>CM057822.1:5149135-5511635 GCA_030067965.1 Latrodectus elegans | reverse complement strand
TGATCACCTCATCACGAGGGGTTCAGTGAAGAAATCTTAGAGTATTCTCTTGTGGTAGCTACCCCATGTGTGAAAACCATTCAATGATCAGCTGAGATTTGCTGGTAAGGATACTAATTTATACTTCAGTGATCCCGATTCTTGATCTTCAACAGTTGAACAGTTGTTTTACGAACATTTTCGCCATAAGCCTTTGATATAGTTAAGCAAATCCCAGCAACTGATAATAAAATTTATAATGATGACAATGAAGTCAATAGCAAGTTGTAGCGAAATTTTCGTGAGGCCCTTAATCTTCTCACTTAACTTTAAGATTGATTCCTTAGGTCTCTGCTCTTTTTTTTATCTGAATATAAAGTCGTTAATGTCGCGTTCAATTCTATTAAATCTTTGACATCAACAGCAAATGTAGAATCATTTCTGATATACATATGCTATCCAGCACATATGAAATTGGAATAAAGCTAAAAATGAAAAACCCTACTTCACTATTTAAACACTTAAGCAACTTTCTCAAAAGTAAAGATTTTACTTTCAGCAAATCCCTTCTCACACTGATATTTTTGGCAATGAAACTGCAGATCCAAGGAATTTGCAGTGGAATTCTCAATTTCAAATTGCTTTTTGAACTTATCTGATAACTGTTTCAAGAAAATACCAAGTCAAAAACTAAAGTAAAATTGAAAGTTATCTCTCCAAATTACGCCTTGTCTTGCAGGTTATAGCAAAAATTCTTACCATCCATACTGATAAACTCCTTCCGTTCATTATTATGACTAGCAAGGGATATATTACATGTATCTTATTTCATCACTGCAAAAAGATCTAGCTGGTTTGCACCAAATGTAACTCTGTACCAGCGTTTGACGATCACCTTTTGACCTTTCAGGTTTAAATAGGATTGACATTTTTAACAGTTCTTTCTTGTTTACGAAAGTTTGTCTTATAAACGTGCCTGAAGTTGCTTTATAAACGTACAATAAGATAGTAAAGCTACGATAAAAACATCACATATTGTACTTGATAAAATGTTCATTTATTCAGAAATAAACATATTAGTAAAGAATATTAAGTTTAAATTTTTAAATTGGTAAATTCAATTTGTATTAACAAGTATATTTCCATTATAAATTTTTGAATCTTCTTGAACATTCACTTTGCACTTGTGCCAAAAGCGAATCTATGTTGCAAAAGCAAACATACGTTTCAAAAATTAAATAATCGACATAACGTAGAAAGTTTTTACATTTTTTTTAGAAACTGAAATTATTGGTTTATATGTGTTTTAAAATATTTTAATTTGAATAAGTATGCTATAAGTATTTAAATGCACAGTCACAAAGTATATTTATTTTTAAATTCATCCGTATGAGAATGCTTTCCACACTGCAAGAAGTAGAAGTGATGGATACATGTACAATGTTCAATTGATGAATGGTACATCTTTATTTTGAAATAGCGTCCCGATAATTTGGAAGTTAATATCAAATAGAAGACATCCATCAAAATCACTTAATTTGGATAATATTCCAAACATAATTTTTCACATACTAGTAACGAAGACATTAATATTCGATTTTCTCAAATGTTGAAATGATAAAAAATTCAACATACACAACATATTTGGCTCATCAGAATTTCAGTTTTTTTCCCATACTGAATTATCAAATAGATTTTAAATTATAAATTTTACATTAATTTTGACAATGTAATATTTTTTAAAATTTCACATTGATGATATTATTTTAATTAATATAAAGGAAAATTATCCCCTGAAACTAAAATTAGAATAGAACAAATTCTCAACAGTTCATTTTCCGATGAAAGCTATAGCAAAACAGAAACGACATCTAATTAAGCATTAATATTTTTTATCAATGAACGATCAGAAACTATCGTAAATCAAGAAATTAATGGAATACGCTGCATGTCTTGTCAGCTAATGGGGACGATGTTGTCTATTCCTGGTGAAAAGTGTCATTTGGCAGATACAGAACCTCATCAACTCCGGTCAAATATCTTCCGGTTAAATTAGCTTTAGAAAACTTGTGATTGTGCTTCATATTATTTAAACAAGATGACTTTTGATTTAATGTCTTAAATAACATCCAGCAAAGTTGTCTCTCCCTTTTGGAAACTCCATAGATTTTCTCAGATATTTCCTGCAATAACTAACTTTCTAAAATACACGATATCATAGGCGCAAAGGGATAAAATTTCTGTCATTTTCTTAAACCCGTTTTATCCCAATTTATTTTTTTTTGTTTGTATTATTGCAGATTATTGCAGATTTGTGAAGAATCAAGTTTTCTAAAGTTATTTTAACCTGAACAAAGTAAATATAGAAACATTTGATAAAAATATATACTTCATATAAGAAGTCTGACCCGTCCTCTAAATAGGACACTAGGATAAATGGGATAAATTTTGCACTTACATGTTTTCCTGCTTTCTTCGAAGATGAAAAATGATTTCCAAGTACAAAATTTTACTTTATTTGAATATTTAAATCTTATTAATTATTTCAATTTTCAGCAGAATTTCCTTTTAATCTTAGTGGAAAGGTTGAAAGCAAGCCAGACAAAGTGTTTTGTCACATTTCCTACAGTATGTTTTGGGCTTTTCTTTGCAGGCCTCTCTTTGACAATGACGCTGTTTTTTCACTTTAGTAAAAAATGGTCAATACTATTTTTCCGGACGTCTCATTTTGCACCATAACGTATAGTCGAGATCATAGGTCTGCCTATTATACTTATCACAGATGTTTTTAGATAAACCGTTGTTACAATTCTTCGGAACTCCTTCAAGTTTAGGGCTTCATTTTTTTGAGTTTTTGTGAATTATCCATGTGCTAACCATAGCTATATCCAATGTACGTAGAAACAAATGTGCAGTACCACTATTTCCCACGAATTTTAAGGAAAGAAAGTCCAAAAAAAAAAACAGTTGTGATGATCCACACTTCCTAGATTTGTTGTAAGAATTTATCAAATTCGGCATCTTCACGTTAACATACCTTTGTGTCCTATTACTCACCTCTTCACATCAAAATATGCTTCTAAAGTACTGAGATTTGTAGCAATAGTAAAAGTATTATTGTCATTCCATCGCACCAGGAAAATCTCAGAGTTCTAGTCAAATGCAAAGTCAGACGTGAATCTTCCTTTCTTCCGCATAGACTTTGATTCTTCTGGAGGACACTCAGGGCTTATCCAATTTCCTCTTATGGTTTCTGTAGATCGAAAACAATGTTCACAAAGACTTTTCAAAAGATCAATGGTTGTAAGAAAGTGTCAAAATATAAAGTATAGCTTGAAGAGTTCACGATATTCTCTGCTAGATTCATCACAACACGTGTACCTAGAGGAGTATCATTTCCTGCATCAGGTTCTTTACCTTCTTTTTATTTTTTTTCTTAAAATTGTAACAATATCCCTTACTTCTATAGAGAGCCCAAAGTTTATATTTAAAACGAATTGGTTTACCTCGGATAAGTGGTTTCAGACCATTCCTACAGAAATACATGATGATCATCATTTTTGAGTATGACAAACAAAGATTTTACTTTGAAGGTTTGATCCTGGGCATGCAGACTTACAGTCCTATTGTCGACAAAGTGTAGGTAACTTTTGTAAGCGGTTTCAAAACATGGCATTTTCCCCCAGGGTAATGTAAGGTCTTCGGCATCTGACCAGAAGTCACGTTCACAGGTATTTGATTGACAACCAATTAAAAGCAAAATGCCTACAAAAGCACGTATTTCATCAGAAGCAATAAAGAAATCAATTTAATTTTTTTCAATCTGTTGCATATCGCAAAGTTTCTTTTACAAATAGATAGTAAACTTCACTAGAATACAACTGCTCAAAAAGCTCTGATAGGGTATTGTCTTTCAGTGCAGTTTCCATCTGCTTGAGAAAGTCACTTGCAGTTGATTCAGCCTGTATGTTCCATTTTGTGTATTGCGGTGACTTATAATTTATCCAAAATAACATAATTCGTTTAGCCCATTTTTTTGTCGAAACATTAGAGATTGCTGTGAATGGTTCAGGGTTGAAAGTACCTCCAGAGATCCAGGGACATCGCTTATAATAATATAACCAGTATTTACTCTTTTCTCATTCCCTTCATCTTCGTCATTTAGTTCACTAGCATCTGGTCGTAACGAAGCAATTTCAACGTCGATCTCATCTGGATCTAAGCTATTTAGTAAATTCAATGCCTCCTTTAACTTCAGAAACCTTTGCTCTGCATAACTCAGCATGAGTAAAAGTAGAAGGGAAATTAATTTTTTTACTCTTAGTTAGAAAGGGAGAAAGAATGCTTTAATTGTATGCGTCCCACTGTCCTATTTAAAGGAGAGTTAAAAATAATGATCTAGAATCTACCTAAGAATAATGTAACTCTACCAGCATGATGATAACGAAAGAGTACTGTCACATAAAAAATGCCTAGCGAAATATCTAAAGTAAACAGTATACGAATAATGCAACCGTAAAGGAATGATACAAACCACGCCTACTAATTCGATGAATAGACAACATACCCAAAAGGAAGGAGGAGGGGGCAATAGTCAAAACTCATGCTAGCAGAAACTAATATATACCCCTACATGTTCCAGCTAAGAAAATATTCACAACAAATAAATAGTTGTTTCCACGAGATATTTTTCAAGTGTCCTCTAAATAGGACAATGGGATAAATTGGTTTAAATATGTTTACTTTATATATTTAAACCACTTTATCCCATTGTCCTATTCTAATCATGGTACCAATTTGATTTTTAAATCATTTGAATAATACATTTGCCTACATTATTAAGTGAAATTAACATATTTATGCAACCAAATATTCATTGTATTACAGTCTTAATTTAAATTAGTGTAATGATCGTCTTTAAAAAATAGTCTTGATGTGTGTGCAGCTCATATATATCGTAATAGCTAACTAAAAGGGGCAGCCAGCATCCGAGTAACCTTGTCTTAGATATTACATCTGGACACTGGCCCTCCGGGATGAGAGTTAAGAATAGAGAAAAAGAAACCTATCATATTCAATCTTTCCTTTACGAAATTTAAGTAAGTATATTTCTGGCCATTCTTAAGGAAATGATTTAAAAATGCTGCTAAAACTTGAAGTTAGGTTAATAGCAATTAAACTTGTATAGCATTGATCTAATAGCCATCCAGATGATACGATACGTTGGACAGGGCTATCTGAAACGTCAAATATATTCTTTATTTTATAGATGTCATCCCTAATCAACTATTTTTTTCAAAACAAATTTTACTTTTAATAAGTGAATTAAGCACATGGTTTTGGATTATAAGGCTAAATAGAAAAGAATATGTTGATTGAGGATCAGAGATTTGTTTTATTGTAGTATTTTAATCAGCGTTGATGTACCGACAGAAAAAAGACATGTTGAAAAAATACTTCCTTCTATAGTGATTTGAAATCACTCCACAGAGAATGTCTTTAAAGTGATGCTAAATTACTATTAAGTTCCTTTAATGCCAAAATTGGAAATATAAAGGAATATGTATCGATCATTGAAGTACACAACCTATTTAATATTAATATCAAAAATGTGTTTCGATTAAAAAATTATGTAGTCTAAAATGATAAATTTATTAGAAGAACAACATTTACTCATAAAATCATGCATAAAATGACACGGCTTTTACAAGGTAATAAAAATTTTAATGAAACTAACTATGTCTTCATTGAAGTCAGACAAAATTCTTAAGTTCTAGATATTGAAAGCTTCCTTGGTACTAACATTAATTTAAATTATTTTTTAAGGATACCTAAATAGAAAGCAAAAATAGTCGGCTTCTTTAGTGTATTCAAAGTAAATGTATAGGTAAATTTAATTGCTATAAACTGAAAAGCAATGAAACTAGAAATGCGTTTAGAGAGGATCTGAAAAATAAGTTTGCTTTTTAATATTTTTATAGATATGGAGAGAAATCTAATAAAAAAATCATTATAATGGTGGATGTGTATTAGTCACACAAAGACTATCATTACATGCACCAGAAAGAATACACTAGAATTTCGTTGATAGAATATAAGTTGAGAATATGAAAGGAAAAAAATTAAAAAATGGAAAGGCAATGATTTCAGAGGAAGCTGCCTCGAGGTGATGAGCATCTGAAACTAATTGGACAAAGCAGAGCTTTCTATGTATTAATTAATAATAATTGTCAGAATATGACTCTAGAATAAACCTCTGTAGGGATTACAATAAGAAACTTAGTTTGATTATATTACGAAAAAGTGAAGGGAGTATTTCAATGGCATACTTAATACTAACCACTAAACACAGCCAATTTAGAAGTTTTACCAGACTTGGCAAGGGATAAATTTATTTTCTGTTGGTTGTTACGAGAAGAAATCTATTTAAAATTTAGAAATTTACAAAAGTAATATATAATTATTTAAAAATCTTTTAAGTATTACAAATGGAATTTATGATATGGAAATTTCATTTATAAATAATGTTATATGTATAATATAAATCTAACAGTTTAAAATTTTAAATACTATTTAATGATCTTAACAAAATGACATAAAAAAAAAGCAGTTGTGAATGCACTGTAAAATTAATTTCAAACAATTATATTAAGTCTTATTATTTTACAACTTGATCTTAAAAAAGCTGGTACAATCTAATTTATATTAAAAACAGTTGCATTTGCCTATACAATGACTTGAGTTTGCATAATTTTCTTAACGATATAATTCTTCAAATGTATTTTAGCAACTGAAATCAAAGTTGGAAATATTTATTATTCTTATAAACATTTTAAGCAAGTAAAATATTTCTAACTTTAATATTCCTCTTATTATTATTAACACTTTAAATATTTATATTAAATATTAGGTATACACTGCTGGCCGTCGCGAATGCAACACTCTAAAGGAATTATTCAAATAAAATGAAATTTGCAACATGAATTAGTGGAGGTGAGCAATGGAAATGATTAGAATTTAAGTGCAAACCCACATCACGCGGGCCTGCGAAGAGACTTGAAATTACTATTCAAGGCTCAGAGTTTATCAAGATTTCAATTTCTGCAATAGTGTTTTTCTTTTGCTTTTTTCCTTCAAAAAACCAATAAAATATGCCTCGTAGAAAACCGCGATCATTTTTTACATCAAATATCCGAGTTTAACAGAAGAAAGATAGTGGCCTACCAAGATTTTAGATTATATTTCAGGGAAATCGATAGTCGTATTGCCCAAAACAAGTCAAATGTAATGCGGATATGTGATCGTTGGATGCAGGAGAGTACGACAAACCTACGTCTTAGATCGTATCCTACTCATTACGTGATGGCAGGCAAACTGAATGCACGGCAGGGACGGATAGCTCAGAAACATCACGAACCACATCACAGCACAATCAGTCTTAACACATCATCCAGTGTCTGCGATGCAATTCACAACAAAGTTGTCTGTCCGCAAGATGTACATTGCTTCACCTACAATTGACGCAGAACCACAGACGTCTCCGTAGCCAATTTTGCAATGAAAAATGGATGTGGAAAGTATAATGGAATGAAGCAATCTTTACTGACGAGTCAAGCTTCCATTGAAAAACCACAATGGTCGAATTCCAATCTGGAGACACCGTGAAGAGAGAGTGCTGAACAACTGCATTATACACCACTACACTGGTCCTGACATGGGTATAATTGTAATGGGATGTATTGGATGTCACTCTAGCACTTCTCAAGTACGCATTGCCAATACTGTAAACAGGCAGCACTGCATCTCCGAAGTGTTGGAGTGATTTGTCTTTTCTAGCTTTCAGGGCTTACCTACAGTCATATTTCCACTGGATAACGCGTGAAGACACGGTTCACGCATTGTCCAAGGGTTCTTCTTCAATCACCGGATTGAATTGCTTCTCTGGCCACTCACTCTTCAGATCGCGCCGATGGAAAACATGCGGTCTATGGTTGGTCCACGATTGACCCAGATTACATCCCTTCTACCGCACCAGATCAACTTTGGTAACATGTTAAAGCTTCTTGGTCTGCTGTGACCTAAGACCACATCCAAAGTCTTTTTGAATCAATGTCAGTATGGCAGTGATAATCTCCAACAACGGCGGCTAATCAGGCTACTGATTTTGGCAGGAGCCATACTTCACAGATGTCTCTAAATTCAATCATTTGATAAATGATCAATATGCTACCTACGAAGTAAATTTTGTTGGGGTATTTCTTATGTTTCTCGGCATTGCAATTTGGTTAGCCATTAGCGTATATTTTAGATTAATGAAATGAGCTACAGTCAAAATTTGGAATAGTATTTAAGTTAATCAGTGACATACTTTTCTATATATATATATATATATATATATATACATATATATATATATATATATATATATATATATAATATATATATATATAATATATATATATATATATATATACATATATATATATATATATATATATATATATATATATATATATATAAAAGGATGTTATGTATTTCTTATATAAAAATTGTTCTAACTGCAAGAAAGGTGGAGGAGGATAATAAGAAAACCGTATTTATTCTTCTAAATCAGACAATAGTATCTCCTCTATGTTGTTGAAGTGTGATAATTTTATAGGCAATGGAAAGCATGAAAAATAATCCTCATGTTTATGAAACAATGTTTAAGCAGTTTGACTAAGTTGGATATTTAAATTAACATCTTGATAGTTGCAATCTGCAGCAAGAAACAATATCTGCTTCGTATATAATGCTATTAGTAACCTACAACAGTGACATAGCTTATTCTAGTTACACTGCGAAAAGTTGCAAAGGGGATCCCCTCTACATTATGAAATGAGCTCTTAAAATTGCGTAAAAACCTTAATGTTTCACTCCAAATGGTAGAGAGTCTCGGTTTTAGGTTTTTGCGAGGTCTTCTCCCACGTTATCTTGATCTATAAGAGATAGGAAGAAATTAGACTTACCATAAAATAAGACAAATTTCTTTTTTATTATGGTAAAATATATATGTGACATTTTTTCGTGAGCAATTTTAGAAAATAGATTGAATATAAAAATACAATTTGAGGGAAAATACCAAAATAATAAGGAATACATCTTATTATAATTTAAAATATTATTTATTAAAGCGATCTTATAAACAGTATTCGAGAGATTCACCATACGATATAAACAGTTAAATGATACGCATTTATTTCTATTAAACATTTTGTTGTATCTGTTTTATATAATTGATAGTAAAGATATTAAGAAAGCATTTATTATATTTTTGTTGTAAATTATTTTCTGTAAGAAATTAATATTAAAGTTTTCATTTAAATGTACAACATAATTAAATGAAAACTTTAATATTAATTTCTCTGTTACAAATTAAAATGTTTATTGTCTAAATATTTCGAATTTCTTTTAGTTTGAAAAATGAAAAAATTATATATATATATATATATATATATATATATATATATATATATATATATATATATATATATATATATATATATATATATATATATATATATATATATATATATATATATATATATATATATATATATATATATATATATATATATATATATATATATATATATATATATATATTCTTTCCTTACTGCTATATTCTAGGGTTGGATTTATCTTCACGGTTATTTCAACAGATGGCAGCACCAGTTAATTTTCATCATGCCTGTTTATTTTAACCGTAAAATATGAAAAAAACTGTACCATTTTTTTCCTCCTCCATTTATAATTTTAGAAATTACATTGATAGAATAACTGATGCGACCAAGTTACATTTGTAGCTTTAAAATGTTAACATTTCTAAGCTAAACTAATAAATTTATTGAGTAACGTGTTTACTATTTATTTTGCTTTAAGAGATATATTAAAAAGGTATCGCACCATTTACACCTCCTTTGATATTATAGATTTATATTCTTTTTTTAACCAATGTCCCATTTTAAGCTGAAATCATGTTATCCAATATTCGTATTTAAAAACAAAATGATCTGATTTTTATACAAACAAAGAAAAATTAAGTCTTATCAGACATCCATGAACACTGTACAAAATGGCAATAATTTATTAAATTATGAATATGACCCTAATTAAAAAGAGTTTTAATATTTTGATTCAATTGTAAAGAAAGAATTATTTTATTCATTATTTAAAGTAATTTTCCTACAGGACAAAATCATCAACTTATATTTAACTGATAATTATTTTCTATCATTAAGATGGACACAGAAGTATTTTTTGTGAAACAGACTCAAAATGAATTAGTCATATATTCAGTATTATATAATCAATTCAACATTTTGACATTTTTTTATATATTGTAAAAAATAAATAAATGTTCTAATAAATTGTAAAAAATATAAAAAATTCAAAATTATGAATCTATATAATCTATTTTATTTTTAAGCAATTATAAATTTATAAACAAGACAAATGATATTTAAATTTATAAATTGGAAAGATAAATTATGTTTTAACCGTATAAAGATAAATGGATGCATAAGAATTATATTTTCTGTTTAAAAATTTTTGACTTCAAGGCTGTGTTATTACTATAGCATTATGCATACTAGTAAATGGTACAAAAATAATTAACGGTAACAAAAAAAGTTATATATTTAGCATTAAATGCTTGGTCATAAGTTCGCAGTAAATGATACTTCTGTGTCTGGATCTTAACGTAAAACTACTGATCCACTTGAATTCTTGTTAATTAGGTTCAAAGAGTACGCTACTACTCATTAACAGACCTTGGATAATTTCCTCCACCTATACGGGATAAGCATGCATGGATAAAGGGGAAACAAATGTTGATTAAGTGCATTGATATATGTAAGAAAACCATTTATTAACAGAGAATTCAATAATTTTTTTTATAAAAAAGTGATGCGGATACCTTGAAAAAATGAAATGGAAATATTAATTAGGTGCAGCGGTTATTTGTACAAAATAATTTTCCCACTCATGTGATACGGATAACTAGAAGAAAGTGAAACCAAAAATTTTGTTATATATGCAGCGATTATCACACATATTATTAGCAGTTTCCAATAATATAGTAATTTTTTTATTATTCTCGGTTAATATGTGTGATTCAATTTTATGATGATAATTAACTCGGATTAGTGAAACTTATTTTTAGCATAATAGTGAGATAAATTCTTTTTAGTCATAAGTAGTTTTAGTGGATTGAAAAATAAGTCATGAGCAGAGATTTAAAAAAATCAAAAATCTGAAAGCTTTGATCAAATTTAAGATTTCTTAAGTGTTTCGCATGGCCACATCATATCTTAGTTATGGATATACTTTATTGATACCTTAAGCAAAATGTGCTTTTAAGAATTAATATGAAACGTATTAAAATTTTTTGCGAAAACGGAAAAATTTCAGTATTCCGCATAAATGTTAAGAATTTTTTAGTTATGTGTTACCACATAAATGTAAATGGAAAAATCAGAGTAATTTTTTAAAAAATATTACTTTTGAAGATTTTACAAGACATTCAATGAGTTGAAGTCAAGATATTATGACCATATAATTTTACATATTTGCTGGTTACAATTAAAGTTTACAAAAGCAAGCATATTAAAATCCACTAAAGCAAATAATGCAAGACTTTGTCTGAATAAAAAAAACTATATATTTGGTTTTTGTTATTTTAGATTTGAAATACAACATCATTAATTTATTATGAGTCTTTTAAAGTATTATTACTCAGAAATTGTTCGAATATTATAACTTTAGTTCATTTTATGATACTGTCTTCAATTTTAATCAAAATTTTCCTTATTTTTTATTTCTGATTTTAATTTTAGGATTATATTTTTCCTTATATTGGCTTATTAATCCATTTTTTTATTTAGAGGATTAGTGAATTATTAAATTAGGATTAGGATTACTCAAATTAATTGATTACCTTTTTAATTTGAAATATTAGCAAAGTTTGAATTCAATTTTACCTGATTTTAGCAAGTTATCTCATCTCGGATATTTTGTTTTCGTTTCATACATTTTCTGGTATTGGATTAAGTTTCTTTTTTTGACACATTAATTCACCTAAAATTAAACTGTTTCCCAATTTTTACATATTAGGTCAAATCCAATAATTTATTTATTTTGGTATGTTATCTGGATTCCCATTCCAATTTTTCTTACCCTAATAGGTAAGCTCTCTTCAATTAATCTTTTACTTTAACTTATTAGCTCATTTCTAAATAAAATTTTCCGTTACTTTAGAACATTTGTTCAATTTGGATAATTTTTTAATATATTATGTGGCTACATATTGATCTTTGTTGTATTTTTACACGTTAGTACATCTTGATTATTTTTTTTTAAATTAACTCAAATTAAATACTTTCCTGACGTAAGTATATTATATCACCTTGGATATATATATATATATATATATATATATATATATATATATATATAATTTTTTACTTTATATTTATTCACGATAGCTCATTTTGAATAGTAAAAATATTAATTATATATATATATATATATATATATATGTGTGTGTGTGTGTGTGTGTGTGTATTTTATATATTCTTTGAGACATTATCTCGAATTAAATATTTGACTAACTTTGGATTATTAACTCGCTTCGGGTTTATATTCCCCATATTCTGAGGCGTTATTCGTCCCCTGGCTTACTTCAAATTCAAATTTGCCCTCATTTTAGAGCATTGCCACACATAAGATGAAACTTCATTCCTTACTTTCGCATATTAACTTTAGATTTCAAGCAGTATATTATTATTTAGCTTTTTGTGTTTTACTTAAATGTATGCTTACTTACTTATATAATAAAAAACTAAGTATAAAAAAAGCAAGTACGAAAATTTAAATACAAATTTACGAAAACAAATGGTTCTAAGAATGTGAAGAATTCATCAAAAATTTTCTCTCCATGGTATTAAGAATTTGTAATAATTTAAAGTTCATTGCAAGTTGTAAACTCTTGCAAATTTAATTTTCTTAAGCAAAAGGTAAATGAAAAGTTACAATAAAAAAATAAATAAATAAACCGCACATGGTGCATAATAAAAACATTTTCCGTAAGTTTTTAAACTGAAACAATTTATTAATACTTATTATTAACGTAACAAGATTAAAGACTGTAAACAATTTTTGCAATTAATAATTTTCAGAGATTTAGAATGGTAATGATGACAGATATGTGTTTGTTATATTAAATTATATAAACAATAAGACAAATTGTCGAAATAAAAATGTATATAATTTTGTTAATATAATAAATTGTGTATGTGGGAAATGTTTTCTATAGGCAACTGAAAATATGCTGAAAACGTATTAACTGTAATTAAAAATGTTGCTTTCAATTCATTTATTATTTTCTGTATTAATTTCACCTTCCTGCAAAAATGTTTTTCATAACAATATTTTTTCAAAGATATCTCCTGTGGTTTTTCTTCTTTATATATTTTTATTCACACAAGTCTTAAGTGATTTGAGAGCCCAGGAGATAAATGCTTCAAATACACTTGAGAACTCATTGTTACTCATTACAAAATAATAATAATTTAATAAGGCGGAATCATACTCTTATGTAACACGGTTGAATGTTATTTTCAGTTAACTAGAAAGAAGCGGATCTCAAACTGCCATTGTCAAAAATGTATTTAATATTGAAGTTATACTATTTATTATTTTAATTTAAATTAAACATACACTCTTAGCACCATAGTAGCCTTGTGGTTAGGGCATCGTCTTTCCACCCGAAACGGCTGGTATCGTTTCCCAATACCATCACTACACCTAATACATGTGAACCAAAAAATACATGCGATATATAAATGCACATTAAATCTGCGAAATGGAAAGTTTTGTTGTTGGTCATTGAGCAGTTACGAAGGGTGTAATGATCTGGAAAAAATTTCATACCTCTCTACTTCAAAGTCAAAATTGAGGTTGTTGATTCTTTGGTGGTGCCATCTATCGGAGGAGAATAAGAACAAACGTACACTTTCACTTTCATGGAAACGAAAGACGCATCCTTCTGATTTAAATTCAGTTATAACTGTCGGCTAGCGAGGAGTAACAACAGCAACACACTTTATTTCAAGTTAAGTAAAAAATTAATTTATAGTGCTTACTTATAAAATTTTTAAAATTTAAAAGATGTAATATGTATTTTTAAAACGACGAAATCAAATTATTATTCATGATTACATTAGTATCTCCATTTAAATATTACATTTAATTAATCTACTTAAAAATTACAGATTTTGGGAAAAAAATTAATTTCTTTGCAAAATATTTGATAATTTGAATATATCTTGTAAAGTAATTAATCCAATTTTGTTTTCTGAAAAGAAGGCATATTAATTTTTTGCGGTTGAGGATATGTTGGACGCAGTTAAGGGAATTCGTGAGTTTTATTCTCACTTCTGACGTTCATATTTATCACATCAATGATCACGTTTAGTCTGTAAGTTCCAGTTGAATTAGCATTTGTTACGCCGCTGTATTAAAAAAAATACCGGGAAGTGACAATCCAAATTTTATTGTAAATAAAATATTTGTACACCATCAGAATTTTCTAATGTAAAGCTAAATGTCTTAGAGTGATTTTTGTTCCAAATTCATAGGGTCCAATAGATATGGAAAATCCGAAACATGGCAGGTGGATAATTCTTTGCTTGTTTCAATGAGATACTTCCCTTACCTGGCGAAACTGTTAACTGCGTACAGAAATCTTAACATTCATTGGTGTTTTCGAAGCATTAAAATAGTTCT
Organism: Latrodectus elegans; assembly: GCA_030067965.1. Classification (NCBI taxonomy): domain Eukaryota; kingdom Metazoa; phylum Arthropoda; class Arachnida; order Araneae; family Theridiidae; genus Latrodectus; species Latrodectus elegans. The sequence continues at coordinate 5,496,830 of CM057822.1, read as the reverse complement.
CTATGAAAATTCCTTCCTGAATCCTTAGTTTAGGAAGAAATAAAGATTTAGCTGTCCAAATCCTGAAAACACTTTCAATAATTAAGCTAAATCCTGCAATGTGACAAGTTTTTCCCATAATCGAAAAGAAAATCAAGCAAAAGAAAAGAAGTAATCAAGTGCTTTATAAGATATTTCCATATCAAACTATTTTTGTCTTGCAGAAGCAAATCTCTTTGATATATGGCCATATATACACGTGGCACGTAAAGAAAGGAAATTTATCAGTTAAATTTCAAATTAAAATGTTATTGTTAAAAAATATAATTTTATTGCAAAAAAGCATTTTGTAGGTTTCTATTTCATAATTTGCTAAAATACGTATTACATGAAACCATGAGCTTTTTACGTTTGGTACAACAAATTTTTAAAAATAATGTAACAAAATATCTTAAGAGAAATATTAACCACACATAATTTAACACACTTCTTTCCTTATACTATGTATTTCGTTTGAGATAAATAGTGACAGAAGAAGAAAATGAAATATTTCTTTTCTGATTTTGTAAAATATAAACTTTGATATATTTAAATAAATAAACGAAGAATGAATACTTTTGTGGATGTTGTCATTCTAAATTTTCGGAAAAAAATGTATAAACAATTATTGAAAAATAAATTCCCGTAAATTGGAAAAAAAAAGATCCATGAAAGTAACAAGTTATTTATTTATTGCACAACAATTTGTTACATGGAATAAATTTCAAAAGTTAATAAAATATGATTTATTACTAAAGTAGAAGACGTATTTACACAATTGTGGATATGTTGAAATGCAGCATATTTTACATTTCTAACAACCAACACATTTTTTTCTACATAAAAGTATAATGGAATTGGAGCCTGAATAGATAATATTCTTCCCTTCACCTCATTAGTTTGTAGCTATATATAATAGTTTTATATAGATAACATTTTTTATAACTATTATAAATATCGATTCTCACTTTGAGCGTATCTGGGTGTTATGGTTTGGAATCTTCTAAAAGTTAATGTCCCGATTAAAATAATCTGCTTTGTGCAATAGAGGATAACTGCATGAAGTAGTTAAATTCTAATATTTACGGAAAATTTGTTTCACAATTTCTACCTTAGGAAAAAAAAGATAATTGACTCTCGATAATTAAAGTAATTTCTTTCGTTATTTTGATTATTCTTTTACTTATTTCTTAACTAATTTATTTCGTAATAAATGTAATCTGTTCATTTCATTTTTATGTTTATTTCAAAATTTTTTGAATAATTTTTTAAATTTATTTTAATTTTATATTAGAGTCTTATTTAATAATAACTATGTTATTCAGTGAAAAACACTGCATTCATATTTATTCATGTCATTTTTTTCCTATTCCATTGAATATAATTTTTACTGTTACTTATAAATTATTTCTGTTATAAACGTAGTTATTTATATTTGAAAAAGGAAATATTGTTGACTTTAAATTTATTCACTTTTGATTTTATATAATTATGAAGGACTTTGGATATTTCCTATTAAGACTATTTAAACAAATCTTCTTACATGAAGCATTTTATTTCCTGAAATGTTTTGACTTTCATATTTTCTTGGACAATGTTATTTACATAAATATTTTAAGTAGATCAAATTCACTTATGTATGTGTTTTTATTACTATGAGCATGCAGTGTATTTGTTTTTAAATGAAATTATAATTTATCAAAATTTCCTGGAATATATGTTTAATAAATGTGTGATAAAAATATTTTAAATTTAGCATCATGTTTTAAATATAAGAAATAATGCAACATTAATTTGCATTGCTATTTATAGTTTTCTTTTGAAATAAAAAGTATTTTAAAACAAATATAGAAGTTTATTCTTAAATTCAATGTTAAGCAAGTTCTGTAGCTGTATTTCTAAAATATTTAATCATTTAAAATTATGAAAGAAGAATTTTTTGCTTAAACTTACTATATATGTACCAATATATTATTAAAATTTAAATTTCTTCCCCTGAATCAAGGTTAATTGATTAAATTAAAAAAAAATCATATAAAATTAGTTATAAATTAAGCTTATTATTCATTAAACCAGAAAATATAATATAGTTTAATAGTATCTAACAAAAAGAGTACTATATTTATACAGGTTTAATGGTTTATTATAACTAGACATTATTGTTATGACAAAAAGATAAATAAGGAAGTTAATTCGATGAGCTTCAAGGAGTTTATATAAAACTAAAAAACACACACATTTTTGTAATAAAAATGTATAAAGCTGAAATAAAAATTAACTAGAATAAATTGAGCAGTTTCAGATGTCTTCATTAAAGATTGCATTGATTTTAAATAGTAGTTTTATGTCAAAACAAGTATGTTAAAATAATTTACAATATAAGGGGTCACGATTTAATGTTTATAATATTAAAAAACTGTGCTTTAATCGAAAAATATTTTTTTTACTTTTTAATTTTAAATAAAATATTAGAGAAATATAACATTAAAATATTAAGTCTCCGTAAATTAAATGCCATTTATTATTTTTAATTATTGATTTGTTACAATTATTTTCTTAAAAATATCAGTTCGTATTAATTTATTTTGTATTTACTTGGCTAGATTTTAGATGAAATGGGGTTTTTAGTTTATAGAATTAATTTATTTTAAGTAATAATATAACAATTTAATATTTTATTCCAGAAAAAACATAAATAATAATTTTCAGGAAGAATATTTTGCACAAAAATTCATTAATTAAAACCTTGTATTTTAAAGATTTTTAGTAAAATCTCTTTTGGCATTCTGGTGTGTAAAGGGATTAAAGCTTATTTACTTATATGTTATGCTAATTATATAATCAAATTATTAAATGTTAATTATTCTAGAAAAATAATCCAGTTAAAATAATACAAAATATAACTTAATGTTAAGAGTGATATAATGTAAGGGACTTTTAGATTTTTTATTGTATGTGTGTGTTAATGTAAATACGCATAGAACTAGATATGTGCATTAAATTATCTAACTATGTAAGAAAAATTTAGAGGATTAATTTCTTACTTGTATTTCCTATTTAATGACAAAAATAGAGCATATATTTTCATTTATTACTATATCTATGATTTATCAAGTATATATTCCATAAGTATATCAATACATTAAAATATGTTTATTAAATTCATAACTTATTTAATTGTTATTAATTTTATAACATATTATTTCACCATATAATTTTCATTTTATGATTAAGTTAGAAATATAATTAAATTATTACTAAGGAAATAAGTTTTTTTAGAAAATTTAATATTCAGCTTCTTTAATTCGTGAAGGTATAGGACTAGATTCCATCATTTGCATATTTGATCTTATTTAAAGATTAATATATGATAAAAGTAAGAATATAGTAATCATGAATTTATATCTATTTTTTACGAAAACTCATACATCATGTGGAGATGATTTCAGAGATAAATATTGAGTTCGAGTTTTCATTTGGACTGCAATAAAGCAAAGATTCTGCCAAGACTACAATCTATTTTAATCAAAATCAAGTTTAACAAATTTTTATTCATTAAAATCAAATTTTCTTATTTTATCACTGCAATCTCTCGATCTGTTTGATTTTATTATTGAAAACATTTTAAAGAATTATATAATTTTCTTTCATTTTCATAACCTCCTTTCATTTCATAGCTCAAATCATCATTAATAACCGATTTGAGCTATGATCAACTTTTGATCATATTTTAGTTCGAGAAAAAAATTTTCAATAGATTTACTGTTGTTGATAAAAAATTGGCTTAAAATTCGTAAACTCCACATTCTTACATGTCTTCAGTTAGAAGAACCGCAGTGTAAAACTGGAGATTAACTGTTGAACACTATTGAGACCTTAAAATAAGAGGTGGACACTCAAGCATATTTTATTTACACACTCATATTTGAATTTTTTAAAATAAATTACATTTATTTCTTTAGCATGATGGTCCTTCTTATTTGTACCAATCTTTTTGAATAATTATTCATTGTGTTCAGTAAATGAATTCAAAATTTGAAATGAATTGAAAATTTATGAAAAACTAAGTCTTTACAGAGAGAAAGAAATAATAATATTTGCTTTTAAAATTGTAAACATAATTACAATATAAGCACTTCAATGTACGTGAACAATTTTCCTTTTTTGGTACAGCACTGCTTCTTTAAAAAATATAAAAAATAGGAAAAACCCTTAGTGATACATCACACCGAATTGACAACAAACAATTACTATTGTAATCCTTAAAATATCACTTCGGGGGTTTTATTCCTTCATCAAGTTTTGACGATTGTAGCTTTTTCGAATCCGATTTAATTCAGTCGAAAGGGACATCATGTGCAAAAAGTGAAACTATATATTATCAACGAAAAATCTTAATGCTGAGATAACATTGTCATCCTTTTACAAAGATATTTAGTTTTTTTATTTATATAAATTCTTTTAATTTCCATTATTTACTGTTATTATTTGTAAAAAAATATTTAAACTTACTTATTTATTTGAATTAAATATAGTTTAAATTATGCTTAATTAAATTAAGAAATTAAAAAATAAAAAACATAAACAAGATGTCCGGTCATCTCGTTTACGTTTATGTACTGTATTCACCTGTCCTGTCTTCGTCTCATGTCTACATTGGGATTTTTCATGGGTTTCATTTGTGTTATTCCTTGCTTTTGTCCTGCCATTGGAAATAAAAAAGATATCATCAATGGCTAATTCAGTTAATTTAAGTACCGATTGAAATTTACCTAAATTATATACTTTTAGAGTGATTTGAAATGCAGGAATTAGGTTCTGAATCTAATTTCGGAATTTTATTAGTTATCCAAGTCAAGTTTTTGGACTGCATAGTGCAGCCCTGTTGAGATAAATAATCGCCATCATTTTCACCGGCATCCGACACAACAGGATCAGCCGGAGACTGATCAAGAGGTTTAGGAGCAGATTTCTCAGCTATACAATCACTATCCATATGTTCTGATTCACTAACACAGGGCAATTTTTGAAGCATTTTTGTTACTTCTGATAGACAAAGACCTCTACGTGCGATTTATTTCCAATTAACAAATTTTAAAAAAAATTTTAATAGAAGTTAAAATTATCTTTGCAAAAATAAACCAAACATATATATATTCAAAAAATATATATACACAATATTATAAAACGATTAGTAGCTCAAAGAAAAATCAGGAGCATAAAAATAATACTTCTCTAACTAGAGATGATATGAACTAACTGATATAATCCTATACCACACAAAAACTTCGCATTTCAAGAGGCCAATAAGGGTATCGAAATATTATCCATATAATTAATACTTCTTTGTACATTCCTCAACATTAGTTTATTTCACTCCAAGAGAGAGAAAAAACAGTGTAAAAACAAACACATCTGTTCCCCTCAGCAATGAGTTCAAGGCTAATCACGCTCTAAATCACGTAAAGAAAAAGTGCCGTTGCGGCACAATGTTCCAAGTGATGGAACACCTATGTTTTGTCAGATAATTCAGCATATACTTTATGCATAAAAAATTTAAAGTAATATAGAATCAATAGTTCAAAGTACAGGCAACAAAATAAAACAGAAATTTCTTTTCAAATAATTAATTTTGTATAAAAAAAAATATTTGAAAATTTTCCTTCAAAATAAAGGGATTTAAATAATCTGATATAATTGAAAATTATTTGTCTTCTTATGTAGTGCTGCCATCTACTAAGAAAAAAGAGAATTTAAAGAACATTTTAATCCAAATTTCATCTATTTATCATACAACGCAACGATTTGGTAACAACTTAAAGTTTGGTGTTACCAAGCCTGGTTTGTGTCATCAGTGCCTATATGTATGTAAACTATTAATTTGTATGTATATAGACAATGTTAAGTCTTTCAACCATAGAAAATAGCAAATAAAAGGAAAATCATCAAATTATAATCCTAAATAGTCAAACGTATGAAATGAAGACAAATGTGGACTCATTTAACAAAAGCCAGTTTGCCAATATCCAACTTCATTTAATCATTTTAACGATTGGCATGGTATTGTTTATTCTTTTATCAAAGAATGAATGAAAAAATGTAAAATTTCATGCTTATGCATCCAAAAAAAAATAAAATAAAGAGTGCAAAATAAATTGTGTGCATAAATTCTCCTAATGAGTGCCATAAGATGTAATTGAAAATATCTAAAACAAGAGCTATAATTGAGACACACATGAATTTCATTTAGGTGTACAAGAGATGTAATTGAAAATAAATTGAAGTTTTTTAATTTATGGCAAATCCCCCAAGATAATATTGAAAATAAGATTAATATTGGATTTCATGAAATAAAAGACCTAAAATTAAATAGTAATTATACTAAAACATATAATGTAAAATTTGTATTCACAAAGAAGTTAAACATTTATTATTAAGTATTAATAACAATAATGTAACTAAGAGTAAAAAAAAATATTTCAGTGCTGTTGCAAAAATTTATATTAATACAAAGTAGACACTTTCAAATTACTTGTCGCATTATCAAAGTATATGTTGACTCTTATTTATATACTGTAGCTTATACTTCCCTTTTCCACACAACTTTTCCATATAAATAGTGCTTTATAAAATTTAAGATATTATATTCCTCAAAATTGTTAATAAATAAATTTTAGGAAGCTTTTTTTATATTATTTAAATTATTGCAATTGCTATAAATTTTAGTAAATTCATTGAAAATATTTTATAAATATCATATTTTCACGGATAATTAATGTTTTAAAAACTAACATGTTCAGTAATATTAAAATAAAATCCACTAGTTATAATGATTTATTATTAGATTTTCTTGTTTTTAAGTTTTACTTGAATATGTTCTAAAAGAGTTTATAAAGTTTTTATTTCTATAAATTTAGTAATTGACATAAATTTGTGCTTCGCAAGCACTTTATTTTGCATAAAAGTTTATTTTTTACTGATCTTTTCAACCGTTTTAATCTTATTACGCCTACGTTTAAACTGCTCTTCAAGTTACCTTTCATGAGTGAATAATTAATTTCAAGAAAGATCTTAATTTTTCGAGATTATAATTAATGCTTTTGTCTTTTCTCAGTTTTTTGTTTTTATAATTAATTTACTCGTGAACTTATCCCTTTGATGATGTTGCTAAAAATACTTAATCTATAAACCTGTTAGTTACAGGAGAGAATAATGTTTCTTCACAAAGCTGTGACAAATAGTTAATTTTATGTAAATATTTTTATAGGCAACTAATGTTACAAAATTTGTTCAAGATGATAGCAAATATTATAGCATATTGATAATTGTTCTCCTATAATATAATCTTAAAGAAAATAAAAGTTAATGTTTTTGGAATTTTAATTATATAAGATGCTTTTTAGTATATCTTTTTCTTTAAATTCATAAACATTAAATTTACAAAATTTAATCTAAACACATCTACAATTAATTTTAATGGAAAATCTATACTTGAATAATGATATTTAGTATTAAATCTTCTAAATGATTGCAAAATTGGTGAAAAATTCAATGCCTGAAATTCTGAACTTTCGCAATTCAAGAATTTATAACTCGACAAAAATTTCGTATCGTATATCATTCAATCAAATGATCTAAATTATTTAATGAACTGTGTTACAGATTTTTGTATAGAATATATAAATAATTTTTTTCTAATTATTCAGATTTCAACTAAAACGTGAAATAATTATTTACAATGATAAAAATTAGTTTAATTAAAGATGCATTAATTAAAGACGAATATAAAAAATTAAAAATTCAAGAATTTTGAAAGCACAATGCATTCAACAACAATTGAAACTTTTCAGTAATTCAATAATGAGTTACTTTAATCAATTTTTGTATGCATATTAAAATTGTTTATTTACAGAACTTGTGATCTGGATATGACAATATTTTTTTTTTCTTTGAAATATATTATATTTAATATTTAAACAAATATAAACAGGGAGACATGGTTGTCGAAATATTTGAATCTTATTAACAAAGAATTCAAAATGTGAAATTTCATTTGTTTTCTATTAGCAGACTTTAATATGATTAATTTACAAGATTTTTCAGTTTGTGTTCGTAATAGATATTATAAATGCCTATTCATAGAACTTGTTACATATGTTTGGATATACATCTTGTTATATATTTTATAATTTTTATTATGTCAATAAATATATTGCGGATGGCTTAAATTGCAGAATATCGAACTTAAAGTAAAGGGTTAAAAATTTAAATTTTTCCGTTCTGATACATTAAATCATACCTTATGATGAAATAATGTGTGTGTGGGCAATATTTATCAATTAATAAAAGAATAGATATTAAACTTTTCTTATAGAACTAATAGTGCAATTGAATATATAAAATTTTTAAGCATAATGATGTTCAATTATTAGATACATGTTTAATCCTATATAAATATTAATATCTAATTCCATATAAATATTGAAAATTTGATTTGAATTCCAAAGCTCTCGAATATTGTGAATAAATGACTAACTTAAAATTAAAAATTTGAATTTTATCTTCATTTTTTAATCAGATTTTATGTTGACTGAAATTTCAAAACTTAATCAATTTTCAAAGAAATGTTAAAAATATATTAGAAGGTTATAAATCTTGTAACATATTTTGATAGGAATTTTTTTAACATTTTCTGATATCTAATACCTGAATAAGTAAAGAGAGAGAGAGAGACTCAAGTTGTTCCCCTTACAAACAAATACTTGAATCTCATGAGTAAAGAGCTTGAAATTTAAAATTTTTCCTCTTTAATTTTAGTTAAATTTTGCTTAATTTTATTTTAAATTTATGAATTATTCTGTATTATTCTGAATTAGAGTGATACTTTTTAATAAAATTTTGGAATAGATGTTAAAAATGTGCATTTATATAAAGACTGCAACATTTCTTTTAATATCAAAATTTAATATTCTATACCATCTAACTCAAAATGAATGTAAAATCAAAATTTGAAATTCTCCCACCCGAAAATAATCGATTATCTCAAACAAATAACTTAAATTTAAAAATTATATAAACCTAAAGATAAATATACATTTTATGCTGAATATATTTGTGATACGTTTTGAAAGTTTATTTTTATAAACATAGTAACACACACACACAAGACTTGACAGATCACTGATTTACCACAGATTATTTTGTGAAATCAACTAATTCGCTCTGGGAATCCTAAAAATTAAATTAAAAAAAGATGTTTATTTCCTTAGTAATTTCATTAAAAAAAATAATACATGCTTTTAGTCTCGCATATTAATATGTTCTTTTCATTTTTTGTAAATGGAGCATTAAAATACATGTCTAATGCCTATTGCTTTTCTCTATTTTTTAAGACTTTCCGAAAGTGATTAATGATATTGTTGTTGTGATGAGACCTCTAACATAAAGGATATCAACTAGGATTAGGTGCCATTCTAAGAACATTACTCTGTCATTCTCCTACTTTTTTAACGAATGAAAGTAGAAGAGGTTGCTAAAAATTAAATCAACTTCGGTTTTAGATGAAATTAAAGCCAACACTTAGAGTCTACTTCGGCTATAAATATTCTATTGGAAAAAAAATTCCAGTCTAGTGTTTAAAGTTTAATAACAAGTAACATAATTCATGTGTAATAAAAAATGATTTTTAGTCCGTTGTGTTTGCAACCCTGCACATCATGCCCGAGAGACGAAAAGTGTTGGTCAGAATTCGTTATAATTCATTATCGGAATGTGTGTTCGTTGTCCGAACACAAAAATCTTTCTTGAAAGTGCCCGTTATCTGATTTGTTGGCAACCCAAACTGTTCATCAACCGAACACCCACTGTATAATGGAAGCAAAATTGAATTCCAAAGGATTGCCATATTGAATTCGAAACCTGTGAGGAATTTTAATCAAGATTATTAACATATGTTTCGCAGAAGGTAGACAAAATTTGAATGATTTTATCCATGAAAAATGATCTAAGCTGTTGTAATGTATCCTCAAACTAAACTTTCCAACAATCATTGTAAAATATGTTCTTATCACAGAAGTTTATAGTGAATTGATAAAAATTATTTCTAATAAAAACAAAGAAATATAAATTATGAACTTTGATTAAATAGAAACGAAAATTCACGTTTCCCTTTTAAAAAAATTACGCTTGAGACGTGCAATTATTAATTTTTCTCAAAATGATCGAAAATTTTGTAAGGTTTTGACGAAAATGAGAATCAGTTGTGGTTTATGTACTTGTTTGATCATGTAGATTGCATAGATTTTTCACGTATTTCCAGTGAAAACATAAATACAAAATTTTATATCCTAAATACAAAACCAAATTAGCATGTTCTGCTTTTGCTGACGAAAAATTCTGTGTGTACTGAAAAACAGATATATTAGCTCAAATAATGAAAGGTATAATAAATAATACAGAAGTCCTGGGAAACAAATTAATTTAAATCATAATTTTTATTTCAAGCATTGAATTTCTGATAACGTTAAAGTAAACTATCAAAAACAATGGAATAATAGATGTAGAAAAGATATAATTTAGACTTTCCATTCAATTGTATAGGAAATTTAGCATAAAAGTATAGGAAACTTAATTTTTTTTCCTTTTATCGTGGAACAATTTTTAAAATTCCTCTTCTAAATTAATTTTCGAGTTTTATATAATAATATTTAAAATAAAATTAATTCATTGTAAGTTAAAAATGTTAGATTGTTGAATAATGAGACCGATTCAAATCTCAACTCTAGAAACACCCGGGCCCAAAACTAAAGAATTCGGAACTCCTTTTTACTCATATTTTATCTTCTACAGAAATCTAAGAATAACATTTTGAAATACTGCATAGAATTTCCCAAAGGAATAATTCATGTGTACTGACCATATACATTACTGGAAATTGTTTTTTACTAACGTATTCAGTAAAATTACCTTAAATTCTTTTATTATAGTGTAATATTATAATCACATGTTCAAATTCCTATTTCTTTGTATCATAATCTTTAGTTATTGTTTTGCGGACTAATATATAAAAACAAATAGCAATTATTTTGTCTAAATTATCTTAACTTTAAATATGAACAATTTAAAAATATTTCACAAATCTAATAATTGCTAGTCCTTTAAATAGAAAATAGTTTACTAACAATAAACAAAATAATAATCAGATTACAAAATTTCATTATATCATTAAATATTTTCTATTATAATATTTCTTTTGGAACGTTTTATGTTCACATCTGTTATTGATTTTGTAAATCTACGCATATTTTTTAAATTGTTCTTCATATGTATTATAAAATGTATTTGTTATTTTATGATATGCGTAATTTTTTATGTGTATTAGTGTATCATATGTTTATTATTGTGTTTAAATTTAATTTTAAAAACAATGCAGTAACACCTTCAAATTCCATTTTATTTGAAAATCTTATGTATTGCATTAAATGTTCTAAATTTTGAGAATAGGAATTGTGTTTTCAATTCAAATAAAAGTACTTTCAGAGTTAAGAGTAAAATATAATATATATATATATATATATATATATATATATATATATATATATATATATATATATATATATATATATATATATATATATATATATATATATATATATATATATATATATATATATATATATATATATATATATATATATATATATATATATATATACATACATATATGTATTGTATACCTTACTAAATATATGTATGTGCACATACATTTATATATTTCTTTTAATTAAAGAGTTATTTATTGAAGTGTTTTGATTTTGAATTTTCGGTTAATTTTCAGCTTGTTTACATTTACGGGTGAATACGAAACCGAATTATAGGTTACGAATTGGTTATCTGCTTAGCGAAAATTGGATAGTAGGACTAGAGTAAGTAGACGCAGCGGCTCCTATCCCCAAATAGAATTATTCTGCTGCTGTTGTATCTGAAAGTGACGCTTGATTAATTGGAACTGATCTCATGCTATCTGCTTTTGACCGAAAGCAGAATGGTTTCTCTTTCTTCAGCTACGCCTCACGTCTCATTTGCGCTAGGTATAACCTACCCAAGGTCACGAGTTAGCGTAACTCTTCGCTACAGAGTAAGATTAATTTAGTAAGTAAAGACTCGTTCTCGTAGCGGTGAAATCAGGTATCTAACTGGCGATTCTTACCTCGGAAATTAATCTTGTCTTTAGAAGTATGTTATCTGTCTCAATTTTTAGTATGTATTTTTTGAAACAGAAAAAAAAGCATACTGAGTGGAAAACATAAAAAGGAAATCTTTATCAAAGAAAAACACTATTTTTTAGAGTATTAATTTGGCATCAATGCAATAAACAATATTCTCTCAAAAGGAATCTTTATCGCCAAAATGGTTAAGAAGATGCGCTAATCTCAAAATTCAAAAGCAAATGGATTGAGCAGTGAATCGGAAATAAAATTTTGATTTTCTTTTTCTTTTTTCATTGAGTAATGAGGGAGACAGAAGAGGATTGTTTTAACTCAGACACTAACCTCTTTCTTAGCGTGACTTAAATTACTGAAAGATTTTGCACAGATTATAAATAACTATATACCTAAAATGAATAAAGACATGAATACAAAGATGAATAAATGAATACAAAGATTTATAATTATTGGAGGATGAAATCAATTATTCGAGCATTTCTAAAGAAAAGAAATCAAATGAGATTTTACAAATAATAAAGTAAATTTAGATATAAATGTTAGAATTTCAAATTATTATATCTAACATACATGCGAATTTATATAAAAATATTTATTTCAATAAAAATACTTACAGATATGTTTTTTTGTAAACATAAACTCATTCAAACCCAATTTTTGCGATAAAAATGTGTTTTTTTATTTTTTAAGGAAACACTTTCAAAACTAATTTTTTCAATTTTTTTCCAGATATCTTGGAATATGGCACAAATATTCAGCTTATATGTTCAAGTTAAAATGTAAGTAAAAGGTAATTTATGGCAATAAATGCAATTATAATATCCAATAACTGTTCAATACTAAAAGAATCCCCTGCGTATTAAATTTGGAAATAATTTTTCAATTTTCATAAAAAACAAAATATGTATATATAAACAATCTATCTTTAAAAATAACACTTTTCTAAGAATATTTGTTAATAATTATAGGTTTGGTAATAACATTACCAAAGAGCACTGTCCTATACGACGATACACGGTGGAGAACGATGTCTGACAGTAATCCTGGCGGGAACCCATGCTCAGCACTTGGCCAGGGTGTGTGCCAGGTTCACCATTTAAAAAGAATTCCTTAAGAGGTGGACTGTCCAAATCACTCGAGGGGACAAAAGGTCGTTTTGTTGGGACTCACTGCGGTTTCAAGAGGCCCGGATGGCCTTAATTGAGCAAGATACAGTACAAAACATATATATATATATATATATATATATATATATATATATATATATATATATATATATATATATATATATACAGATACAGGCAAGATTACAGAGAGTATTTACATATGTACAACGGAAGGAGGAGGTGGAGGTTAGTGGAAGTTCTTGGGAAATGACTTTTTACGAATGTTAGAGTAGCTACAGTGTAGGAGAAGGTGTTCTGGATCTTATACATCACCGTCATGTGGCTAGACATCTAATAGCCCGTGGAATCTGCTGCGATATGAACCAAAGTCTCCGTGCCCTGTAAGAAGCTGGTTTAGGAAGAAGTCCCCTTGTAGTCTTTTCCGTGAAACTTTCGGGAAGAGTTAAAAAAAGTCTCCTGAATTTGTTGGAGGTCTCCCCTCTTTGCTTCCCCATAGAAGTCTTGTGCTCGATAGTAAGTGTCAGGAACTGCTGTCTGCTGAGTTTGACAGTAATGTCAATGTTGTCTAAATGGGTGGCCTGCTTCGTTGCAACGTCTGCAGCTTCATTTTGGGTGATACCAATATGAGCCTTGACCCAGTGCAGGGCAAATTGTCTCCCTCGTCTTTTGCAGATCTCGACAATCTCTTGTATTGTGTTGCTTGAGTCTTGCCTTCCAGCCAAAGCCAAGAGCATTGACGTTCAAACGGCTGCAATTAGCATTTGGAGATAAATATCCAGATCGTGTTACTGTATTCAGATGGTTTAGAGAATTCAGAAGAGGTCCAATTTTCCTCAAGATGAAGAACATAAAGGCCGCCATCGGCAGTAATCACAGATAATGTGTCTGCTATACAAAAAATGTTAATGGATGATAATCGCTGTACCTATCAAATGATACAGAAGGAAATTAACATTAGATCCGCAGCAATACACAAAATCTTTCATGAAGAATTACTTATGAAAAAAGTAGTTTGCCGTAGGGTTCCCCATAATCTAACTGAGCACCAAAAAAGAGGAGCGTGTAAGAATCAGGAAAGAAACTCTTAAATTGCTAAATGATGGTGGCCATGGCATCATTTCTAAAATTGTAACAGGTGATGAAACGTACCGTTTTTTGACGTACCAAATCATCAAGAAAGCAAAGTATGGATCTCACGCCGACAATGGAGAAAAAAACAACGCGCACTGACAAAAGTGATGTATGCCGTTTTCTTCAGAAGTACGGGATTGGTCAAAGCCTTTAAGTTAGAAGGACAGAAGACAGTAACAGCAAACTGGTATACCACTAAATGTCTTCCAGAAATTCTGCAAGAACTTAATGTTTGGGGACTAATGCTTCAAAATGACAATGCATCTTCGTATACAGCCCGATTAACAGTTGAGTTTCCTAATTAAAAACAAATTAAATTGATCGAACATCCGCCGTATTCACCTGATGGCGTATTCACTATGGGCGACTTTTGGTTATTCTTTAATCTAAAAAAGAAATTACGTGGACGTCGTTTTCATTCAGAAGAAGAAATTGATGGGGCTATAAGTGCATTTTTTCATCTATTCCAAGAAATGAATGGCTTGAGGCATTTAATCTGTGGAAAATTCGTCTACAAAATTGCACTGATGCTGGAAGAGACTTCTTTGAACAAACATAAAAGTTTGTAAGTATAACTTTAAAAACCTAGTTGTATCTGAAAAATTTCAGAGTGACCCTCGTATTTATCAAAAAATTTAAATCTGAGAAAAACTGTTTTAAATCTGTGATGTACTTGAGACAATAATTTTATATTTATATACCAATTGTTTTTTAATAAATTTTTCATGAAAATATGTTTAATTATGTAAAAGAACAACTAAAAAGTTATTTAAAATTAAATTAATTAATATTTATATATTGCATTTTTAAAACGTTTTCGAGCATTTGAAAAAAATTTATTACAACATATATATTACATAGAAAGCATGCATTATAAACATAAGCTATATTAAATATTTAAAATTCTAGATAAATGCAAAACTGTAAATATAATAAAAAGTAATATATTTTAAAAATTATTTCATATACAAACTTAATGGAAAAATTGTAGGAAAGCATATTGTTATTTTTAATATGCTTACAATTTTCATTTCTTGATTCTGTAAAAAAATTTATTTTTTGTATGTAGAATATTAATATTTTATAATTTAAAACGCATACATTTTAATTTTTTTTAAAATGCTCCAGCACTCTGCGCAATATTTTTTTGTATCTAGTTTTAATTTTTTGTATTTTTTTGACTTTTGTTGCAATTTATGAGTTTGATGACCTTCGATTTTTATGTGGAAGACTTGTTGCATCTTTTTTCTGTTTAAGTTTTAAAGTGTGATCAGACAACACTCCTGCACGTAATTTTGTTGTATTTAAAACGCCAAAGTTGAACTCGCTGATGCTTAGAGTTGCTGCATTCTCCAGTCTCTTTTTAGATATAAATACATCTATCGAACATTTTTTCCATATATAACTGTGAAGACATTCATTTGCATTTCGAATTTTTACAGAAGCACAAAGAAGAAAAATTTCATTAGAAGCCAGTCTTTGGTACACTGGTAGTATCTTCTCAACAACTTTTTCTGAAAATTAAGTCTTCACCTCTTTGTGACTTTGTTGTATTTCACTGCATGCCATAGCTCTTTGATGAAAGCACTATTATTAATGTCCCATGAGACATTTCTTATGTCGGGGCTTTTTATCTATTGACATACACTGATAAAGAGCTGCCAAAAATGAAGTTTTTATTTTTTAAGAACCAGGAGCATAATCTTTTATTTCTTTTCGATAAAAATTTTGTAGTTTTACAGCAGTTCTTTCCTTTAAATTGCCTTGCTTTCAAACACCAAATGTGAAGCCTTTCACTTTCCATTCTTTTCCAACATTACGAAGTGCTGTTCCAAGTCTTTTCGAAACATGATTAATACGTTCTTCTTTAACAATAGGAATATCACTTTGTATTTTCTCTACGTTTAAGTGAATTAGTGTTTTAGAATCACTATCACATATAATTGTTATGTAATACATAATACATGAAAGTGAATGTTTCCACACAAATTAGTGATGCAGTCACCATTTCCATGCTCCCTAGTGATCAGCTGAAGTTTTTTGGCAGTGAAGTTCTCTGTGTCCTTCTTTCCAAGTGAGGAATTCAGCATTGTCTTTCCCGAGATCTTGAGATGCAACTGTACACTCCGAAATAGTACTTCGACAGGATTTTAAAGTAAACTACTAAGCCTGTGAGGGAATCAATGGCTATTCCAATATCATGTATAGAAATATGACTTCGTTTCTGCCAAGTTCCATCATGGGACACAGAAATATGTAACTGATCCTTAGGATTTAAATTTTAATTTAATTCCAAATCTGCTTTCCTAACGGCGCAATGGATTTCTTTTAACATTTCATTGCGAAACCCTTCATTTTTATTAAATTAGATTAAATTAGAGAAACATTTAGAAAATCTTTTTTATCCATGTTTGCACTATTCAGTGTTCGAGAAAATAATTCCATTGCTGCATGGCCTCTTCCAAAGCTCAAAAAAGCAGACAGAACTTTGTTATTAACATCAATTTTTTGTGAGTATGGTTCTCTTGGACTAGACAAAGTTGAGATAATTATTTTGCAAGATTTGCACATGACATTTCTAGTTTTATTGAAAAAACCATAATTTTCCTGAGTGGATACATCTAAACATCAGACACCGCAATTACTGCATTTCTTATTCCTTAGAAGACAGGAGAAGCAGATTTTATTCATAAGAATAAACTCATTTCCACTTGCAGGAGGAATATCATTACGTAAATGGCCAGATTCTGGAACATTTACATCTAAAAAAGAAAATTTTTGTTCAACTTTTTTCTTTATTACAGCTTCCTCAGCAAATTTTGATTGTATTTTAATTGTCTGCTGATTCAATCGCAGCAAGTTTTCGTTTCATTTGTCTGCCTTTAGGTTTCCTGTATCTTGGACTAACTGCATTCAATAGGATGGAAATTAGAATGTACGATTCAAGAGAATATTATTTGAAAAAGTAGTTCTGAAGAGAACTATTTTATAATAGAACAGCAAACAGAATTACAATATTAAAAATCGAAACAGGAATCAAGCAGTGAAATTAAAACAATGATAGCTGGTAAAAGCAACAATATTAACGTTGCCAGACGAAATTATACAAATAATAAAAACTAAATAATTTTGATGTGACAAAAATATAGCACATTCTAAAAAAGAATTCAGTAAATATTGATTTGAAGAATAAATATTTGCTTGCTATGAGACGATAGGAATTGAGTATGGCCGTTTGTTTACAAATTAAATACATTATTTTTTTAAGTTTTAATAGTGTAAATGAAACGAATAGTAGCCTAAATGTGATATTTAAAACTTATAACTTTTTAGAAATACATTAATTTAATTGGAAATTAGTTATTATTCAAATACAATGTCCTCCTGTTACTTTCTTATGTTTTCGAGCAAACGTGAAAAAGAAGCGTGCACATTGTTTACTTTATTAAAACATTTATAACTTTGTCTAAATTTGAATGAAATCAAAATTTTTTTTTTGCATAATATAAAGAACAATTCATATTTTTTTTATAAAACTAAAATAGAAAAATCGATATTTTTGTCGATTTTGCACATTTTGATTGTTTACTGTCCCCTTAACATAACTTTAATATTTTTTAAACACAAATATACATGCAATTATTTTAATATTATGCTGTTATTTTTGAAACCAAATTTTTCTTGAAAAATAATCATATCATCTTAAAGAAGTCGATTATGAAAATTTTCATTCCGATAAATTTTTATGTATATTTAAAATTATAATAAGAAAAAAAGTACTACTTTTTACAGTAATTGAAAAGAGGCGCAAAAAAAAAACTTTTTAAAAATTAAATGATCTTTATTGAATTTAGTATTTATTATAAAAAGATAATAACTTATGCAAATAATGAAATCTTAATTATTCTACTTTATGTTAAATTTTGTGTTCGCTTGCTTAAATGATATTATTACATTTTCATTAATTTTGAACTGTTCCCAGATATTTTTAGCTATGTCACTGGAAAATAGTTATTTAGGATACATTATTTTTAAATTTGTCTTCATGTTTTAGGAAATTAATAACTGCATTTAAATATAAAAATTATTTTTGAATATCAAAAATATACTTTCTTGGTGTGTATTGACTTTTTTTTTTTTTTTTTTTTTTTTGGATACGATGTGTTGCATTCTAAATTCTATGATAATTACATTTTATTATTAACATATAATTACTTTTAGCGTTCGTTCTCGTTAACAGGGGGAAGTGTGTTCGAATCCCAATGCTGTCAAAGATTCTACGTGTTCGCAAATGGCGCCTAAGGCGGTATACGCCTAAGGTAAGTAAGTATACCGCGGTCTCAACGTCCTTCTTGTCAAATGATATCTGTGAGGGTGACCCGGCAAATAAGTGATTCCTTTTCTTAGTTCCTGCTTCTAAGTTACGAAAACCCACTTTCCAGACAATGTTGGTACACCGACTAGGTGTCTCTCTACATAAAGTTTCATTAGTTTGGCTCCTTGTAGTGCTTTAAAGTTGCAATTCTAATAGCCTGACAGTACACAAAAATATAACAAAATAACTCCTTAAGATTGCAAATAATAGGTAGAGAACTTTTATATTAATAAAAATACACTAAATAAAATATGTATATTCATCAATAAACTATATAACTAAATTAAATATAAAGCAAGCCACTGAACCAAGTTTGTACTCTATACAAATTTTAAGATAATATCACTTACTTTTACTGAATTCCTTTCAATGAAAGTGCAGATTTTCATGCGATCCTCATTTTTTTCTACGGGATATATTTAATATTACATTAGCTCATAACTTCCGAAGAAAGAATATCAACATAAATTATATATTTACTTATAATTAGTTAGATGTATAAAGGAAGCAATTCAGATTTGTTGTGCAAACACAGGAAGCGTTAAAACACAAATAGATAAAGCCTTAATTACCTCCGATGTTTTAATTGGAGAATAAAATAAGCGGAAGCCTTGAATAAAAGAAGTGTTGATGTATACTTTCATTGAATACGCAGTAAAGGCTTATAGATTAGTGCCATTCTTTTTATTTATTGCTTGTAATTAGCTAGCAGGAAGTAAAAAAGAGCTATTTTGAAAACTGGAAATTTATTAGTAGCACCACAAAAAGGTAATACGTTATGTGACTCTTCGTACTTTTAAATCTGTGCAAAATGAAACAAACAAGATTAATCAGCAATTAAATATAATACTAAGCCCATTTCTTAGATATCGTGGTTTAATACAGTAAATCAACATAATATTATAATTTAAGATAAATTCGGACAAGTAAATATTAATTGTATTGAACTTGAATTTGATAATTTACATTGTAAATGAATTATTTGTTTTGGACAATTTTAAGGAAAAAAGCTAATACGAAATTAATATGATTAAATAGATGTCTTTGTATATTTCAAAAACACAAAATAAGGAAAATTGAATATGTCAGTATTTAATAGCGAGTATAATTAACACTTTTGTATATAAAATGTGTGAAAGTATATTAAATTATAATATTTAATACATACTTAAAGTTAAAATTTATTTTTATTTAAAAGAAATTATATAAAAATATTATAATCAGTATACACTGTAGAAACTAAAAAAGTGTATTCGAAGATTTTAATATTATTTATGCAAATAATTATCATGAAAATATATAAAATTGTATTAGTGATAATACATATCATTGAAATGAATCATTTTAATTCAAATGTTTTTATTTACCTTCTCACACACTGCAAAAAGTATATTACACATTACTATGCAATTATTTTATCAAATCAAATTACTGTACTTTGTGTGAGTGCTGTTTTAAAAAAAACTATAATTACATTAAAAGTATTTAAAATCATTTTGAAACTCCAATTTTGTATTCTCACACTTATGATTGAATTATTGAAACTAGCATCAGCTTTAAAATTAAAAGTTATAAAAGAATAAAATAAATATGTATTTATACATTTATATTTATATTGTATTTTGAGCTGATTTGAGTAATGTTGTTAACGTGAGAAAAACATAAATTCATCATTAAAATAAAAATTGTTCTATTAAAAATGTCGGTAATATACATGAATTCTAAATTTTATTTTTTTAAATAATAAGACTAATTAATTTTTAAAAAAATGCTTTTGAAATTGGACTCTTTCGATAAAAGCATTGTTACGAAATATATTTTATTTCTTTATAAAAACTTCGCTTTTTTAAATTCTATTTTAAAATTTTTAATTAATTGTATTATATGAAAGATAATATATTTTATATTTAAATAGTCATTACGCTAGTTAAAAAGGATCAACATTATTTTTATTTAAATAACACTTTTGTATGTAAATTTATAACATTATTTTGCAGCTTTTATATAATTAGACTTCTATAATATTTCTAATTTAGATTAAAAGTTTTGTTTGATATTCTTAAAAAGGAAGAGATAATTTTTAATGTGCAAATCAATTTTTGAGAGGAATATTTAAAAATACTAAAAACTAATTTCTGGTTTTAAAAACAATACAACAAAATATTCTAGATTTATGAAATTTCGAATTGAAATTTTTACAAATAATTATCTTGAATATTTCTTAAAAAGCTTTCAGAAATTATTCAAATTAAAGTTATTTTGTTTTAGGTATTATATTCAGAATCTTATCAACATATTTTGGTTTCGCTTTAATTAGTTTCATAAAGCTTACAAGAAGTGTGAAACACACTCACTCTCCCTCTCTCACACACACAAACTTTTTATTGTTCATGTGAAATCTTTGCTTGCTTGGGTCTCCGTAACTCGGTGTCAAATAGTATTAATTTATATTTTGATGTTATGGACAAAAGTAGAACTAGAGTTCTTCACTAAGAGTTCCCGTCAATCAGCTTTATTAATTATCTCTGTACATTTTTGCGATCATGACATTTTTATTTTTCACTTTTGTTAATCCATGATATGATTTTGAAACTCAGAGAAGAACCTGTATTTCTGCAGAAGTTTACTTCAATGACATTTGTATTACTTATTTTCCTTTTTTTTATCTTAAGGATATTTAGATTTTCTTACTTTTGTGAACCCATATCACAATGCTACAGATATAAAAAAAATCATTCAATCACATTTTCCAAATCTCTTGTAGCAGAAATGCTTTGATTCTTTCAATGGTGTAATTTTGTAATTTTATATTACTTATTTAAAGTTATGAATTGCAAAGTGTGTATTTTTTGTTTCTTATTTATATTTCAATAAATTCAGATTTTTAATATTTAGTTCATATAATAAGAGAAAATTAATTTTTTTTAATAAACACCGTGAACAAAGGTTTTTTTTTAATTTCTTTTAATGTAAACATCTTTAATGAAAATATTTTAATGTATTTTTCAATTATTATTAATTTCAATAAAATTCTTGAAATATTATTGTCATTCATATTATATGGTTAACATACTAAATATCTCAATTATAATAAGTACAAAATTGTCAAAATAAAATTAAATTTCCTTTATAAAGTCATTTGTTGTTGTCTTGCCAAAGCTAGGCTGACATTAAGGTGTGCGCTGCTTCACTTTTTCAATTGAACTATATTTTGGTGAGAAGTCGGAATTCCTCGGTACACACATAGCTCATGTACCCGCAGTTAGTTCAGACAACCATTCACAACCCATTCATACAAGGAAAGGACAAAGACAGGACAGACAGAGAAAGTAAATACATGCCTGAATCGGGATTCAAACCCAGGACCTCCCTATCAGCAGTCAACCACTAGACAAGTTAAGCAGAAAAAAAGTTCATTTAATTACATTAATTAAAGCAGCGATTCTCAATATGTGTGGCGCCAATATATCCAAGAAAAAAATGTTACTTAAAAAAATAGTTTATTTACTGAAAGATATATACACCTACAAAACAAATTACATTTTGACATAATTTTTAATAATTAACATATTAATTTAAAAGCAACTTACAAAAGCAAAACATATTATTTTACTTAATTTAAGTTTTGATTAAGAAATTCATTAAAACTTACTGAATTATAATAAATTAGATAATTATTTGGGTCTGCATTGCAGACCTAACTTTCTCAATTGAAAGATTAATTTTAGAAATAGGCACCCTCAATCTTTTCCCTATATTTAGCGGAAATCTATATTTTTTCTTCAAATAAGCCTCCGTGTAAAATCCAGTTTCACAAAAATAAGGCATTGGTACTAGAATGCGAAAGGTACTACAGAAAAATCATCACCTACTCCTGTCCAAAATTCAAAGAAGGATTTATTCCTGAATTGCCTTTTGGTTTTAGTACCGATAAAACCAAAATTTAAGTATTCTTTACTATTTTCTTGATTTCATTCTCAAAACATTGTTCGAATAGGTACTTGTTGATGCTTGAATATCGTCTCCTGCTCGCTTAAGACCGCTTGAAAATTTATCGATGTTTCTGAATAAACCTTCTACATGAGTATTTTATTTGATAAACTGTGTGTGTGTGTGCAACTAACACAAAACATATATAGTTAATAACAAGCATACACATACAGATCGATTCAAAAGCGATAAAACAATCCATTCGAATGAGACTGCAGAAAATTGAATCTGGCGTTATCGTATATCCTCCTCTATCTCTATTTAAAAAAAAAAAAAAAAAAAAAAAAAAAACATTTGCTCTTTTCTGCCAATTCTGGAGGCGGAATGTTTTTGATAATTTAGAATGTTCGAAACAAAACCACGAGATTGTCCAACAGGGTGGATACAAGAGCAGATTCCGGAGCAAAATAGCACCAGATTTTTGTTTCGTCCCTGCTAAATATCTGAGTTGCCAAATGTCAAAAAAATTCAGAGTTCTTGGTAATTTCTAATTTTTAAAATTAAGCTCTGTAGCATAGATTTAGTGCTAAAGCACGTTATTATTGTACACATTTTACTGTACAAATAAAGAGAGTGGCGCGATCAAAATTATGATTGAAAATTGGGCCACAAATAAAGAAAATTTGAGAAGAGCTGAATAAAACTATTATGATCTTAATATCTTTGCATTTGTCTGCAATTTAAGCACAAGAACATCTTCATAATAATGGTTGTAAACAGAGCATTTTAAATTAAATCTCTGTAGATGAAGTATTTCTTCCTTAAAATAAATTTTCTAGTTGTTTTTCACTAAATGTATATGTATGTAAAACAGATTGTGCCGACAAAGAGAACTTTTGTTGCACTTCCACCACTGTTGTTTAGAAAACTTTTCAATCTGTTAATTACAATAGATCCCATGTATGATAGAAATCTATAAGGGAATCTTATGTATCTTGTAATAATACACTTTAACTATAGAAACATTTGTTAAATGTATTTGTTAGAATTTGCTTTGTCTGTTATTAAATTCTTTATTATTAATTTGTTGTTCCTTTCAATCACTTGGACATTATACACTGTGCTTCCATTGCTTCAAAGCATCTACCAAATTATGAAAAAGTTCTGATACTTGAATAATACTGTAATCATCTAGAATGACAATAAAAGACCAAATACGATATGCCAAATTGATAAATTTCTGAAAAATGTTCAAAATAAATGCGTGTTGCAATTCTTCAAGCAGAAAAGATATGGCAATTAGTGATTATTTCTCATTTTAAAATACATGATTTACATAAAATCCCTCCTCTCCAGAGATTTTTTCAGTCAGAAATGTAAAAAACTTCTAGTATCTAGATAAGAGACAAATATATAATTTATACCATGCTGAGTTAACCAAGTTCTTTAAATTTGAGTGTATAAATAAAGCACATTTGTGGGGGGAACACTGTTTAAAAAATGATTAGAGCAATATTTTTAAAATATATACTTTAGTTAAGAGCTGGCAGTCGAGTGGATAGTGCTCTTGAATTTTGTTCAATATTCAGGTGGTTCAAATCCCTCTATAGGCATGTATATTTGCAGTGGTTCGGATTTAAATTGTAGATCTAGGTCTAATCAGTCCTTGTGTACAAAAACACTAAGCCATTTAGCTGTGAACAAACCAATCATACAGTATGTTTTACATATTCTATCTACTATTAATAAATACTTTATTATATATATATATAAGTATATATAAAATAAAGTATTTTACTTTTCACACACATAATTATTTATATATTTTCGAAATAATTATCTGTAAATATAAATAAGTTATATCATTTTAAATTAAATAAAGTATTAAATTAAATATACCATTCTCTCTCTCTCTCTCTCTCTTAGCTTTTTAATAGCATTTAATCTATAAAATAGACCTATTAAACATACATTATAGTGAATTTTAAGTTTATATCAGTTAAATTGATATAATTCATTTTTCTTATCAAAATTGTTTTTTTTTAAAGGGGATAAAAATATTCAATAAAATGTACTCAATTTTACGCTACTCAATCCTATCGATTTTAACTGTAAATGTATCCATCAAGACATTTTTCTTGACTGCTAAACTTTTTATTCGGCATTTTAAATTTTCAAATTGTTTAAATTTATCAACAGTATATTCTTTGATTATTGAAAACCTTTATTCAAATCTGCATTAAGATTTCGTGATGTCAAGGAAAATTCCAGTTAACGGGAAACATATAAAATAAACTGCAATCCCAAATGTAAAGGAAACTGTTTTGAATAAATTCCATTGACTCCGGCATTTCTATTTGGTTAACTTTATAAACATTTACAAAGGGAACGCTGCATCAAATATTGCAACACAAGACGGGGAATAAATGGGATGTTTTCGAGTAAAATATATTTCTTGACTCTTACTTCTAGAGATAATTATATCTGGTAAAGTAATATGAACTCAAACAAGCAAATAGGAAGTGATAGCCGCTGGAGAGAGATTTTACTCAAATTGAGATAAATGTGAATGCATAACATTAACTCTTAGGAGAAAGCTGTTGTATGAATACACAGAAATTATTGTCAAATATTTATTTGATGTCAAAAGTTAATTTCTATAATATTATTAAAGATAAAATTTCCATATGGACGTAAGAATTTGTAAATATGAGAAGCTCAATGTTTACTCATTCAGAACAAATAAAACTCCAAATTTTGATTGATGTCTTTATTCCAAAAGATTTTTCAAGTTTGAAACGGTATTTAACAAATATAAAAACTGATTTAAAACTAATAACAACAAATGCGGATGGTAGAGTACTTATAGTAATAATCAACAAATGTAGTTAGTTACTTCTATATATAATTGTGGTGTAATTGTATTAATTATTAAAAAGAATTAGTAAAACTAAATTTATGGTATATTTCAATTTTATAGATATTAAATAAACCAGAACTATGTTTAGAGCAAAGATTAGTGTATATGTTGACATAGTCATCAAATTAATTAGAGTGAAATGATGTCAAATTTTTGGAATTTTATTTGGAAGAGTTTTTTATAAATGAGAATCATAATATGTTATTTGTTATTAAATTTCTTTCATTATATGGATTATGTAAGAAAAGTAATTGAATAAAAAAGTCTAAAAAAATATTAAGAATACTTCTTACGAAATTGGGTTGTTCCGTAACATAAACTTAAATAGTGCAAAATAAAAATTGCGTTAGAACGAATAAAAAATCCTAGCTATTTTGTAGAAATAAAAATTAGAACACTTGAGGCTTTTTGAATAGATGTTTATTGGAATATGAGTATTCAAATAATTATATTTCTAAAAAATGTTCGTTTTGTTATTCTATTTTGTTGTAAAAATATTTTAATTATAAAACTCTATTGTAAGTGTGGCATAAAATTTATGACATCATTAGAAATGATTTTGTAGTCTATTTGACGAATGCTTTAAACAGCATAATTCAATGAAACGGGTGAAGGCTATATATGAGACACATTACACTCTTTAATGAAATACTTTGTTAAAAAGTATGTTGTTAACATTTCTGTTATAAATTACTATATTTCTTATTATTACTATACATTTGGTTTTATTATTATAATCTTACAAGTAAATTATTTCTCTAAAATTTAGAAAATGTTTGGATTCTTTACATTTAAACGATTCTTCAGATCAGCTGAAAACCTCTTTGTTTAGAAGAAATACGTAACTCTAGAATCATATAATTCATTCTATATACCTGAAATTATTACTGTAACACTAACATTTTGTTAAAAAACTAAATGTTTAACCATGTATTGGAGAACGTCCAAAACATTAGTTTTTGGGCAAACAACAGCCAGTTACAAATTAATACTTCATGGGTTTTATTTAAATTAACAAATTCATGGGTTTATTATTTTGAAGTAGGAAAATAATTGTGTTTTCATTCTAGCTGTTGACAGATTTTAAAATTAATTATATTCAAAACTGGATTATTTGAGACTACAATATGTGTGCAAAACTTAAGTTTTCTTTACCATTTTATAGAGAAAGCTTGTCATACTTCTTGATACATCATACATAATAATTTTTAATTGTTTTCACGAAAGCTCATTTATTTAATTATCTTAAAAACACATTTCAATATTAAGCCTTACTTTAATCTTAATAAATAAATATTAAAGAAACATTTCTAAAATTTAAATTTCAAATTAAAGTTGAAAACCGGGAATATTTGTGTCTGCTGAGTCAGCATTTATTTCAGTTATACAATTTTCCTTGGCGGAAGTAATTGTTGCACAATTCGCCTAATCTGAATATCCCACACATGCTCTATGGAACTTTTTGTAGCTACTCATGACACTTTGACAAACCGAGCTCGCTCAGTTTAATGCTATGCGATTATAAGTTAGTAGGGTGTATCTGTCGTTTAACCAGAGCACCACGGAGTGAAAAGTGGTAGATGAGAAAAAAATGACTAAGTACAACTTTGTTCTAAGTACTCATATAGATGGCATCACCAGAATATCCAATCCCTCAATTTTGACATTGATCTGGGGGGGGGGGGGCAGAACTTCTCTCCAGACCTTTACACCTATGACCAACTTCTCAATGACCAACTACAGGACTTCCAATTCCATGGACGTAATGAGCACGTATATAGCATGTTCTCGGTGGGTCTTTGACGGCACTGGGAATCAAACTCTGCCCTACTCGAAGGATAGCTAATGCCCTAACCACTTGGTTACCACAACCATTTCTAGTGTCACACTAGTCTGGCTGGTTGGAGAGTCGTTCTCATTATCGAAAGGTTGTGAGTTTGAATCGTGGTCGACCGAAGATCCATTGTATTCATTATAGGTGGCTGAGACACATTCAATCTGGGAGTGGTCGTCATGTCCTTCAAGTGATATGATACCTTTGAGTGTGATAGGATAAGTAATGGGGAACTTCTGCTTGGTCTCTGCTTCAAAACAACGGAAACTCCAACCGGCTGCTTCTATCTAATTAGTAGAGCCAAAATCAGAGCTAGGTACTGGGAAGCATGCTGATGCAACAACAACAACGACCCCTTCTATGGAATTTAAATTTGAAAAGTATACTGTCCAATTCATTTGAGTGAGATTTTCTAATAGTTATCAAGCGGTAGTGTCCAATACGGGCGTGAATTGCTATTCATTAAAATGAAATTCGCTCTAATGGCAGCTTGAAAGCGACGCAAATGTGGAAAGATCTCCTCTTCATGAGCACTGGTTACAAATCCTCTTTTGAGAACACAAAATTGAGCTTGCGCCTTCAGCATAGTACTTTTCCAGTCAACAATTCAAAGACTAACATAACGATCTATCTTTCATTTCTTGATTACTTATGTTTTCTTTGTTTCTTTTGATGTTACTGAGATGAAACCATGCAGGATGAAAAATCAGTCATGGTGTATAGTTGTTTTCCTTTGCCAGCCGTCTCCAATTATTGTAACACCTGAAAGAATAATTTTCAAGGATTTCCAAACGCTCAAATCATGACTTTTGTTGATTTCAAACTCTTTAGGCACTATAGTCATATTAAGTTCTTCTCCAGCTTTCTGACCATTCTTTTACGAGTGAATTCAGGAAAGGAATTCCTTTTTGCCATCACGGAAAAACTCAACTCACTCGCACTTGCAGAGAATATTCTCTTGTTGGGCTTCCGTCGTTAATCTCATTGAGTTCTTGAGATTCGAGTACAAGCTGTTTGTATTTTGAGTAAACTAACGTTTATTGAGGTATTATATTCCGCATGGTTCTGTATACGCGTGATTTTCCTATTTAATTTTGAATTCATTAAAATCATCTCAAAAACCCTCTTTTTCTGTAATTCCAAGAAATTTACTAAAATTTGAATTATTACTTAATTTTCGCACACCAAGCCATGTACACACATTTTATATGAAATGCTTACTAAATTATGACAAATACAAGTATGTTTATTACTTGAACGACATATGAATATAAAACCAAATCAAATGATGTGTTTTGGACTGGATGATATAAGAAAGAAGCAGTGCCTATGTGCAAGAAATTATTTCCTTTAAGTTGTAGAAATCAATTTATAATAAAAATAAACAAATTAATGTTTTTCACTGTCTATAAAGTTATATGCTTGCTAAAGAAAATATTTTAATTTTTTATTAAGGATTTTAAGTGTTTCTAATTGAAATGAATCAGATCTGCTTATAAATATTTTACTTCACTCTTTCTGTATACATTAGTGACTAGTACATATGATTTGTAAAATTTTATTCAAATCGTGAAATGGCTTTCTCAGATGTTTCACAATTTGCAAATCTATCGATTCCATGTTTCTCTTTATCGTATAATCATAGAAAAAAACTATGATTTCAACATCTTCATTCACATTAAAGTTTGTATTATAAGAATATATAATCTGCTGATATTCTGTTATATAATTTGAGGCCAATTTGTAATTCCTCAGCAAATATTTCATTATTGGCTCTTCTCTGAATGGTTTATTTATGTAAGTTTCATGAGTAATTCCCAATTAACATTAAAAAATTATTCCCAATTAACCAATAAATTTAAATAAAAACAGAAAGAATGAACTTTCATTTAATTCCCAACTACCCAATTAACTTAAAAAATCTTGTTGTTACTAATAACATTTGGAAAAGCCAAGCTCGCTGTGTATTGGCTATGCGAATTTAAGTCAGTAACAGAATTTAGGTCAAAGAGAGCAAAATCGTATTTTGCTTTTCAAATCCTCCGACAGATGGCAACTCCAGAGGATCCACTCCCTCAATTTTGACATTGATCTGAGAGGAAGGAATTTTCTCCAGACTTTTGCCACCATGGTAATTGTTCAATGACCGATCACAGGACTTTCGATTTCACAGACTTTACGAGCACGTATATCGTATGTACTCGGTGGTTCTGTGGTGGTATTGGGAATCATTTAATTCCCAATTACCCAATTAACTTAAAAAATCTTGTTGTTACTAATAAATCTTGTTGTTACTACTCTTCCGGCCAGAAGGCTGATGTCTTACCCACAAAGCTGCCACCACCCTTTAACGTTAAGCTGATAATACTAGTAAAATAGGCAAGTCTTAATATTTATACATATAGATTTATTAAGAAAACATTGAATAATTTAAATAGAAATTCTTTTTTTAAGATTAAAACCATATAAGTTTAAATATTAATCAATGATCGTCATTTATCAATTATAATTTATAAAATATGAAGTTTTTATTGCCATTTATAACAAAAAAAAATGTTCTTATACAAAGTAAAAGAATTTTCCTGCTTTGCAGTACCTTTTTTTTTTTTTAACTAACTTGTTGTTCTGATTAAAATAAGTTTTTTATTTCTCCTGTTATGCCAACTATTCAACTGGCGAAAATTCTGCATTTCCAAAATTCTTGGATTGATTTTTTCTATCTGGATTCCTTGTAATTAGACATTTTCTTCCTTTCGTTTTCTAATTGTTATAGCTTACATTATAATAGGGACGTTTAAGGGATAATTATTAGAAACTGTCACTGTAAATATCTGAATATTTTTAACCATTGCTATTGTTGTTTACTGCCCGTTCACAAGACAATTAGTGATTTTTGATATTTTTGCTTAATTATAGTTATATTACAGTATCTTGAAATGATTATTATGTGAACTAATAATCTTATAATTTAAAATAATTTTTGAACATTAACTAGATTTGATTATTTAAGACATGGCATTAATACTGCTAGGGCTATTTTGTGCAATTTCGAAATTGTGAAATTGAATTTCTAAGGATTAATATTTTAATAATAATTATAATATTTTGATCATATTGTTAAAATTATGAATTTCTCCAATTTTTCTAAGCCACATCATGCTTTGTGGTTTCATTTATAAAATGAACACACCTTTATAAAATATAATATAAAAGAGTGTTCATTTTTTATTTTGTATAATATAAGTATATAAACTATAAAGCTATATAAAATGAACATTTAATTATATTCTTGGTTTTAATTCTCTTAAAAATGTACATGATTTTTGTTTACTTTAAATTCAAGTTAAATATTAATTTCGATAAGTTTTTATTCCTTCAATTTAAAATAATATTTTTCTGGTATATATTAAAATTTAAAAGAGGATTAATTTTCTTTTTTTTTTTTGGTCAAGATATAAGAAAATAATGAAATTTGAAATAGTCATAAATTTTAATTACACGTGATTAAAAATTTCTGGGTAAAATCCTAGTTTATAAATTCAGTTCCTTAGCTATATTTTGCTTCGTGCTATATGAAGTGACTTGGAATCCTCTTTAAACAATGGATCTTGATTAACTTTGTTCATTCTATATAGAATGTAATCTTAATATCATAAAAATTACATTAAACAGATTATGAAAAATATAAGTTTTTCAAAAAAATAGTAAAAATATTTTCACAAGCGAAAAATATGAATTTAAATCTTCTGATTAAAAAAAAAAGAAAAAAAAACGTAGATACACAGTATAATCACGTCTTTACATTTTTAATACTAAAGTTTTGAATTCAGTATAAGCATAACTACTTAACTGTTTAAATTTAGTATGTCCAAATTTTCTCAATAATTTCCTTAAGAAGAAACTAATAAAAAATATTTTTAAATACTTTGTTGAATATATTTGTAAATTTAGTCATTCAATATTTTATAAACATTTCATCGTTCAATGCCTAATGAACTGTTTATTTACATTTACATCCATTTAATTAGTTTATTTTATAATTCAAAAATATTAATCGAAGTATGATTTCATAAAATTTATTTTATAATAATATTATTTCATACGTATTAAATTTTAGAGATATGAGCTTCTATTTAACGTCTCTAATTAAATATATTATATGTGTTTTAGTTTGATTCTTGATTCTTTTAAACTACAAGTGATATTTTTAATATTATTGAATAATTTAATGATATCTTCATACATTTTTAAATTTTAAATTGCACTAATAATTGATACGCAAAATAAAGGAACTTTAGAGAGATTATTATTCAATTTTAATGCACTTATGGCACTCCTTCAAAATGCATGATTACGGTCACAGTCAGGTGAGATCGTAAGAGTGGGCATAATTGAATTATTCATTCAACATTATTTCTGACAAAGAATTATAATTTATTGATGTCACGTTCCATGGAAGCAGTCACGCATAAAGGGGATAACTGCATGTTATCTCCTTGTAGCTGCTCATTTTATGCGGATTTTTCCGGAACTGATTGTCCTACCCACTGCCCTAGACTAATCTTCTTAATCAAATAAAATTCCAAATCTGCATTAGATTTGAATTTAGCTATTCTAAAAGAACTGTATGTAAAATATAATGATTTTCAAATATCATTATGAAAATTCAAGGAAAGAGTTGCGAAATTTTATATTTCAGTGGCAGTTGTAATATAATAAAATCGGTATTTTTTCTTTTTGTAGATGCCTATAAAGTAAAAAAATAACATTTTATTTGTCATTAATAAATTTAAATGTATTTTTAATGCATTCGTATTTTAAATAATTAATTTATTACAATAATTGTAATCTATTATTTTCTATAATCGGTATGAGATTCTTTATCTAATATACATCAGTTTGATGAAGTGATATATCAAGAATGCTGATATTTGCTTGTTGGTGCATAGAAAAATTTCAGACCTTAATATAATCTTTGGTATATAAAGCATAATTCCTCTTTGTAAATCATTTACAAGGTGTTTCTAAACTGTTTGATAAAAATATAAAAGCGAATACAGTACCTTTACAAAAGCTGATTTCATTTGTGAATTTAAATTCTAAATTTCTACAAAAGCATTATTAAGTTCTAAAGAACTACCAAGGAAAATGCTTCACTTACTTGAATCTCTCCCAACATAAGTTTTCCCAAACTTACATCATTAAAACGATGTGCACCATACTAACATCCATTTCATATATATGAGAGTTTGCAAGGAAACTGTGTGTCTGCTTAAATAATGTGCATGCAAATATTCCTGCCTATGAGTTTCCCGGATTGCCAAGCATCCAGGGATTTTCATTTAGAGTTATACACGTGAGGCTCAATATATTCTTCTAAAAAAGATACAGGAAATAGAAGATACCTTACAGATCTCTTAAGCTGCTATACTAAGCCACCTGATTAATAATTTCCTGCTTTTCTTTGTCTTTACTTATATTTCTTGTCATTAATACTACTATCATTTCTCAAATTTCTATTCTGCCCCCAATTCCTATACAAAAGGAGGTTAACTATATCTTCTGTACTTATACTTTTGAAATGCCTGTATAATGAATTTGATCTCTATAATAACATTTAAGAAGAGAAATTTGATAATAATGCAAAATATGAAACAATGCAATACAATGTGTGTTACTAATTCATTTTAATATCAATATGTAGCTTATATTTTCATGCATGAAGTTTCATTGATTTATATTTTGGTTAAATGATCAACAGTGTTAGGTTTGTTTTTCGCTAAACTACCCCTTTTTGCTCTAGTGGCTTAGTGACAGCTACGCTCCCATGGCACAAGTCTGAGATTTGATCCAGTGCTGGGCAAGGTAATCGACTCAACCTTTCATCCCTTCAGCAGGTCGATGAACTGAGTACCAAATATACTTGGGAACTGAAGATTTTGAACTAGGTTGGTCTCTTATCCGGGATATATGCCTCACACCCCAGGGTCCACGGTCAGGAAAACAGATATGGGCACTGTGAGCCATGGTCTATTTATGGGCTGCCATGCCACATGTTTAGTTTAGTTTAGCTACTTAAACTGGCTCTTATTACACTTTAAGTTGGTTTTGGGCCACTATAAACATCTATACTCAATATGGGATTCCAAATCACACCAGTTGAACGGATGGGCAAAAGGCTATTCTTTACGAAAGGTGCTAAAATGAATAAATTTCTTTCCATTCGGAAGCATTTGCTGCATATTCATTCAAACTTTATAAAATATCAACTTGTCTAAAATATTTTAATTCTTTGACTGTTGCTTAATTATAAGCAAAGTTTAATGTACATTTGAATCTGAGAAATAATAATATTTCATAATTCATTGATCTACTCTTTTGCTGTATATAAGGTACGTTAAATTATGTTAGCCAGCACTTTTTAAGCAGAAATCCACAATTAAAACTAGTTTGTTTTTATACCAATGATTTTTGCACATTTGGATCCACTTTTAAAGGAACAGGCTAGAAATATAGAAAATGCTGCATCATTCTGAGGACAAAGTCATTTTCCTTAAAAATTACTGAATAGGTTCAAACAAATTTATTTTTTAGAGCAGGCAGTTTAGCTGCAGAAAACATTACTGTATTTTGGCACACTTTTGTTTTTTTTTTTTTTTTTTTTTTTTTTCTTTTGAGAATTTGTAACAGCAGCTATAATTTTAATTCATTTTTGAAGGCATGCATTGAAATTGAGAGCCTTATGAAAATAAAAAAAATTATAATGTAATCACATAAGTACTTAATTTATTGCACTTATGTGTTTTATCAAAGATAAAAAAACTACCATAAATTGAGGGTGTGATGTAAGAACTTTAAATACTTGAGACATAATATATTGTAGTGTTCATTATTATAAACTGTTAAGAACAGCAATGTTAAATAGAGAGTTGTTTTCATTATCTGAACTTTATTTATTCACGCCATAGATAATAAAATAAAGTTTTCATTTTTTTATTTTGATTTTTTTTATATAAAAAACTTTTAACGTTTTGAAAAAGCTATAATGTGTTTTTAAATCGACAATTATTTATTATTATAGAAATTTCTAACAATTTTGTGAAAATTATTTTATTTATTTAACTTTACTCTACCTAATTTACTTTCTCATAGAAAACACAATGTTGTTTTTTAACTCACACAACAAAGTAAGCCTAGAATTTTTCTATCTTGTTTTAATTTTGTTGCCGAATATATTTTTACAAGATTTTAATCTAGAGTCACTTGAAAATATTCAAATATTACTTCACAAGTTAAAATCCTTATAACACAAATAAAATTTGTAAAGAGAGAAATTGAGGTTTTTAAAAATGGTTGAGAGTCAAAACTCTATTGATAGTAAACAGATATTGATTAGTTTATTTTTATTTATTACTTTCATGGGCATAAATTATGGAATATACCCCGTTATATAAAATGAATTAATAATTAAAAGAAGAAAATATATTTAATTTCGAGCACTTTATAAACAGTTATTTTGATTTTCTCATTTTTTTTCAAAAGAATTGCTATTGATGATCCAATAGTAAAATACTTTAATCAAAAATCACAATACTCATTATAATACACATTTCGAAATAATACTTTTATATGAATCCAAGGATATTGAATATTGATTTACAATTTGTGCGTGCAATTTTAAGCAACTGAGAACAATACTTAATTTCGCACTGTGTTTCAAATAGCAGGTTATGCTGGTTTGATTGGTGTCCTACAATAATTTTTTTTACTTAATATCTATCACTAATTTGAGAGGAGCCTATAGTCTTAAGTAAATTCCAAACCACTAGAAGTAATCGTCAGTGAATAGAACTGTTATATATTTGGAAATATTACTTGTATTTGTCTTAAAATACCTGAGAAATACCAGAAATTCTCAGATTTTGGGCAAAATTAGTTCAATTTAGACGTATTCTACGTTACATTCGTTATTTCAGTGATTTGGCATCTTGGCAACAATTTGGTAAAAAAAGAATAAAAGATGTTTGTAGAATATTCCATCACTGAAGCTGTAGACCATTTTTAGCATGACAGTGTAGATTCTTCTAGAGGTATGAAAATCTTAGATTTTCACGTCAAGTCATGCATAGGTACCAACCCACAGCATAAAAGCAGTTAGTGAAGACTATTAGTCTTAAATGCTGATCTGAAGTATAGAAGTTCTGGTCTGTCTGATGGTATTAGAGACTTCTGTAATTGGATGTAGTATTTTTTAGTATTACCTGAGTTGGAGATTTGTAATTGTGACTTCTACTGCTGGAATTTCACGTAACTTGTAAAAATAGCAACGAATAAAATTCTTGTGATTTTAAGAGGTTGTTTTTATCGACCCTCAATCAATGAGAACCACGAGATGTGATACAGAATCAAATCTGCAAGCAGATTAAATGAAAACGCGTGTTCTTACTTTCCAATTATCAATACGAAACACTTAAGGAGAAAAAAGTTATAATCATGAAACTCTAAATATATAATATATGAAGTGCTAAAATGACAACGTATTTTTTTGGAATTTTAATTATGCCTTTCAATTAAAATGCTTTTAGTTATGATGCGCAATAATATCTTTCATTTAATAAACAATTAATTATTAAAAATCATTGCTTTAAAAACAATTGCATCATTATTTTTCATACATTCTAGTATAAAATATATTTCGAGAAATAATTCATATTATTCAAACACATGCTTTCTTTAAAAAAAAAGAGTAGACCCAACTCTATAAAAGACAAAAGGTAGCATTTTTCCTGTTAGGACATTTCAAAAGCAATTCTTTTCCAACTCTATTGTATTATATCCTTATTTAGTACCAACATTATGTAAGGAAGGAGAAAGCAAATACTGGTTGGCTTTGAAATGGAAAACAAAAGCCGAGATACAGAGGAGGAAGAAAATCCCAAAACTTAATCACAGAAATGTCTTTTTGGGATCGCATTGTCCTGTGCGTGTTAAATCGGATATTTTTCTTCCAGGGAAAAAACGCATCATCCAAGGATTGTGAGTCGCCGGAAAATTGGACGGTCCACCGTTACGACCGCCCTGGCTTCAATAGGATGACCATTGCTCCGAGTTTTCTGCTGGAGCTAACCCTATTGCTATACATTCTTACTCCTAGTCGTTTCCATTTCTGGTTTTTTTTTTTTTTGTTCTCTCCTTTTAGTCTAGCTACCACCAGAATAGTATTTGTTGGCTTTTTTTACCCTGCCTTGTTATTGTTTTCTTTTTTGTTTTTCCTCTATTTACTTAGAAAGTTCCTTGAAAGTGAAAAAGTGCATGCATCAGTGGTGTAAGCGAGGTTTAATTGAGTGTGATACTGCTATTCTTATTCACTTTCTTTCGTGACTTATTAAGGGGAACTGAGAGTTAAAATACTTTGCAAACCATTTATAAAAAAAATGTTGGATTTTCTGGCTGAAATTTCTCAACAAACAATCAGTTAAAACTTTATTCACTTTTCTTTTGCTTAGAATTTTAAGAAAATGATTAATTTATTGCAAAATCTGAATTTTATATCTTAAGTTAAATTTAAAAGTTTATTGTGAATTTTAAGTAATTAATATAAAAATGTGTTTTAAAATTTTTAATGCAATAAAAGTGATTTTCATTAACTATTATTACTTATTACACATTAATATAATTATTAATATCAATGATTCCCTATTTGGAGTTGAGATTTAATAATAATAAACATTTTCCATTTTTCTTCTTCAAATTTTACTTGAGATGAAGAATTAAAACTAATTACAAATCCTAGAATAAAATATAAGTGATTTTGCAATTAAACATTTTCATAGAATGAAGTAACTTATGAAATTCTGCATCCTTTTTTGTTCAAAATTAAAGAAATTATGAACTTTTTCCAAAAAATTGATTTTTCCAGTAAATTGAATGGAAATAATTATTGAATTTTTAGCAATTGATCAAAAAATATATTTTAAAATTAAGATTATAATATTTTTTCTTTTGGGTTGATAAGATGATACATTAAAAAAATCAAATATAAAGTTGAAAATTGCGCGATTTTATAACTAAAACTATATTATTTTGGAACTATTTATGGTTCAAAATTAAAAAAAAAAAATTATTAGTTAGAAAATTTTTTATTTTATACCGTAAACTTAATTGAAACAATAAAAGAGTTTCAAGCATTTATGAAATTTTACCAAAAACACAGTACTTGTTTTAAGCGATGAAAAGCATTCGAAATTTTCAATAGTTTTTTCTATAATATTAGTGTGAAAAATCTGAAGGAGAGAACATTAAAGTAAATTAAAGTAAATAGGAAAAGTTTAATAAAAATTTTACAAGTCAAGTACATTAAAATTTATTTTCTTACTCACTCTGAAATAAACATTAAGTCCCAAACACGACAAATTTGGGAATTATTTAAAAATGTTAATAAGTTAAGGAACATGTACTTAAACAAATTCAACAAAATGAACTTCTAAGCATTCATTAAAGTTGTATTATATTATCAGAGAATTTGGGTTATAGACAGTGGAAAATGAAATACTGATTGAACACGAATTTAAACTACAACTATATTTTTTTATTAAAACAATAATTGAAACATTTAATTTCAACTAAAATTTCAAAATAAGTGTTGCAACTAAAACGAAATAATGTCTTATAATTTCAGTTCATATGGAGGGAGATTTCAGACTTTTTATCATATAAAAGAATATTATTTTACACTAAACTTTGATTATATTTAGAATGAATATT
Source organism: Latrodectus elegans (assembly GCA_030067965.1). Lineage (NCBI taxonomy): Eukaryota > Metazoa > Arthropoda > Arachnida > Araneae > Theridiidae > Latrodectus > Latrodectus elegans. The sequence goes on along the minus strand of CM057822.1, from coordinate 5,458,507 downwards.
TAAAAAAAATTAAATAAAATGAAAACATAAAATACAATGAATCTTTATTACGATATTAACTTCATGCTATCAAATTAATCCTATTAGTTTGTACGCGTGTGTGTACATGAAGTGTAATGCAGGTCTATATACCTTAATATAAAATCGATTCTACATGGGATGCATCTGCTTGCTCAAAATTATGAGCCAAAACTCTTTTATCTGACCTATAATAGTGATTAAAATCTTATTAAAATCTTTGAACAGAGACTTTTCAAGTTAAGGAGTTTTGAGTCGTAAAACTTTCACTGTGGCAAGATATCTCCTTCCCAACTTTTGTGAACAAAATTTTTATAACCCTCCTCAGGGATGCTAAAAGCAGCTCACTACAGTCACATAATTCATTTTTAATTTCTATGGCTTTCTTCCAGCTATTCCTTCCAGTAACTGCAGAAGCACTGCAGCTAAGTAAGTGCATATTGTGCCCGCTACTTCCTACGAGAGGAAGACTAAATCCCACAAGTCTATAGACGAAATATTTGTTAAAAATGGCTTTCGAATTTACCTACAGTGCTAACTGATTCTGATTTAAAATGTATATTTCAATATGTTTATTAAATCAAGACTAAGAAAATATTAAAGAAATTAACAAATTATTTTATTAAAATTAAGAAATACGAAAATTATTTACAACAAGTCATTTGTTCTACTTAGTCGTTAAATTACTATAAATAATAAATTAAGACAATGTAATGCATAAAACGAACGTCATTTTAATTAAATTATTATATAAAAGCACTTTCTGTAGTATAAGACATTTGATACTCTTTTTCTGTAAAATATCCTACAATCTTGAAGATAGGAGTTGATGTTTCTCAATACCTTATTCTCAAAAATTAGGCGGTAAAAGCACTTCATAAAAATAATACTTTTACATAAATAAATATATTATACTGATGTTATTTTAAAGATTTTTAATTACAATAATAGTATATCTTAATAATTCTATTAATATAAATCGTTGTGTAGTAAAAGTTTTAAGAAATAAAACACATACATAGGTTTTAATTTTCCATTATGCATTATATAATACTTCCATGTAGGGTTTTCTTAATTTACTATTTTTCGTTTCACATATAAAATATATTCTCCATTTCCGTGGTATAAATTTTAGTGATTTATATAAAATTCACATTTTTTTCTAATTGCTTTACAAATAACGAGTAATAAAATGTGATTATAGTAATGATATATCATTTACTCATTTAAGTTTAGTAATTGTTGCACCAAATTTATTTAAATATTAATACAATTAATCCAAAGTAGATAAATTAAAAATTAAATAATATCAGTAATTAGGAAAAAATATCTCTGTATTTTTATATGTGACAATATTATTCTGTGAATATATATTTGATCTAATAGTTGTAATAGTTTAATATTTAAACTGTAGTAACTATAACAGTTAAAAAATAAGAAAATCACCATAAAAAATTTTAAAATGAACATGAATTAATATATTGAATATGCATATATTCCTTTATATAGTCCTATGTACCTATTGCTTTATATATATTAACGCTATTTCTTTTTTCTAAAATTATAACTAATAAAAATCACTGTGTGCGTCATTATTTACTAATATCTATATAACAAGACATTTTTATTTACCATTTTATTTATCTCATCTGACAAAATTAGGCAAGATTGGAGATTAGAAACAAAAGCAACAGGTTTTTTTTTTCAGTAAAAGTTGTCAATATATCGATGAAAATATATTCATGTATATGGAATTTAATGAAAAAAATATCAAATATTAAAATTATGATTTGTTTAAAAATGAAATAACATACATAGATAATAATCAGAAAATATGTCATTAGATTAATTAGATTTCATTAGATTAACAAATGTGAAATTTAATTTCAAATGAAGCCACAAATACGAAACTAAATGAATAATAAATAATTTTATAAATTTATAGAATAAATACTTTTCTTAATGATTATGGACACAGGCAATATTAATTTATATCTTTTACTACAGTTATAAAATTAATTTTAAAATAAAAAAACATATTTATAAATAATGAATATATACTCCCAACTGAGTCCTAATACATTATGCAATTCTGAATTGCAACCATTGAAATAAATTAAAAAAATATTAACTAATGCTAATGTATTAAATATTTTATACAATACTTCATGTACTCGATTTTATTATCTAATAAGAGTACTTCTTTAGTTGATTTCTCTAGCTTAAATTTTTGGAAATTATATAAAAATATTCCAAGAACACCATTCATTCTTCCATTTAACATAAACTGTATGAATCAGGTCTATTTTTGAGTTTGATGTCTAATTCAAATCAAAAATTAAAACTTTAATAATTTATGATATATATATATATATATATATATATAATTTCTAATAAAAACTTTACATCTTCTTCTATATACTTATAACTATCTATCTATCTATATGTAGATAGATAGATAGATATAAATATATAGAAGATGAAAAAATTTTGATTTTCCAAAAGCATATGCTTTGTATTAATGCTCTTGGAAAATTAATTAAATTCATGCATAATTAAACATTCAAGTTCATGAAAACTTATTTTAGAAATGTATCGATATAAAATACAAGAGAGAAAAGATCTAATCGTATTCGTTGAAAAATTTATATTCATACAAATTAATTCGTTTTTATGTACTAATGCAGTTTTGAGTTGAGAATTTTTTTTTTGGGGGGGGGGGGGTTGTTATTATTGTAGGAATCAGAAGTAGATTGGGTAAGATTAATGAAAGGAATAATGATTAGGTTTAAAAAAAGTTTAAAGAAATATTGTAGAAAAAAATTGTCATGTAATCAAAAAATTAGATTAAAAAGCAAAATACACGTAGTAAATTTTTAATAATGATTAAAAAATAAATTTGGTATTTATTGTGGTAATTATTATATATGCTTGTACGTATGTGTGTTTACAAATGGAATTGTAAGAAAAGCTCTGCGGAACATAAGATTTTTGGTTTGACACCAGTCACTTTGGTCAACGTTAGACGAATGTTGCATTTTCGCTTTAAGCGTGCTGAATTGTCAATGTTAGTGCTTGGGAATTTTCGGGGTCTTTTTCCTTGCGATATGAGAATATGGGGCACTCACTCTGAAGAATCCTTTCAAACAATACTTTACTTTATGGATGGCAAAATATCTTATTCAGCTTTAGAGAGTTAGGCAATTAATTAAACAGTGTTAAAAAATTTTTCTTTTATTCTTTTTTATTCTTTTATATCACAAAACTTTAGATGATCAATACATTTACCTTCCGGATTTAATAGTTTAATTTTATCCAATATATTTAAAATTAAATATTTAACCTAGTTTGGTACATTCTGCTAATTTTAAAAATTTTTCTTGTTTCTTTTGTATTATACACGACTAAATATAAATGAAATTTAAATTATTTTATGAGTCTTTTTTATTTCTTTAGTGCCATTAATTTCATTGTAGAAAACATAATACAATCAAAGAGAAGAATATTGGCACTATCTACAAAAATATACTATGGTTATTCTTAAAATGGTGAAAATTCCGACTTTGTTAAGGATGAAGGAAAATAGTTGTAGAAATGATATAAAACAACACAATCTTTAAAATAGTATGCTAAGTCGCCATGAAATGTTAAATATATTGTATAAAGAAGTAACATGATGCAGTGTTTGGATTCCACACTGTACACTAAAAGTTTAGGGAAAATCTATAACAATTTTTATATACGATCTCATCAGCACATACTATTAGAAATACTTGGTTCGTGCAAAAATCGCTGTTGCGCAACCAACGATCTTTTATTTTTTTTAATTTTAAATGCACGAATAATTGGATATGTGGTCATTAGCTCTTAACTTTCGGCACACAGAGTTGAAGAAGGACATCTTTTATAGTTGGGCACCCCATGCTTATGTCATTGGAAGTAAGTGGATGCTTATTAATTATCAGGCGAGGGCCAAGCAAAAGTTATCTGTATTTGACCTACCACCACAAATATACCTTTATTTGGAAATATTGTCACCACAAATTATTTTACGTGTCCAGGTCACATTAACGAACATCCCAGATCTTCTGCTGGTTTGGCCTAGAACTCACACCTTTTAGTTGCAAAATAAGCACCTTTACCAGCCAGGCAGTCACCCTTTCTAAAAGATAAAAATAGACCTCAATAATTTGTATTTATAAAAAAATTATTTTACTGCTTGTTATCTGTTAGAAAAAATGGCTAATTATAGTCAAACGACAAAGGACAAATGAATAACCAAATGTGAGAAGACAAATAAAATCAAATGTTGATTAAAGCAACAAAAAAATATGGACAAATTAAAAACAGTAATTTTTTAAACCGAATAAAATATCATTTATACGTTTGAAGCAGCAAACCTCAGTTAAAGACATATATAATTAAAAGCTCGACCGCACTATGCGAATTTCTCTTTAAAACGAAAGTCTTGAAAATTTTGGGATCAATATCCATCACCTATGAACAGCAAGACATGGATGTCATACATTTCTGAATATAAATTTGTCCGGTTGGGTACTAGCTAGATTTCATGGTTCCCTGTTTGTGAATTATCAAATTATCTGTGAAAGTGATGGATATTAAAACGCTTAACAATAGTAACAGCCCGTTAGTCATCATATGGTTTCAAAATAATTATTGGACTCGTGCACGCTGTGACTCAGATATAAGAAAATTTACTTAAAAATGCGAAGTCTTAGGAGTGATTCTTGCCACGGTTGAAAAAAATAAATATATATTTTGCTGGAACGATTCTTAGAAAAATTTCTTGTGAGTTTACAAGATTTTTCCCATGCAACATGTGAATACTTTTCATTACTTTCGGAATGTCCTACCAAAAAGCAATTGTGGGGTGGATGCAAATATATATATATATATATATATATATATATATATATATATATAATTCTCAAAATTGAATTTAATATCCTTAAGATACCAAACTTCATGTTAAGCAATAGGTTTCTCTTAACAGATTCACTTGCAAACATTCAAGTGTGAAGGACTTATAATTTCTACTAGAAAGTTAAACTAATTTCTACTTTACGTCTTTCCGATTCTTAAACAAAGCAAATTCTTATTAACTATAGTGATATCATCTTTACATAAATATAGATTTTAATCTGATTTGCAAGCGAATAATTAAATATTATTATATGTCCGATTTTTTAGTATAAAATTTATTTCGATTAAATCTATTAAATCGATAAATTCAATTAAATCGATTTTTTAGTATTTTTAGTTGATGCAAACATTCAAGTGTGAAGGACTTATAATTTCTACTAGAAAGTTAAACTAATTTCTACTTTACGTCTTTCCGATTCTTAAACAAAGCAAATTCTTACTAACTATAGTGATATCATCTTTACATATAGATTTTAATCTGATTTGCAAGCGAATAATTAAATATTATTATATGTCCGATTTTTTAGTATATATATATATATATATTTGATTAACTTTTAAGCTATTATTTATTAAGAATTAAAAATTTACTATTAGTTGATCCAAACTTGCGAAATTAAGAGAATATTAGTTATACACTTTATTGAACAAAAAATTACTTTTTTTAAAATGAACTAAAATTTATATCTTTTAATTTTATTTGTACAATTTCAAAACAAATCAGGAATGTAATTTTGGTTTTAATTTGTATCGTCATAAGATAAATAAGTTTAATGTATGGAACATTTTTAAATCGCAGTAAAATAAACAATGTATTTTGAATTCAATAATTCAATAACAAAACAGAATCTATCTATCTATATATATACTAAACAATTTTATTACTACCTTTTTACACTATAGTTACATAGTACTTTAGTATTAGTTATTTTTTATTCTCAGCACTGACAGTCTAGTTTATTCTAAAATATTTTGACGTGATACGTGTCATTTTAATTTGTATAGTAAAATGTACTTAATGTTTGAATACCAAAATAATTAATTAAATTCACAAAAATTAATTTTAACATTTACAATGACATTATAGTATTACATTTATATCTACGACAAATATAAATTGTACGCATCACGTACACAAATGTTTTATTTCTTGCAAAGCCACTTTTTAAATTAAACAAATAAAATTAACACAAAATCAATATTCGAAATAATGTCTACATTTTAAAGTTACACTTCATTTATATCATTACTTCTTAAAATATTTTATTTCAATATGTGTTTTATTTTAAAAGTGCTAATAGTCTCTTAAGCTGTCAAATGTAACTTTCAACATCATGAGTTACGTACATTTATTTATAGTAAAAATAAATTTTTATATTGCTTATTTCCATTTATCCCTTTGAGATGAGGAAATGTTTCTTTCTATATTGAAAAAATAAATAAAATAAAGATGAAATTTGTGATAAACCATGACATAATTAGTTTCAGGATGGAAATTTTCTTGATGCTTAAAAAAGTTTAAAGTTAAGGCGGTGAAAATTGAATATTTCAGCAATATGGTACACTAACTCACATGGCCGATGGCATTAAAAATTGGTTTGAGACAAATAATGTTCGAATTTTGCTATAGTCTACTAGAAGTAAACATCACAGTATTGTTTAAAATATTTGGTCAGTAACCGTTCAACATGTGTACGCCATAGAAAAGAATTATGAATCTACGATTGAACTCCAAAAGCTTTGAATTGCGTTTCGGACAATTTTTGTAGAATCAAAATTCAAGATTTATATGATTCAATGGCAAAAAAATTCATAAAGTAGTTAAAGTAAATGACAGAAGAATTCCTTATTAACAAGACTTTTACTTACTTTCATTATTTAGAAGAGTCCTTAAACATTTTTCATACAATATGAGTGAAATAAATTAGCAGTTAGGATAAGTAAATAGTTTTTTTTTTACTTTGTTTTACAGACATAGTTATCTGATTGTAAATAAGTTTTATAATGTGGTGTACTGCAATAACTTTGCAAAAATTCAAAGTTCTTCCCTAATTTGAAAAAAAAAACTAGTGTTCTACTTTTTCCAGCAGTATCATATTTATCTTTTGAGGTATTTATTATTTGTATACATATAAAGAGAACGTACTATTCACACACACACACATATATATATATGCATACAAGCTCTATATGCTATGTACACATGAATTCTGTTATTTTTTAAGTAATATGTGCATTTTAAAACTGAGTTTCAAGTGGAATCAAATTCTGTGACAATAAACTTTTGTTTTTCTTACGAGGTACTTATGATGTTGTACTAAAAAATGAATACATTTCCTCAAATAAGATAAGATTGCAAATTCACGCTGCGACTGTATTACATATACACATTATTTTAAACTGTTTGCTAATTTAAATAAATTTAGATCAAATTAGTCTTGAACACTCGACATTTAAGAATTTGGAGCAATATTAAGTATGATTTGTCAAACGAAGTTTAAATTTAAGAAAAGCATTATTCAAGTTTTTTTGATTGAGTAATGGTTTTATTAAATTTAAATGCCATTTAATCTATGATGCTGTTTAATCTATATTTTTAAACACTAATGCACTCAACAATTACTTTTTTTTACAAATAGATTTAGACTTGTTTCATAATATGTAATTTGATGATTTTATTACTTTGGTGTTGGTCGAGTTACTATATTTCCATCGTTTGAAAATAACACAAGGCAAGAAATTTTTAATATAAAACTCGGAGAAAAATAATTATTGGAATTATTGCACACTTGTTCTCTGAAATAAATATTTTATTTTTCTGAGATGAAGAAGCACAAAAAATATTTTTAACTGAAATATCTTAATTATTTTTATTAAGCATGCGTTATCGTAATGCAAAAATGAAATAAATGAAGTCTTATTAATATAAACTATTGCAAATATTTTGCGGAGAAATAATTTTGACTTATAAAAATATACAGGAAATCCCACAAATAGTTTTTTCAATCAGTTTTTTTATATTACTACTATATTTAACTACTCTGTGTGTTGGTTTTGTTTTACTTTCTTTTCAGCGAGAATTAGTTGTAATTGCTATTTTTGTCTGGGGCTCTTAGTAGCTTTCTATTATTTTGAAACCATAAATTCTTTTCTAATAACTTTTATTACAAAACTTATTAATAATTATTTATATTTTAAAATGACTGGTTTTAGAAAGCACAATTTAGAAGAAATTATTTGTGAATAAATTATGTATAGAAATAATGTTTTACATTTCACAATAATATAATTTATTTAAGAACGCGTTATTTTTATGTTCAGTTTATAATTTATAACATTAAATTGAGATGTAATTAGTAGCATTGATCAATCTACTAAAACATGCATATTCAGCATGAGCGACAAAAAATGTAATTTATTTGCATGTCTTCACTAAAAGGTTTGCGAGAAATTCAGATGCGTTTGATATGTAAATTTCAAATGATACTCTCAACAGAAGTTTATTTAAAATCGGGTATCTCAGAAGTCTTTTTATTCAAACGGATCTTTCCTCTATCAAAAATTTCTTTAAAGGATTATATACTCATCTTGACAAAAAAAAATTTAAATGAAACTATATTCGTAACTGCAACATAAAAGTGAATGGATAAAGAAATAGAAATTATTGTAAATTCATGATAATTTTATATCTATTATTTAGCATATTCCAAAAAAAAAAAAAATTCAAATTCCAGGATTTGATTTTTTTAATTATTGATTAAAAATACTTTAAAATATTGAATATTTACATTTTTATTTTTAGTGTCAAAGTTATTATTAATATTTGAACAAATTTTGAATTATTATTTGAGTACCTAAACATATAGAAATTTTGCTGCATCTTTTCCAAATATTGAAATGATTTGAAGCACCTTAAAACATTATTGTTTGATTTACAAAAGGTAAACATAATCTGTATATTTAAGGATATATCCGTTATTCATTATATATCCGTTATTTATGTTATTCCTCGTTTTTTTTCTCAGTACAACAGAAGGCATAAATACATCATTTGGAGGAATGACTGATTATATCATATAATACAACGCTGAGAACTTGTACACATAGCGGCCAGACCCGACTGTACCTTAAATTTTTACGAGTTTGGAATAATAACCCATCAAGTGCTTCGTTCTTTGGAGGGAAGGTCAGGTGACTAGGTTACTATCGGATCTGGCTACTTCCTTACTACACCCATGCCACACCAGCGGAAGTACTTTGAACTACACAGAATAATGTGGAAACTTCTCTAATCCACAGAGCTCCAGCAACCCAAAGATGAAAAATGTGGTCTCACTCCCAATCTTTACCTGATGCTTCAGTTTGTTGATCTCAACGGGAAGCGGCATGAAGCTATTGAGCCACTAATTCTCAGAGCTGAAAACAGCAAGTCAGCCAGCGTTGACTTAAATAAGAAATACAATAATATCACGACTTTGTGAGTATCATATCAACTTCTCGAGAGTAAAGTGTTGTCAAAGGTTTCGCCATGGGGGAATCACCGTAGCTTAGTAATAGGAAACAGTTCTTTGAAGCGTAAGTTTCCGGGTTCTATCCTAGCTCAATTGGGGATGGATTTTCCATTTCTGCGAACGTTATGTACGTCTGTCGGGATATGCGCTTGGAAGTTTTTCAGGTTATCTCCCTTGTGATACATAAATATAACCTTCTACCGTTAAGCGGATCGTTATGTGGTGTCAGGTGTGTAAGTATACCAAAAGATAAGCTGACTGGATTCTTGGGCGATTTTTTAACGCTAAACGGGCACCAAGTTATGACTAACAAGATGGCCACAACACATAAGATATACAAAGATAGGGTTAAAAGAATTTCCGGAAAATGAAATTTATGACCAAACCATGTTGTTCTCGAATCTACACCGAACTCGATATCTTATATACATCAACAGAACAGTATTGTTTATATTCGTTACTAAGAGATTTTTGAAGAATCACATTCAATCTCAAAATGAAAATGTCATTTAAACTCCTTCATTGCATATTTTATTTCAAATGAATTAGTGTTTCATGAATCTTTTGCAAAATTTGATGTTATCATTGTTAGAATGGTGTGTAATTGTAGAAAGAGTTATTTTAGCTCAAAAGTTGATTCTGTCACTTGAACATGATTCAAATTGAAGTGTGATGCATTGCACTTAAGAATCAGTTGGCAACGATAAACAACCGCATTTTTATTTAGATAATATATTTTAAATTTATTTGTTATTTTTTTGTTAAGATAATCATTATTTATTGTCATTGCTACCAATATTTAAAATATTATTGAGATGGTAACAAAAGTAGCTTTTTAAATTACTAAAATAGGAATAATGCAAATAATCATAAATTATGTGAATGCTTACTTCATAAGGTTTGAAATAAATTACTTAAATTGTTATTAATTTTTTTTAATTGTGATGACACAATGAATACAAAGAACGAAAATAAGATTTAAGTAAAGTTTTATTATAGTTATTAAGACAAACAACATAAAAGTCTTACTATATATAAAACTAAAACAAACTTAATCTTGTTAAATTTAATATGATATCTCTCTTAAATCGGACAAAGGTCGTTAAAAGAAAAAAAAAATACGAAAAAGATGGGAATAGGAAGAAAAAAAAAAGCTAAAGGCCTCAGTATGCTTAATCCGCCTGGTTTGTGATGACCAGAAAGTAGCCATCCACGACCGCAAACCGATGAAAAGCACCAATCCAATTCCTCCCGTTGTCATGGGAACGCGAGGATTTTTGTCACGTGTCGCACTTCACTACCAAGTGAAGTCGAGAATCAGAGCCCTCTAGGAGATATTTCAAACTCTTTTTTTTTTTTTTTTTTTATCCCCGTTTTCTTAAGCATCGCCGTTTTGGCGTCAGCGTTATTTTCCCAATGGAATCTTCTTTTTTCTTTTTTGTTCTCATTTGCAAAAATGTTATTGACCCCATTGTGAGTAAAAAAACTTGCTTTTCTGAAAAATGGTACAAAAAAGATCATTCATCAAATAATTTTATTTTTTGAAGAAAATTTTTTTTTTATCACTTTAAAACGCAAAAAATTTTAAGTCAGTAATAATTCCTTTGATAAAAATACATAGTTATTGAAAAATATTAAGCATTAATTATGAAATTAGAGATCATTTTTAAAATCCACTATACCTCTTTTAATATATATATATATATATATATATATATATATATATATATATATATATATATATATATATATAGATAGATAGATAGATAGATAGATATTATATCTATATAGATATATAATAGAATATTTATAAGTAATAAAAAATATAAATAATTATTTTAACAAAGAATTGTCATTAAAATTAATTCATGATATTTTGTTCAAAAAATTAATTCATAATTTTTTATATTTAATATATATTATTTATATATATATATATATATATATATATATATATATATATATATATATATATATATATATATATATATATATATATATATATATATATATATATATATATATATATATATATATATAGTTTTATCTTAAGTAATGAGTGAGATAAATTTAAATTTTAGTTTAATGGCATTATAAAAAATTATATCCCTATGATTTATATAAATAAATTATCAGTGTAAATCTGTGTAAAATTAAATTTAAATTTTTGTTTGAAGCAAAAAATTATTAAATAACTATTTGCTTAATAACATATACATCAAATAAAATTATGATTACATGCATTTGCATTATACCTTATGTTAAAAAAACTTACTTAAAATCTTATAAAATTTGTTATTAGCTTGAGAGAATACGATCGCCATATAATAGAAAATATTATTTTTGATTTAAGTGTATATATTTTTTAAATAGATTTTATCTTTGTTGTGCATTTTAACAGATGAGGTAAGTTCGATTAGTCAAACTTAAATTGAATAAGAAAAGTAAAATGCTGTAGACATTCATCAATGCTGAAAAGTACAAATCATCAATATTATTGATTAATTTTGTTTAAATGGGCATATCATATTCAAAGATGATCATTCTTAATGCTTTGACTAAAATATAATACTGAAAATAATTGATATTAAATTGTTAGAAATGCCGGCCAACTTGTCTCGTGGTCAGCGTGCCTTACTACGGAAAGGCCCCCCTTTCCGTAGTAAGGATTCCTGGGTTCGAATCCCGATTCAGGCATGGATGTACTTTCTCTCTCTATCCTGTCTTTGTCATTTTCTTTTTTGTGTGAATGAAGTATGAATGATGCCTATCCTATAAATGGATCCCTATGGCATGTGTGAGGGTGCGATGGTGGCCCACCCCTTGTGGTGCACACGGGGCAACACCTCGGCGGCAAAGAGGTTGCTGTTTCTGGCCAGTTCCTTGGGTATCAGGGAACAATAGATTAATAAACTCTGTTGCAGTTGTAACTATCTACAATCTGCCATTGGAAAAAAAATTGCTAGAAATGTGCTTAACACTGCATTTTAAATTAAATAAAAGGTGTTTTTCTTAGTTAAAAACGTAATTAAAAAATAAAGTACTTCAATTTTCTGTCTTAAGCGACAGGTTCTAAACCAAAGCTTATAAATTTAATTTCTAAATTTTTTTCAATTTAAATATATATATATATATATATATATATATATATATATATATATATATATATATATATATATATATATATATATATAACCAATCAAATTTTGATTGATATTTCTGTTTTCCCCAATGGCAACTCCGCAATCCTTATAAATACAAAACATAATGACAATTCCAGTTCAGTTTTAGATTTTAGTTTTTTCTTTTTACCTTAAGTAATGAGAGTCAAAATGTAATCCAATAGTATTATAGTAAAATTCCTGATATTTGTATAAATAAATTATACGTGTAGATATATGAAATATATTAAAACTGAAATATATAAAAATATAAATATATAATCAAATTTCTGGTTGAAGCAAGAATTATAAAGCTATAAGCCTTTTAAGAATAGATGGATTCAATAAAAATTTCTTTTGCAATTTTACTATCAAGAAAAAAAATTATTAAAGCTAAATTAAAAACACTTTTATATTTTAAATTAATATCATACTTTACATAATTCAACAGCGTTTCTAAAAAACTGAAGAATGGTTTTAATATGAATAAAAAATTATGGGATAACTTTGCATCCTTACTAATTATTTTCCAAGAAAAAGGATTATTTAAATTATTTTATATTGTATCGTTTACTTAATACTGACTGGCAATAGCAGTATCGTTATGAGCAATAAAATTGGAAACGATAACATTTATGTTATGGCACAATCCAATACTTTTGTATATCAACATGTGATCACAAGCAATATTTTTACAGCTGATCTAACACTCAATATTTTAAATCAATTCCTCCTATGTTAATAGCATATTGTAAAATTATTTTATTCTTGGCAATTGTGTTTAAACAATAACAAGTAAAAGTGCCTGGAATATTTTTTACTTAGCGGGACATATTAAGGAAAATTTAACCTATTTGAGAAAGATACTCAGTAGATGAAACATGTTTTCAAATACAAAGTCACGCGTCTGAAAAATTTTTAAATCGTATTTACAATTTATAGGATTTTGTGTATTTGTGACATAATTATAGTATATGAATCACATGAGTTATTTTTTGTTGCGTGTCGATCTCTGGTGTGCAAGAGAAAGGACAACCAAGGATAGATAGAGAAATTTTATTGAAAAAACGAAGACTGGTACAGGAGTGGGCGCTGCTTTCATTTTTGAGGCGGGAATCCATTTAGGAAAAAGACGCATTTTTTTACTTGCTTTTACATCTAAGTATTATTCGGGATTGAACCCTAACCCACTCGGTGTGAAATGCGAGTCATAACTAGATATGTACTATAATTGCATTATATGAATTGTATTAAATATGTACTGAATCACATAGGTTATAATATATCATATAGCCCAAAACATAAGACACTTTATATATGTTATGATGCACATGTTTTATATATATATATATATATATATATATATATATATATATATACTTCTATTAAATATTACAGGCATGGATACTGGAAAATTATTACATCAAATTGGAATGAAAATATTCATAAATCATATAACATGCAAAAACTAAGTTCAGTGAGATATTACATAAGTTAGCATAAATACATAAAAAATTTTCCGCTGTTTGTTTTGCACAAGCATTCATAATAATCTGGATTTATAATACTTTTGATTAATTAGGTTGCGTATTATATTGATTATGATGAAAGAAATATTTCAAAGTCGATAAATTTCTAAATTAACTTTAAGGAAATTATTGGGTCTTTGTAATTATTTTTTTTAAAAAAAAACTATCCTTGATATCTTTATATAATTTTTATAATATGTTAAAAATGATAAAAATTTTTAACATATGTAACGTACTAAGTATATTTTTACTCTTATTAGTAATACAGATAATAGCTTTCTTGATTAGTATAAGAGTTAATCTTTTGCTTTTCAAAATTATATCTTTATTGCATTACTTCGTAACAAAACTAAATCACGACAAAAACATTGGAAGAAATTTGTTTACATTATATTTTGTAGAACAACAAAATTATAACGATAATGAAAAATAAATACTGTGTGTGAAATTAATAATTTTACATTGTAAACCATAAGTTACGATTAATTATATTTTAATTTTTTTATTTTTCTCGTTTATTATAATTATTTGTAAATAAAACATTACAGAATTTCACCCAAGTGATTCGCTTTACATTACCTATATTGATTTCTAATTTAAAACGAAACAAGTGAATTTTGTAAATATTTTTGGGAGCAGTAGAATAATTATAGGTTTACTTGTAAATATGTGTAATTCAAAGCAAACAAATCTATCTCATGTAATAATTAAATTAAATGGTTAATAGTTTATACAGGTTAATATATCACGTTAAGGAAGTTCAATTATCGATTGAGAATAAATCCCTTCATTTTGATAATAATATTTGAAAACTTCTTGTTTATTAAAAATTATGAATAAGATAAAAAATAAGAGGAAAAATTGCATTATTTTTATTAATCCTAACGAACCTTTTATTGTTTAATATAATATTATAGAGAAGTTCTGATATTCCTAGCATATAAAATTTGATTAATGCAGACTTTCGAAAGTTGTATAAAAAGTTGCAAATTTCATTGAATTATTGGAAGTCTGAACTTTAGTTCTACAATGTATGAATTCAAATCCAGTTTTAAAAATTGTTTTTTTAAGAGTTTATTGATCCATCTAAAAATATATTAGGGTAAGTGAGCCGATGTACGTATCATATGACATCAGATCGTAAATAATACTTATGCTAAATTCCCATTCTTTAAACTGCAAATCCTAAGTTTGATCCCAGTTACTGTGGAAAAGTTTGGAATTAATGTTGATATTCTGGGTTGCGTTCTACATAAACTCCCATTAAATGGTGTTTGGGAAGTTCTGAAGCATATAGTTCTACTATTTTAAATTCTTAATATTGTCTCATTATGAATGAAAATCTTTCCTGAAATAAAGGTATATGTTAAAATTTGAAGAACATAACAATAATCTTTAATTGTCACATTATTTGGAATTCGATATTTAAAACTCTTGTTTCGGTGAACAAATATAGATTTAAAATAATTCTTAATTTTGGCAATTAAAGTTTTATCAAGCACTTCAAAATCTTATTTTTTTCCATTTTTATTAATAAAAATATTTTATCGATCGTTACATTTTCCCTGAAACATTTGGAAACAATATTTCATCAGAAATTTCTATGTATAAAAATTTTATCTATTGCAAATACAAAATTTCTCGAGATAAATATAAATGTACCTATTTTTGTGGGAATATTTTATCATATAAAATCTATGGTCATGATAAAATGAAGTCGGAGTTAGGAAAATATATTCCTAAAAGAAAGAGAAACAGAATTTACCTGTTGTGATGCTAGACATCTATATCGAGTTTCCAAAAGAAGATTTCTGACTCAGAATATTGCGAAATATTGATTTCGGTTTGTTCGAAAGTTTGTATTGTCATGGTATATTTTTGTTTATTGTATTTCATAAATTTTTTTTTTTTTTTACAGTTCCATTTTTTCGAATTCTCATTCATTTTAAATAACTTATTACTAAGAAATTGAAAACTACTCGAAGCGATCAGTTACAAAAATAAATATAATTTAAGGTGAATTGAAGGTTTCTGATACATATTGGAACTTGATAATAAATGACGAAAACATTAAGAAACTTGGCCCTTAAATATAGTATATAAAATATGCAAATTCCCATAAACTATTTTACTATTCTCACCAAAAAAAAAATTGCTTTCCTTTTATAAATATTGAGTAGTAGAAGAATTACTAACTCTATGCATATATATATACATAGTGTTACTAATTCTTGGACTACTCATATATATATATATATATATATATATATATATATATATATATATATATATATATATATATATATATATATTCGTTGTTAAATTTATCTTGTTTCTGAATTTTGCTGCGAAATAATAGTATTTAATAACTGATATAAAATATGTATTATATTTCATAACACTAAAGACAGATATACAATATTATGTCTTTAAAAAAAAAAGAGTACATGTAAAATAGTTATTTTTAGTGTATTATTTGTAAACGTATTTACATCCATACATTACATACATACATACACAACACACACACACACACATACACACACACATACACACACATACACACACACATACACACACATACACACACACATACACACACACACACATGTACACACACACTCACATATATATATATATATATGTATTATATTTGGGGAAAATATTTTACGTGTACTGCATATAAAATAACTCTTAATATGTACTGTTTAATAAAGTAACGTGTGTTTAACTGTTTTTATGATTTTAAAAAAATAATTTGGTGAAAATTTTTTATATTTGGTATTAAAATATCAGACCGTTACTCATCGTATGAAATTTTAACTTCTACATTTAAGGCTTATACTTCGCAAATCACAAATGATTTCGAATTGAAAATTGAAGCTGAATATGCCTATTACTACGATAATAAATAATTTTTTAATTTAACATAAGTTGAGATAATAAAGAATTAATGTTAGAACTCTAAATGTTTACTTCTAAAACAATTTATAAAAATGATTACAGAGAAAACGGCTCCACTCTCTCTTTTGTAGCTCACGCTCGTTAACCATACTATTATTCACTCGTATCAATTGCAGTTCGCACGCGCGTGAAAATTTTCAGTTGCGTTTTTCTCGTCACTGATGGTGATTTAATTGTCTTGGCGATGATGACTTGGCGCAACACGACGACTCCTTTCTGTTCTAGCAACCCCGCAGATCCAAAGCATCCTGAGCCGCGGGAAAGGAATAAATGTTAGCGTAGCTTCAGATGAGGATAGAGAAAAGTTTACCGCTCTTCGAAATCCCTTGTCACTCTTCGGACGGACATGCACATGACAAACTTCGAATTTTAATTTCATCATTTTTCGAATGAAATATATTTTCCTCCATTGTTTTAAAGTGGTAAAAAATGTTTTTTCAGTAGTTAAAATAAACTTTTGGAAAGAAGGAAACTTTTAAGAAAACATCATCCAATGGGACGTTTTATGATTATTGACATGACAATTCAATTTCACCTTAACTTTTGAGGTTTTTCCAACACTTTTGACTTATATTAGCCTTTCATTTAACTGTTGAACTTTGGAAATAATATAGAACAATATTAGATTTTCAACATCTGCTGTCCTTATGTGGCCTGCTCACTTGGCCCCAGTTTTGTTTCTTCATGGATATATATTCACAGTGGTTTTTCAGATGTCCATCTCTAAAGGTATTTCTTTCAAAATTTTTTTCCGAAAAATACTTTTATAAGAAATCGAAAAAATCATATATGCAAACAAAGATACCACATAATATTAAGTGTCATATCAATAATTGAATCACCATTACTAAAGATTCTATTAACTTTCAATTATAAATATTTTTGAATATTTATCAGTATATTTTAGTATTTACAAATATACAAAACATTTATAAATATTTAAAAATATTTATGAATATTTCACTTGTATTCCAAGTTATTTGCCTGCGATATAGTTTTGAAATTTATATATTTTATGTACTTTTTCATCTTTGTAAATTAAATCTTTTCTTATTGTTTTTGAATTTTCCTTAAAAATTTTTTAAAAGCCTTGATATTAAAAACAACAATTTCGCTTTCACATAAATGCAATAAGGCTGAGTACATTTAAGAACCAAGTGCCGTTAAACAATGTTGATTTTTCAATCGTTTATTAGTTTTAACTTTTATAGAGATAAATACTAATGATTAAATTTATAATTCATTTTTAGTTTTCACACATCACATTCAGAAATTATTCTTATAATACATAGATTTTTTTTGATAGTACTAGTTCTTTTTTTAGTGAAGCTTCCAATAACATTTTAAAATTCCTCAAATTTGTTGAGCATTAATATGATGAACATAAAATTCATATATACGTTCAACAATAGTTAAAATGCTATTAAAATTTTATTTTTTTAATTTTAAATTATTCAAATGCAAATCAAAGGGATAAAATAGTTATTGCTAAATTGTTTTCTTTCATGTGCAGGATAAACTTTTGTTATTGTGTCTATTTTTTTTCAAATTCCACTATTTTTTGCTACATGATTATTCTTGAAAAACAAATCAATTATTATGATATTGTAAAATAAATTATTTGAATATTGAAAAAATGGAACTGAATGCATTGAAGATCTATTAAAATTCATTTTTATCAAGTTGTCACTGAATTAAATTTTTATGAGTTATTTAAAAAAATCCATATAATTAAATAAAAATATGGACTTTTGTTTTTTAAACAAAATTTTACATTTTTCTTTTGTAAATTATACAGTATTTAGTTACAGTTTTAAGTAACTTCTTTTAGTTTTATGTGGTTTTCAAGAACTTTATAAAACAATTCTATTTTCGTTATTGTGAAAATATTTAAAATGTGTGATATTTGTCCTTATTTAAACTTTTTCTACTTGAACGAAAACTCCAGTCACGTGAAAGAATCATTGTATTCCCTTTAGTATCTCAAACTTTGGTGACAGATTTAAACCGAACGATTGCTTATCATTTTAATAATTAAGTTCTCCTTACTGAAGTCTTGATAACCATGAGATATTGTAAATAACAGTTTTATCAACGAAAAAATAATATAAAACAAACCATAATTGTTTCCTGCAATTGTTAAATTTCTGTACATAATTTTTAAATTTGATATATAATTATATCATTTACGAATGATACTATGATTCAAATGTGTTTTAAAATTAGAATAAAAAACATTTCATATATGTTAAGTTGTTTTTGAATTTGATAATGTTTCTTTTAACAATTTTGAGATTCTATTAAAGCTGTTTAAAATTTGTCATTTATTGCATTATGACAATTTTGAAAAAAATTCTGCATCATTGTCAAACTATCGAAAATTTTTCCAGACGAATAAAAATTTCAGTATTTAATTTGCTTCAAGACCTGGGGGACCTAATTTATAAGTTCCACACTACAATGACAAAATTTTTCATAATTCGTATCTAAAGTGAATTTATAATTACAATAGTTTATCTTGGTAATATTCTATCTTTAACATAATTTTCAGAAAACTTCTATAAACAAAAACACTTTAAATTTATTTATGATAAAAATTAATCAGTTTAAAAAATATTTTTGTAATTGTTTAAAACATTTATCAGCATTAATTTTTACAATTTCTTTTAAAAATGCCCTTTATACTTTTAACATTCTTTAAAATCAAAACTTATAAAATGATTTATGAAAATTTCATTTTTAATACTAATTTAATGCTATAAAAATTATGACAGAGAAACTTATTTTGATATTTGATATAATTACCTCTCATTTCTAGTTTCTAAATGCGTAAGCAATCGCGAATTAAAATTAATAAATTTACCCTCATATCTATAAATACGAAATTCCATGAGGCAAAATAATTGTATAATAAATGCTATAGATATATGTATGTATATATGTGTGTACATATGTACATATATATATATATATATATATATATATATATATATATGTGTGTGTACATATGTATATATATATATATATATATATATATATATATATATATATATATATATATATATATATATATATATATATATATATAATACTGTAAGCGAATATGTTATATGTTATTCAATATCAAGGAAACACGGGAAGTAATTTTTTTATAAAAAATAGCAGTAAAGAAATATGTCGTGTTAAATAAATATGTCATTGAACATTATAGTACTAAAAGTATAATACAAAATCTTTTTAGTTAATAATAGAATTACAAAGCTTATATATTTCCATTAATTTAATTCAATATTCCACAATTCATTTCTGAAATATATTTAATATTTTCTAAGAAGTCTTTTTCCCTAATGCAAGCAATGTACTATGCATATCTACTTGTACAATATACAATCATATCTAAAGAGAGAAATTTTGGGTAGAATCTATTTAGTATATTCAAATCTAAATAATAACGTATAAATATATAATTTTGTGACACAAATAACCAGTAAACAGTGATGGAAGAGATCCTCTCTAATACATTAATTCAGAAATTTTTAATTAAATTTCTATAATTAATGCTTAAGTAAGCTAATTTGTTCCTGTGAATGTTTAGTATGAACACATAATTAAGGTATTGATTGCATCTAATTAAATTTTTATGTAAAAAAATATTCATCTTGGTCATATGTTGTGTATATATAATTCAATAAGAACATAATATTTAAGAATAAAAAGTTATATATTTATTATTAAGGTATGTACTTAACTATTAGTCATTTAACTTAGGAAAACGATTGCTGATAATGCAAACTAAACATTTCCTAAATAAATGGATAGATAAATAAAACGTGACTCTTTTATATAAGTTTATCAAACGAAGAGAAATTTATCTGGAAATATTCATAAATTAAATGGATTCTAGTAACCAATCACTTTAATTTTATGACTAGTTTAGTGAATTTAACCCTTTAGGATTTTCTTCACATTTGAAGTATAATTCAACCAAGACTCCCAAAAATATATCAAATTTTCAAATTATTAAAGTTTAGCTAGCATCAAATGGGAATTGAACCCATGAACAATCACATTTTATGCTAAATTAAAAAGAATCCGCGTATTATCTTAGATACTTAAATTGTGCATTCAAAGATAACTTAACGTTTTGCTTAAAACTTTTCAATTTTCTTTTTTACGTTCTATCATATAAAAGTATTTAACGTAACTTAGAGATATATATATTGGAATTTTCACACACTCTTCTTTGAAATTTAAAAATTTGAGACAACTATTTTAGGGGATAAGAAATACTAAGATAATTTTATGAACAGAGATTTTCAAAACAGCGAATTTTGATACATACTTACAAATTTCACTATATAATTGAAAATTGTACAAAACTTTAAAAAAAAAAAAAAAAAAAAAAAAAACTTTTCTCATTACTATAGTTATTTAGTTTAATATATTTTAATCTTTAAAACCATTTATTTCAAGAATATAGTGATTACTGTTGAGTTAATTTCTGAATTCCCAGACAAAATTATAGCAAACAAAATCACAAACTAAAAAATTAAACTTTAAAGACGAAGTAATTGATTGCACTGCTAATGCTGGTAGCATATGAATAATTAGAGTTAAAATTATTATAATTAATTTAAAGTGCTTTAAATTTTTCGTATTAACTTAAGAAATATTTTATACATTATAAATTCATTCTATTTTGTGTTTTCTAAAATAACAAAATTAGATGCAAACAGAAAATCTTGACTTATGCACAGCTTCCCATAGTGCTAAAAACATGTGTGTCTTAAATGAGTTTTAATCCAAATAAATGCTTGCATAAAATCCTGAGTTCTACAAATGTTTATGAATATGTAAAGTAAGATATGATTAACTAACATTGAAAAATTATTAAGCATATTTATTCGTTAAATATTCAAGTGCATTGGATACTCAGAATCAATTTTATTAATGCATCATGTAAAGTCTGTATTTCATTAATATATAATATTTTTACTAAAGAATTTTACAGGATTAAAGACATGTCTAACTTAAAAAGATAAGTAATACGTAATATTTTCTTTTATGAATGGATTTAAAGTCATTGTATAAATTCATCATAGCTTCAAATGAGAAATGGAAGGATGCTTAAGAATATTTTAATTGGATAAAATTAAACTAAAGCCAAAGTAACAAACAATAATATTGATGAATAATGTCAATAAATTAAAGACAGAATATGATTTTTCTAGATTTTATATAATGAGTTCTAAAATAAGATAGTTACCATTTTATGCAATATAACGAGGAATATACTTGATAATATTTTAATCTAAAATAAATTTATAGAATTTTTACACATTCTCCAGTTACAAATCAAATATGAAATGTGTTTATGTGCATATTTTAACAATAACAAATTAAATAATAATTAGAAAATGTAAAAAAGTAATGCATTATTGAAGGATAGTTACAAAAACATAAACTTAAGACTCAGTAAATAAAAAAATAAAAATTTCAAAATGATTTATACGAACATAATTTCGACATTACTGAAGCTGCTAAAATATTAATTTTTGCAAGAAAGCTCTCAATTAATTATATGTACATTCAAATATGATGATAAAATATTTATTCAATACCATAATTTTAAAATAACCTAAAAGTTTCTTAAATTAATTCCAAGACATTTAAGTTTAAAATTAAGTTGGCATATAAATGGAAATTTAATAAAATAACTATAGTAATTTAATGTATAAGATTTTGCATCTAAAATATATTTCACAAAACAAAAAGTTAAAAAAATAAATTCCGTAAAATAATAACATCAAATAAAATAATATCTAAAAACTTTATGAGTATTTAAAAATAAATATTTTAAAAACTGAGTTTATAATTCAAAATGAAAAATTTCAACTTTAATTTTTTACATCATGATAGTAATCGTTTCCCAAGAAGAATCATAGATTTAAAGTTGAAATATTTCATAAAGTTATTTCTGTTTTGTGAAAAACACATGATATTTTCTTAAAATTGTAAGAATCTTTTGCACAGAAATATAAAAACTTAATGCAGTTTTTAAAGAAATATGTCTAAACGCCAAAAATGTATCATGATATCAATATTGGGTAGTTACATTTTAATTACCACTATTACTGCTTTAAAAATATCTGATGAATTTTATAATTAATATCCACAAATAAAATGCACTAAAGCAAACCCTCCACGATGATGTGGAGGGTGCTTGTGGTAATCGATTGTCTAGTGGTCATAGTGCCATTAGTGTGGATAGGGAGCATCTGGGTTTGAATCCCTGTGAGGGAATGCATGTCCTTTCTCTCTTTCCTGTCTTTATCCTATCTTTGCAAGAATAGTTTGTAAATTGTGTTCCCTGCTGAATAAACGGGCACCCGTGGCATGTGTGTACTGAGGAAGACGGAATCAACACCATATTACGGTAAAAAAGGAGCAATGCGCCCCATATTTCCAATCTAGCTGGTACAAGATAACAACAAACGTTCTATAATAATTTTTCTAACAATGGAACATCAGAATGGAAGGTTTTTAACTTTAGTAACTTTACATATTTTATTTCACTGAGTTTATGTATAATTACTCTTTTTATAAGAAATGAATATTCTTGGTAAGCAAATTTTAAATTTAAAATTACATACAAATGTGTTTTTAGAAATGGGGAAATAATTATTCGGTTCTTATCATTCTGTATAGCAAATGAAAATAATACTATATTATATATATATATATATTATTTATTATTTTCTTTTTTATTGATAGGTATTAAATGAAATATCAAATGTAGTAATGTTAATTTAAGAATTTTTCAACTATTTCAAGGCAATATTTATATAAATTTTAAATTTTAATCGTGTGATTAGAGTGAAAAATGAAGCAAATTTGTCATTAGTTCAATTATTTTTTACTTAACAGGGGAATATGAAATTATATGTTTTATTGAAACTGACAATTATGGTCGAATGTTAATTAGATCCATTCTTAGTAAGAATATATTTAATTTAATGGAGTTAGTGAAAACCCTTAAAACTTTGATTTCAAAAAATGTGTATTTGTTTTGAAGAATAGGAGAAATTTTAGTTATTGCTAAGTTCACAACTGCAAGATTCATTTATGTCTCCCAATGGACATAATAATATGCCATTTTGGCAGCAAGTTTTCTTTAATGATTGAGTTTAATAATGAATAACAGTTATATTAAAACAAGAATAATTTTATTTTAAAAAACCTGTATTCCTTTCAATGCGTGAGATAAAAATTCAATTTTCAAACAGTACATTTTTAACTCAAAAATTTTTTCTATTTAATTGTAAATATTGTTGTATTTAAATTTTGAATTGTACTTAACTATTGTGTTATTATTGGATGTAATACATCAAGTTTAAATACGCAGTTTAAATAGGAATAAATAATATATTTAAAGTAGCTTTTGCTCTTCAAGCCGCTTTGAGTTGATACATTTATACTTACATATAATATAAAGTTAATACGAAAAAGCAAATTAATGGTAATAAGTATGAAAAAGTTTCATATTAAGCAAACAAATTGTCATTTCTTTTCGGGTATAAGATCGAAAATGAAATTTAGGATACGCATAACAAATTTTAAGTGAAGGGAATATTGCAAGCTTGAAACTGCGAGGAAATTCATGGAATTTCGAGAAAAAATAAAACAATAGTAAATGTTAAATAAGACGCACTCATGCATTTAATTTATTTTTGAATTTAATTAAAATAAATAATTATTGTGTTATAACAGAATATAATATTAGTAAAATATACTATCAAGATGAAGCTGAAATATTAGTGTAAGTTATGCAAACTTAGTTCATGCCTAGGAATTTAAAAGACAAAGAATGACATGCATTAATATTGTAAAGTTTCGTCACGCTTCTTATTTTAATTTACAATACTTTTAGAATTTTAAGTGATATTTTGATACGTTGGCATATTTATCAAGAGCATGATTAATATGCGGATTTTTGCCAAATTATGTTTGCAA
Source organism: Latrodectus elegans (assembly GCA_030067965.1). Lineage (NCBI taxonomy): Eukaryota > Metazoa > Arthropoda > Arachnida > Araneae > Theridiidae > Latrodectus > Latrodectus elegans. Next base: position 5,433,367 of record CM057822.1, on the reverse strand, counting down.
CACAAACAAATACGTGACCGCAAATCAGGGAATGTCACGCTAAGGCACGTGAGAATATAAATAACTGTACATGTATAACGAAAAATTCCTTTTACATAACTACATTTAGTTGTACAGCTATGAAACATACCTAATGAGATTTCTATTGTTTGGCAACAATATTACCGTCATTATTTGGCCGTAGAGTGCCTTCAATGTATCAGATCGCAGTGTCAATACTTCTGTCTCGGCCATCGTTAACGAGCGGCGCTCCTAGTAAAGACTGACAAATGAATTTAGGGTGATATTATTAACGTGATTGCATGAAGATGATCATAACGCTCGGCTTGATAAGTGTTAGAAATATCTTTCGCTCTAGGGAAGCACATTATGTTTTAAATAGGGTGTCTCTCGCGCTTCCTTAATGGTCACTTTGGGAACTAGGTACCGCGTTAACGCATTTTGGCCGCGCATTACGAGGCTTTATATCCAGAGAACACGATGCAAATCAGATCCTAATCATGTTGCATCCTTTACACTTCAAGCATTCTAGAAATTATAAAGGGTATCCTAATATACTTTTAGCTTTAAGAGACAAATATCCCTTAGTACTGAACAATAGGCTAGGATTTCCAGAAATCTTGGGGAAGGTAGTGCAAAATACATTTAAATGAAGAGAATTTCATAAAACGTGTTTAATTAAATATAGTTTTGAGGTGACATGCTTTAAATTTTTCTAATTTTAAGAATTAATTTTATTATTTTGTATGTGTTTTGTGAATGTTTTAAATTGAACACATTTCTCTAACAGAAAATTTTAACTATTATAAAAAGAAATTATTGTTTGCTTTTTAAATTGATATAAATATACATTACAAGTAATTTTATTTTTATGTGCTCAAGTATTTATATTATAAATTAATTCTAAAATGTTAAGTTTTGCTAAATAATTCTTCTGCAAATTTTGTGTACATAATATATAAAGGATTAAACATTTTATACTTTTAACATAATTTCATATCTCACTCAAATTTCAAAACTATTCTTATGCACATAAGTTTTAATTTTATCTTTGTAAATAAATAGAGACATATATTTAACAATTAAGTTATTAACGATTAACTTATCTTAATGATAAATAACAGACATTGAATTATTAAAAAAATAACATCCAGAGCAATGAAATATTAATTTTTTCCTTTAAACCTAAAGCTTATAACATTTACATGAATTGCATCAAAGAAATATAATTCAAATTACTTATTAGAATGAATATGTATTTTGCATGGTACTCTAAGTTAATTTGAAGTAATAGTAAATTTATCGAAATAAGGATATGAAGAAACAATCCTATATTATATAATGATTGCCAAAGTTTTGTCTTTGTTTCTGTAACAAATTTTCAGTGAGATAATACGATATAATAAATTGGATGATACTATTAATAGTTGTTGCTACAAAGTCTTTAAAAAAACTGTTCATCTATTTGACTTTATAAGAAGGGGATTTTAATTTCTTTTTCAAATTAAAATGTACTGAATACCATTTTCTATTTGTTTATTTGTAATGAATAAAATATTTTGTAGATTAAATTTCCTGAAGCTCTTTTCAAGCTATTTCTAGAAAAATATTCTTATCAAACATTAATTATAATTTCAGAAATCCTTATGCTCATTTGTTCTTTTCTCTTTAAAATTAATTTGACGTCAAATATGTTTATTTTTTTAATTTTTGTTTTTATCTAACATACTTAGATCTAGCAATGTTTTATTATTATTATTAGTAGTAATTTAAATAAATTTTTAGCATTAACATTATAGATAAATGGTGTAAATATAACTTTTTAATATCATATATTATTTTATTAATCTTTAAGTTATTAAAATATATTAGTACACTTAAAAATTTATTTATTATTAAGATTAAATCTGCAATTTTATCATTTCATGTATATATACGGATATCCATTATATCTTGTGATATTTTAAATATCTAAAACATTGTATCTAAAGAAATTATCTTAATTTAAAGTTTTTCTACTATGGTAAGCTGTCTCTTAAAGTATCATCTTTCATCATTAGTTTTTTTTATTTATTTATTTTTTATTTTATTTTAAATTAGAATGGAATACACAAATCGAATGTACATTCCAACATGTTAATACATTCATCAAAGCTATTTAAAAATAAATCTTGTTTATCAGAAAAATAATTTTCATTTTTTATAGATTATTCGTTAATTAAGTTATATTTCTTCTTTTTTATTTTCGTAGAAACATAGGAATATTTTTCTTCGAAATTTTCTCTTAGTTTCTTTGCACCAATAAGTTAATTAAAGTAATGAAAGATAATTATCCAACACGATGTTAAGCTCCAACTTTTCCACCCAAATAGCAATGAAATAAAAAGCAAAATGCAAAAAAATTATAATGAATGGCTCGTGAGACTAAGACAGTGATTTTTTGGGGGGATTCTTGTTAATCACTTCAATTGAGTTAAATCCCTACTAATGAAAATATCCAGACAATGTACAGAGTGCTTCATATTTGATTAAAAAATAGAAAAACTGCAAATTAAAGTTAAGAGCCTGTCTTGTTTATTACGTTATTTTTTGACATATATTAACAGGAAGATTTACTAATATGCGTCTAAAATGTCTATTTTAGAGTATGATTATAATTGTTGTATAGCAATATATAACGTAGCGTGTTTTCAGGGTAGCAAAAACAATTTTATTTATTGAAAAATCAATTTATTTTGTACATAAAAAATTTCAATGCATGAAAATGTTGTAAGACTGGAACACGAAAACATGTATAAAAGTATAATTATAAAAGAACAAAAGAAATTAATTCAAAAATTAATTTGTTTTGTTCTTTTATTGTTTCTTAATTTTCGTTACTATTGCATACTTATGGTTTTCATGGAAGCATAAACTGTTTTATTTATTGAAAAATCACTTTCATTTGTTCATCACACTCTCCAATGCATAAGAATGGAACAAGAAAACAGTATAGAAGAAGAGTTATAAAAGAACAAAACAACAATAAATATTTAACAATAACAATTTTAGAAAAAGAAAATTTAATAAAACAAGTAATGCAAACACTTATACTTAATGATAAAAACATAATAAAACTGCTCATAAGTTAGCCAAAAATATCATCTGTTTATTTATCTTTTTTCAACGAAGAACATTTCAGTTAATGATCTTGGTTCATTGAAGAAAAAGAAAAACAGTATAAATAACTTAATGTGTGTGATTTTCATTATTAAAATTAATTCCAAAATTTGTTATTTCCAAAGTTACAAAAATAACGAAACGTTTCTCAAATGCTTACATATGTATAAATTAATGTTTAATAATTTATCTGTGGGAAATTATAATTACCAAATTGTTGAATTATTGTTAGTAACTTTATTCATGAAGAATATCTATTGTATTGTTATTAAAGTTACCTGCTGTCCACATTGTGGGTTTGAATTTTGAATATATTTGTCATTTTTTTACATTTAAGAAGATTGTGGCCTGAACTTTGAAATTTCTAAGGCAATTTTACGTTTTTTCAGAGTTAAATAGAAATTAATTTATAGGATTTTTTAAAAAATATATAGTATTTCGAAAAACAAAATAAGAAATTGCTTTTTGAAACCGTAAGTACAAATAAATAAAGGTGGTATTTTAATTATTTTTGTAATTTTTAGTTTTTGAATTTTGATTTTTATTTTTTTAGCTTTTGAATTTTATAATTTATAAATTTTGAATCAACCACTCATTGAGAGTCATAAGTATGAAACCATTATTTCGATTATACGATCGGAGAGCAATATGGTCACTACAACAAGCTATCTCTTTGAAAGTCTATTTAATATCGCTAAAATGCATTAATTTAATTATTTTTATTTTTAATTATTTTTATTTTTGCTAGTTTACCACTACAAAGCCAATCAATTTAAAGGTGGTTTCTTATAACATTTTCCTCACAAAATCATTCAACATTTAATACGATATCTTAAATAATAATGAAGATTCCTGTATGATATTTGACATGTTTTAAATGCAATTGCTTATAAAATCAAGCAAAAGTTTGAATTTACATACTAATATTTATTTCAGCCATTTTTAAATGAAATGATCCATAAGATTGTGAAGAACACGCATATTTATTTACAATTTTAACCATATTTTCTTTATCACCCAATACTTTTCTTAGACTTTGATTAATTTCAAAGAATATTGTCACATAATCTTCAAGCAAAACTTAAGTCAATATTCATGCATTAAAAATTTCTATATAATATTGTCTATACATTATATACACTGTCTATACATTATATACTATATTATATACACTGTCTTAAAATTTTACTGAAATTTGCCAAAAAAAAATATATATAAGAAATGTGATGCATGTAATTAATATTTTACCTTATTTTATCTTCTTACATCACAGTTTCTCTATAAAAAATATAAAGAAAAATAAATTTAGTATAGGTGTTCGCCCATGCCTACACTAACGGATAAAATATAGATTTCTAAAATAACAGAACAGAAATTAGAAAAATGATCTTATGTAGGAATAACTGCAACAAAACTAGAAAATGGAATGATAAATCACTATATTGAACTTAAAAATGATTATCTTTCATTTATACTTTCCACAGGATTTAAGTTGAATGAATACATTAACAAGCCAATACCAAATTTCTTTTATTGTAATAATTAATTTCCAATAACAAATATTAAGTTTCCAATGTAATGTTTTCCCTCACTAAATAGCCTATTTCTCAAATTAAGTATATGTCAGTTTATATAAAATTTGTGTCAATTTGTAATCAGTTATTAGATCTAGTATTTAAAAAAATTTTAAAATAAATAGGTAAACAGTTCTTTTTTTATTAATACACATGTGAGTGAAATTTTCTTTTATGGATCTGAGGAAAAGTAAAAAAAAAAGTATTGAATAAAATTCTTTAACTTCGGATAATAAGTTATTTTAATACATACACACTAACAGATTTATATATATATATATATATATATATATATATATATATATATATATATATATATATATATATATATATATATATATATATATATATATATATATATATATATATATATATATATATATATATATATATATATAAATATATGTATATATATATATATATATCTGTTAGTGTATGTAGATGTATGTATTAAATTAATAAAAAAAATCATGTTTTATAAATTTAGAGTAAGCAGTGAAAATTCTATTGAATGCTTACAGAATTTCCTCCAGCTCAACAAAATTATCGTTACGAATTTCTTAATCTTCTGCTAAGCTGTAATTGATAGATTTAATTAGGGCTGACTGCAAATTCAATTAGGACAGAGAATCTAATGTTTACTAAATGTATTTTGTTACAATGTTAGGAAGATATATTTTATTAATTTGAAGTTTCAATGACTTAACTTAGCATCAAATTGAGGATAATATTTTAAACCTGAATAAATAATTAATACAAGGTATACCTATTATTTTATTTTCAAAAAATATAAATAAGGTTAGTTATATATTTTATAAATAAATATAATTTTGATGGGAATTAATAAAATTATTTTTCTTTATAAATATTTTCATGTATATATTTAATTTTATTTATACATATACTTTAAAATTAATTGAAATATTAAAAATATCTGAATAATTTGAAGCGTATGTCGTTTGTCGGTAGATGAGTTGTCACTTGCCTGGTGTTTAGTTCAAGATTTCATCAGTTTGATACCCACTTTTAGAGGGAAGTCAGAGATTTCTTGAAATTTATTTTATAGTATAGAGTACCAGTTAAAATTAGTATTCATTTGCAAAAATGAACCACAGAGTTATAGCAAATCAAAGTATACTTTCTTGAGTATTCTTAGACTTAGCAGTATAAAATAATGCGATTTGCATATTTAGCTTAAAATTAAGTTTTGATCCTAAAATTATTCACTTGCTAATGCTAATATTATTTCAATAGTTTCTATATTAAAATTTATTTAATAACGATTTTGACCATTAAGTAAACTTCAACTATGCAAGAAAGATATTTTGTGTATTTCTATTTAAATACTTCATGCAACTCCTTCTTTAAAAACATACTTTTCTGCTATTATATTTTAAACATATGCAACAGTATTTTTTGAAAACTTTTATTTTCCGAATTCAAATTTTCAAATAAAAAAAATAAATTTAACTTTTTATCTAATTAGAGTTGAAAATTTATCAATTAAAAAACGGCTTAGAACATTACAAGGAAAAAGTGTTTTTTGTTAAATGTACATCATGATCATTTACATCTATGCTGGTAAGAGTGCACAGCATAAAAAGCATAACTTTGGATTTTAAAATGGTAGCAGAAAATAGTGGCAATTTATTAAATATATTTTGTCCAAAAGTATTTAATCGTTCATGTTATTTTTAATTTCTACATCAAATTTAAATTTGAGTGGAAAATAATTATTTTCCAAATTTATATTTTGTCTAATCTTTTTTTATGTAAAAACTACTTTCTTCAATATTTTTTTTCTTTATTTCTGCATATTCTTAAAGAAATATGTACCTAAATAATTATCATAGTTTTTAAAATTATGAAAAAAATATCATAGTTTTAAAATTATGAAAAAGTTTTTGATTTTTCGCCTTACATACAAATATTTCTATAATATTTCCGTTCATTATTACAGATAGCGAAACATTTTATTGCCAAATTAGAGAGTAATTATCAATATGTGTCTTAAATTAATGAAAAATTTTCTAAGTACAAATTTAGCATCTTCATACAAGTCATGATTCAATTTCAACATTATTCATAGTTAGTTTTGTTTATTTATCACTTAGAGTTAATTTTTGTGCATCAAAGTTAATAATGCCAAAATATACGGGGTAAAGTGTATTTCAAAGCTGTACAAATATACAAGTTCGATTCAAGAGTTGAATCCATAATTGGTGAACTAAAGATTGATTGGAAAATACTTGGCAGCCAGTTCGATATATTTCTGAGAAACACTGAAGTATTCATGTTTAGTTTACAATTTTTTATGTATTGCTTCGTTTGTCAAGAAATATAAATTTTTGCTTAATGCAAATTTATATTCGCTTTAAAAATATCTTCTTATTTATAGGATTTATTACCCAAATAATTAATTATTTATAATTCCTTCTCGTAAAACAAATCCTGTGTGTGTGTGTGTGTGTGTGTGTGTGCGTGCGTGCGTGCGTGCGTGCGTGTGTGTGTGTGTGTGTGTCTGTGTGTGTGTGTGTGTGTGTGTGTGTGTGTCTGTGTGTGTGTGTGTCTGTGTGTGTGTGTGTGTGTGTGTGTGTGTGTGTGTGTGTGTGTGTGTGTGTGTGTGTGTGTGTTATTTACCTGTTTTTATAATAATATCAATGAAAGTGTCCAAAGAAATCTTTATTATTTGTAAATCAAATTTCTTCATGTTCAGTTATTTCTAGAATAAAATTATTCGTAAATCTAACTCTTTGAAACGAATTAATTATATTATGTTCATTATCCCACGAAATGTAGAACAATATTAACCGTATTCAATATCCCTTAAATTTTCTTAGGGAGCGTAATATCTGCTAGATTGAATTTTTAAATGTTTTACGTTGTGCTTCATTCAATTATATGTTTTGCATTATTTTTATCAACACGCAATTTTTTATTTTCAATCAAAAACTATGCATGTTATTATAAACGGTTGATTTGGTAGTTTATTCATCGAGACTATTTTATTATATTATTAATTATTAAATGCTATAATTGTTGTTTATAAAATTCAAAAGAAAAACGTTAGCTTATTTGACATAAATATATTTTTATATAAAAGAATTACATTTCATTTTCGTATATCAAAAATAAATTGATTATTAGTAATTCGCTGTAAATATGTTTTCAAAGATGATATATTATATTTTGTTACTATTTTATTTGCCAAAATATAAATATTTCATAAGATATGAAGAGCACAAATTCAATAAAAATATTGTTTTGAATGTCCTTAGTTTTCTTTCGTCAATACCCATTAGTTGAACAATAGTTTAAAAATGAGTTTATTCTAAACGAGATAAACAATTTACGAGCTAAATTGCTATCGTTATTTATATCTGTGAAAAAAATAGGATAAGATACATTATGGATTTTTCAAAACTCTCAGCGATAACATAAGATGTTATCTTGATGAAATGAAAGTAACGTTAAGGGATCCTCCTAATTTACGCCTTTGAATTATGTATGACTTCCTTTAAAAGCGATTGCAAATCTCATTACTACAATGGAAATGTAACACATGCACTCATAAAAGCACGGAATCTGGTAGGATTTTTTTTTATTTTCTAAGAGGAATACAGAATTTATTTATTTTTTTGTGTTTTCAGAAGAAGCTTCTTATATAAATATGAATTTTATTTTTTAAATAGGCATTTATTTCTTTTACTGATTCGTATCATATCTTTGTTAAATTTTAAAAGATTTTTTCTTATTTGCCATAGTTTGAATTTCTTGTGAAAAAATGTATTTATTTTTGTCTTGATTAAAAGGGATAAATTTAGATTTCATTTGTTTAAGCATTTGCTCCATTTTATGGAAAAACGTGCTTTTGTTAACAAACAAAAAGAATTAATAGGGCTGTATTAAATTAGTTTCATTTTATTTTGCATTTAAAAGGCAATGATTTATGATCAAATATTTAAAATATGATATATCGCACTATTTTAATTTGAAATCTTTTCTCCAGTCATATTTAAATATTATTGTTATTTATATATGCTTTTCTATGATATTAGCATTGAAGGAAAATGTTCATGGTTGCTAATTATTCTCCATGTATAGTTAGAAGTGTCATAATGCATGCAACTATTACAAACTCTATTATATTATGATCTGTAAATTTCAGAAAGATTATATTTAATTTCTTTATTTCCGTTGTAGTAGTTACATAAAGTTGTTCAGTCTTATGACACCTGTTGGAATGCAGAATCTTGTGAGAAAATGAAGTTTCATACACCTTTGAATTTAAAAATAGAGAAAATGTGCAAAAACGGGTTCCTGAATTAACTCTATAACCTGTTGACTTTTAAAAATTCTGTATATTATTATTCAGATTAATTTTAGAAATATAAACATAATTTGTTATTGAAAAACCTTTATTTACTGTCTATTTGATTCAAAGATTTTTTTATTTAGTGTCATTTAAGAGAGTCAAAGAAAAAAAAAGATATTGACGGATGTTTTTTGGATGGTTGCATATACTCTATAATTTGAGATCTTAAAAAATTGACATTGAAGCTTCTACTAGAAAATAAGACCAAAATAAACACATTAGAGTAACGATTATCCGAGCTACGTCTCTCCGAATCACCTTCAGAGTTTCAGAAAAATAATTTAAACTAAAGAGAAGGAAAATGCAAAAACGGAAAAAAAAGCTAAAAAATGTGAAAATTAAAAAAGACAGAAAATGAAAATGACATGTCACTTGAAAGACTCAAAAACATTCTCTTGAAAAATTTTGGTGGTCAGAAGTTAGTATTGATGCTACAGGAAAACAGATTGAGTCTAACATTGAATTTCCAGTTACAAATGATGGTCAAATTATTGAATGTGAAAAAAATGACATCAATGCTAAATTTTAAGAAAAAGTGGGATCATTAAAATGTGAAGTTGCAGGCTTTGAAACTGTTTTGAAGTGGTCGGATTATGAGTTGGCACTAGTATGACCACGTGCAAATTTTCTCTTTCAAGTTGATGTATGAGTTAGCTGTCTGAAAACGGAAGGCAATGAAAAAGCTTACTTTGACCAAGATGTTTAGCATGTTTCAGCAGCTTGAATGCCTGTAATTTAGTTGTACAGTGGTGGCCAAAACTGTGGACACTTTTGGAAATTTTTATGTTTTTGAATTTTGTATGCTTATAGAAAATGTTACGTTTCACAAAATGCAAACTTCTATATATCATTTTAAAGAGAATTTGTTACTGAATTTAATACAAAACAAAAAATTGAATTATTTGCAAAAAAGTTATATGTACTTTAATGTAAATAAAATACACAGTTATGAAGTTATTTGTAATGTCTAGCTTTCCTGGCCAATCACTCTTCTTGTACTGAGAACCAATCAAAAGTTAGTAACTGCCAGTAGAAGCTAACATCATGTTTACACATGAAACAATTTATTATTTTGCTTTGTTCTGTAGAAGCAGGACTTATTTCATATACACTGCAATTACAAGTAGGAATTTTTGTAAAAATTTTTAATATTTAGTCAAGAAGCAATGACATCAAATAAAAGAGTAGATTGGACACCTGGAAGAAATCTAATATTATTATGCTACGAGAAAGTGGTCTTTCCTATGCTGAAATTGCAAGACAGATGGGTGGTTCAGTGATTACATCTGAAGTCCGAAAATTTTGTTTAAGATATCAGGAGACAAATTCAATAAAAAACAAAGAAGGAAAAGGCTGGAAAAGATGCACCACATCTATTGATGACAGAAGAATGAAAAGACTTTGTCTTCAATATAGAAAAATGTCATCAGAGGCCATCAGAAATAATCTGAATGATGCTGGTGTTTCTGTCAGTTCAAGAACAATCAGGAGAAGATTAACAGATGTTGAACTCAGAGGAAGAATTGCACGAAAAAAAGCCTTATCTTAATTTTCATCAACGAAAAAAAAAGACTATAGTTGGTAAAGGAACACATTAATTGGACATATGATCAGAGGTCACAAGTAATATGTAGTGATGAAACTAAGCTATCGTTATTCGGTTGTGATGGGCGAAAATATGTAAGACGTAAAATAGGAGAAGTGCTTCATCCTGACTGCATTCAAACAACTGTGAAGAACAAAGAATTTTTGATTTAGTCATGCACATGTCAGTAGATGATATGGGTCACCTTCATGTCATCGATGGGACACTGAATGAAAGAAAATACATTGACACTATTCTCGAAAAAAATTTCTTTCTTCCATCAGAGATCTCTTTCCCAACAATGCTTCGTTTATTTTTCAGCAGGATTCTGCTCCTTTCCACACGGCCGTAATATCGAAAGAGTGGTTTCATACAAAGAGCATTAAATTGTTGTCATGGCCAGGAAATATCCTGACCTCAATCCTATCGAAAATTTGTGGCACCGTTTGAAAACTCTTGTCCGAATGAGGCATCCATCAAATAAAAGGGAAATAATTGAGGCTATAATTGTTTCCTAGCATCACGTAATAACGAAAGAAGTGCTCAAAAGAAGTAATCTTGTCAGCTCAATGAAACGTCGATGTGAATCTGTTATCAAAAATAAAGGGTACTTTACTAAGTGCTGATAACTCATTGCAATCACCACTATCTAATGTATATCGATAACTATCATCGATAACTTTTTTGTATTGCAAATAATTGGATTTTGTGTTTTGTATTGAATTCAGTATTAAATGCTCTTTAAAATGATGTAAACAAGTTTGCATTTTGTAAAACGTAACGCTTTCTATAAGCATAAAAAATTCAAAAACATAAAAATTTCCTAGTCTCCACAAATTTGGCTATCACTGTATTATTTCATATTGTGATCGTATGATTTCATATTACATATTTGAAACTAAAAAATAGTACTTAAAATTAGCATTTTACATATTTGAAACTAAATAATTTATCATTTATTGTTATAATAATACAATAAATAATAAATTATTGCTATATTAAAACAATAAAGTAAAAATAATACACAATAATAAATTGTATATAATTTTAAACATTAAGATTGTGTCAAAAGATTGATTCTAAGGCCCTAAGAAATCATCATTTTTTTTTAATTTTATCTTTCTGCAAATATTTTATGATATCCAATCAAATGAAAGAACCATATTTAGAAACCAAATTAAGATATATATATATATATATATATATATATATATATATATATATATATATATATATATATATATATATATATATATATATATATATATATATATATATATATATATATATATATATATATATATATACATATATATATACATATATATATATATATAATATAAATATTATAGCAGGTTTCTATCTCTCTTCTTTCTCTGAGGAATATCAGGAATTAACCTTATATTTTTTAACCTGATGGATATGTAAAATTAACATTTTTAGAAGCTCAATCAAAATTCCAACAAACTTAAAATACCAATTAAAAGTTACTCTAATCACATTTCCATGGAAAAGGTAAGAAAAATTGCTTGATATTGTTTCCTTTTTCATTTAGATAAAATATTTTCTAGATATTTTATATACAAAACATTTTTGTACACCTTCCATTTTCAAATTATTGTGCGCCTCAAATGTTTTATTTACACATTTTATTATATTTATTAGCAAATATCAGTTTATGATTTCTATTGATCATTTAAGGTAACTTCTTAAAGTGATTTAATTCTGCTACACAAATCAAATATTTAATTATATACTTGCTTTTTTAAATCAAATATCCAATTTAAAAAAAAAAACCTTTCACGCAATTCATTTAAAACTATGAAAGGCTAATCTTCTTATTACTAAAGAGCGTCATAAATCCTCTTAGAAGGGCAAAGTAAACTTTGTTCACTGTGACTCAATCATTTAAATAATGGCTAAATATGCGGTTAACATTGAATCGAAGATTTTCCAGAAATGACACATGAATAATGTTAAAAGAAAGGAAAAAGTGAAAATTTTTGTAGAAAAGACAATCATTTGTCAACCGATGTTCGGAATATAAATACATAGTAAAATAAAAATATAAAATAAAATACAGAGGTTTTTTTTTTTCGTATTTTGTATTCAAACAATAATTCAAAAACTCGGTTCATAGACAAATATTTTAAAATATAAAATTATAGCATAAAAAATATCTGATTTTTGTGTTCGAAGAAATTAACTATTCGGTTTAAATACAAAAAGATATAAAGAAAAAATTAAAATAATAAATATAACACCGAATATAAAAATTAGTAAGACAAAAATAAAGGAAAAAATATGGATATTTTTGGTATATATGTGTGCAATTAATGACTCATAAATTTGATTCCTAAATAAATATATTAAAATCGAAAGTTATATATTAAAAAAAATATCTGATTTTATGTCATAAGGGATGATAACGTTGTCTGATAACATTTTTTGTATTTAAAAAAACCTCTAAGCAAATTTAGTTTTTTTTTGTAATGAATGTAAAAAGGAGTCGATAGAAAAGTTTTAGACTTTAGATGAGTAAAAATTTTAGATAAATTTATCTCTGATTGACTTTTGTGAATTGAAGTGGCATAAAATAACTGACATCCCTGTAACATAACTATTAATAATTTTTCAGCATTCCTATTTTTAGCACATTTCAGATTGTTTCTTTTATGCACATCTGAAAATTCGACGTTAAAATTTTTTTGGCGAAATAGCTATTTTGCACTTTTTCTTTTCTATAATTATGAATGGAAGCGAGTTAAATAACTTAAATGTTCAAGAAGTGATTGTGCGGTTTTATGTTGCAAGGATTTATTACTCATTTCCTTTTAAAAATAATATTAACCAGTTGCTTTCATAATTTAAGGTTTTCTTAAATTCTTTTTCTCATCCTATTTAATTTTTCATGAAAATAAAGACCCAGTTAAAATTTTGTCAAATGCTTAAATATTTAGACAATTTAAATTAAATTACTAGCATACCTCTACGCATTTATTAAAATAAAACTGAAATGTATTTAAATTAAAATTTAAGAGAGTTTTTGTGAGTTCTTTGTATAATAAAATTTATATTTACGACACCTCAGGCAAAATAGATAAACACATAAACCCGTGTACGCGTCTAAATATCTTTGTTTTAAAAAAACATACTAATTTCTTTGAATGATTTTATTTAAATTATAAATCTTAGTTAATATAAAATAATATAAACTCTATTTTTAAATCATATTAAGGTATTTCATTCTTTAGAATATGTTAAAAGTATATATTAATATTTACATTATTTTTACATACTAATATTTATATATTTATACTAGTAAAAACATCAAATACATGCAGGAATAATTATATTATAAATTATTCAGATATTTATAATGTTTCTAAATAATTTAAATAAAATTATTTATCTAGTGGTTTACTTAACCATTTATTTACATTATTCAAAATTTGTTTTAATGTTTTCTCTCCAAAATAATTCTGAAATTGTGAAAATAAAGGATTATATTCTTACAAATACAAGCTAAATTTATTTAATAAACTAATCATATTGACAACTAGAAAGTAATTTGCATGTATGTTTGTAGAAGGATATACCTTAACTTTACGCACTATAAAAACATTTTTCTCAAATTTTTAATTTGATTGATATTTTTGTTTATATTATAAGCAAAAATTCTTAGATGTTTTTTTTAGACTAATTCTGATAGTAAAGTTTTTAAAAATATGATATCAATTATTTTTAATTAAAAGCAACTTTAGATGCGAAACGTTCAGTACATATGAAAAGCTAATCTCTAAATTATTTCTGGCGAATCACATTCTGCCTAAAATGAGAAATATTTCAAAGGTTACAACAATTGCTTCTTGAAAAATGGGGAAACACAATGAAAGTTTTCTTTCATTAAGGCTTGATGTTTGACTCAATTATTTTTAAATAGTTCAGGAAAAGTGTAAATTAATTTATTTTGATAAATATTTCTCAACAAGGATATAAGTAAAAGATAGAATTTAACTAAACAGAAATTGAAAAAGCTATCTATTTTGAATAAAAATGTACTTAATATTTCGATACATAGATTATTCGAAGCTATTGAAATGGAATGTTTTTCATTAATATACAAATTTCTTTTATAGGGATGTTTATTTTAATACTACTTTGTAAAGTTTTAATTAAAATTTTTATGTCATGAAGAAATAATTAACAAACATTAAAGACTAATGAAAAATGGTCTTAATTATCTTGAGCATGTTTGTCTAATTTAATCAAACTCAATTATTTTGTAAAGAATATTCAAAATTTTAATTCATATCGGAAAATTTTTTTCACACTATAATATAATCAAACAATAAGCAAAATATTCTAAAGTTTTGCTTAAATTAATATTTCTCCTAGTTGTTAAGTTGTTAAGGAAATGGAAATACGAGTTGTTAAAGAAATAGAAATTCAAAAATATAAAATAATAAAATTTCAATTTCATTTAAATTTTTGAAATAATGTATTCCTTAAAACATTCTATAACAATTATTATTTTCTCTAGAAAAGGTAAAAAAGAAAAAAATTAAAGCATTTCAGAGAATTATAAGTATTAAAATAAAATAAGTAATTATTTTATAAAAATTTTGTTAAAATCTTCAATAAAATTTAAGCAATAATTTGTTTATTAGTAATTTGATCCTTAAAACCATAAATGTTTATATCTTATTATTGTAAATTATTTTAAATTATTAAATTTTTAAATATAATTTAATGATTTCATAAAAAATGTCCTCCTGAAGGCAAAAGAGGAAATGTTATTGAGCAATATACGAAGAAACTAGAAAGATGTTTGATATTTTAGGTAAAATTATGAATATTTTATCTGAAATAATTTCTATTTAAAATATTTTAGCCACTATAAAATCAATGATTTTTATTTCTATAAACGTTAAAAGCAACCATCAATTATACTTTTTAATTTATATCTTTGATTTTTTTAATCCACTAATTTTATATTTCTTATTATAAATAAAATAATTGACCAGTGATTACAATTTTTTTCTTCAAAGAAGAAAAAAGGTAAAAAAAAGAAAATAAAAGATTTACGAATAATTAATAAGTTTGCAATGAGAAATATTTTAAATTTTAAAAATATTTTGATGTCGTATTATCTAAGAGTTTAAATTCATTTTTAGTGTCAAGAAAATATATCAAAGTATATTTTCTTGCCAATAAAAAGGAATTAAAAAATTTAAATTAAAGTTAACTTCAAATAGTTAAATTTTTAAAGATTTTTACTTTGAAATAAAATTATTTTTCTATTTCATTTCAGTTTTATTTTGAAATAAACTATCTTTCTCATTCTTGAAGGAATATTAGTTCATAAATTAAATGAAGTTAATATTTTTCCTTTTCTTTTTATTCTTGTATAAATCAGATTATTGTTATTCCTGTCTTAAGTAAAATAAGTGAAAGAATAAAGGATACATTTCATTAATATTTATAAATATTGCAAAACTGTATTTAATATTAACCCATAATAACTTCACTAAGCTCTATTCAATGTGGATTTAAAACAAATACTTTATTACAATTAAAATAGTTTCACTCCCCAACTTCCATTATACAAATCGATTTTTATAATTTTTATAAATAGTACGTTTATTTATATGTCTTTTTCTACCATAAATAATTTGTTATCCTCATTTAATAAATCATAAATATTTTTTAAAAAATATAAGAGTTTAAATTAATCATTTTTATATTTGTATATTATGAAAAAACTAAAATTTAATCATAATACAAAATAATAAAAATTATTTTTCAAAAGTATATGCATATTTTAGGAGACTTTTAAAATAGTATTAAAATTTTAATTCAAATCTATAAAATATCAGCCAATATGAATGTCAAATTTTCAATGCATTTTAACCTAACTTAAAATTTTGTATAATTGCTTACAATTGTTATCAAGATTTAACAATTTTTTATGCATCTATAAATATTTATACATTAAATAAAAATTTACACTTTAATTAATACATATAAATGTGCTTATATTATTATTTATTGTAAATCAAAAATACTTTGCTATTACATTTGTTGTAAGGTAATTGAATATAATTTGAATTTTTTTTTTTTATCATTTATCATGTACCAATGATGAGTTTATTCAAATTCAAGTATATCTTCTTGAATATGTGTGGAATAAATTCTTTATTTTTTCATTGAACTCTTTATGTAAATTGCACAGATTTAAGAGAGCTATAGTCTACTGAATACGGATATCAGTTGTTGTTTATATTTTGAATACATTAAATGTACTGAATTAATCGATGTGATTTATGAAATTTGTTATAAAACTTTGTCAACATTTTCTAATTCATATTAGGATTGTATAGATTCTTGTGACTGACATATTAAAAATTTTAAATAAATTAGAATTAATTAAATAGTTTATATTACACAGAGTCGTATGAATAATTGTGATTGCTTAAATGATAATTGCATTCAATATTTGAGTAAATCTACATTATTTTTAATATTTGAATTAAATTGCAAACATTCGTTATTATTTGATTTGTATATAAATTACAAAATAAAAGTTTGTTTTATTGAATATTTTATTGAATAAAGCCTTACAAATTCCCTCCCAATTAATAAGGTTTTAAGAATTAACAAAAGATAAATTCAAGTTTTATGCTCATGAAAAAATAATTGTGTTTGGAGTATTTAGGACAAGTAATTGGATTTTGATATACTGCAATTGAATGCATAATATAACAGTTCCAATAGCATTTTTAAGAAAAAATTAAAAATATAATTTTTTTTGATTAAATATATATAATATTTCAAATATTTTAACTATAAATGAATTCCAAACACAGAAAATTCCTCGCAAATGAAAAGTTGAGCTATTTCTGGTAAGTTAAATTCTGTATAAACAAGAAATGTTTTAATCCAATAACTAATTACTTTTCAAAAAATAGCGAACGTAATGAAAATTCTCATTAAGGCTTGAAAAATGTGGGATGATTATTTTTTAATTGAATGAGAAAACTAATATTTGGATACATATTTTGCAAAAGTAATAAAAGTAAGAAATACATTTTAATTAAATTAAATTATGCATTTTCAGTAAGTAAATGTACTCTTCGGAATAAATTTTAAATTTTTATTCACAGTGAATTAAGGTGTTACTTTAAATTTGAAAAGAGATGTATTTTAATTTATGAAATTGTATAAAAATAAATGATTAATAAATATATAAGTAATAAAAAATTAATAAGTCAAATTGATGCCATTTTATCATCATTTTTGAAGGAAAAACCTAAAATTAATATTGAGCTTTTATTTTACTGATTTTTCACATGGCTTGAAATGATATAAACGAAAACCTTTTGATATTTTTATTTAGCTTATTCCTTAATAATTATTAATCAGTGACAACTTGACAAGAAGAATTTTAATATTTATATTAATAATTTCATAAGAGAAATGAATTTTGAGCATAAATTTATGAAAAACTGTAATGTTTTTGACAGTATATTTTTAGAAATAAATATCATTTAATCCATTGTTTTATAATTATTATATGATGAAATCATTTTTTTAAAAATAATTAACTTGTGAATGACATTAAAATTTTTTATTTTAAAATTTGAGGTCGAGTCTTGTTGGCCCTGTTAAGTAGGGTGTTCGTTCTGATTATCAGATGGTTTAGAATTCGATTCCCGACACACATATTATCTTTCTTGTTCGCTAATATCTCTTGCAATACCTACCATGTTTATATGATACTTCTGGGTGGACAAACTTAGGGAGTCTTCTGATTTGTTCCTGCTTCTACATTACAAAGACCTATTCACTTTCGAGGTCACAATGACATGTCTGTGTCGCGTTATATTAAAGGTGCCATACTTTTTTTTGTTATAGTCCTTTTTTGTTAAGGTAATAAAAAACATGTTGCGGGACACGGAAAAAATTAATTTAGTATAACTTTTAATTATATCAATAAATTAAACAATTATATATTCGTCGTTGCTGTTTACAACCTCTTCCCACCTCTCAACCAATTTATTGATACCGTTTCGCCAAAAATCGCCTGGTCTGGTGTCAAAGAAGATAGAGTCAGTTTTTAAGGACCTCTTTGTGTTCGAAGGTAACGCCTTTCTTTTGTTTTAATAAGTAGCTGAAAAGATGGTAATCGGTCGGTGCAAGGTCCGAATATAACGACGGATGCTAACGACCGGATATAACGGCGGATTCGAGCTCTTGCAGTGCGCCAACATGAAGCATGGCGTTGCCGTAATGGATTACGGTTTGACCATTTCGATCAGATCTTTTCAGTCGAATAGCCTCATTCACGCGGTATAGCTGGGCAATGTAGATGTTGTTGACTGAGGCATTCTTTTCGAGCATTTCCCAGTACACCAAGGTGTCTTTAAAAACTGGCTCAACAACTTCGTTGACACCAGACCAGGTGATTTTTGGAAGAATGGTATCAACAAATTGGTCGAGAGGGGCGAAGAGGTTGTAAACAGCAAAGGCGAATATTTAATTGATTAATTTATTGATATAATTTTTTTTGTTTAAATAAAAGTCTCTGGTAAAAACGATACGAACTTATTTTATTTTGTAAAAGTTGGTTTTTACTTACAATCATTGTTCTAATAAGTTCAAGCTTTTGGTTTTTCTAGATAATCGATTCATCGCGTGATTTCATACATTCATAATTTTTATTACTTAACTTATGAATACTTAAATATTTCATATTAAAACAAATTTAGGAAAAAATCACAAAATTTAAGATTGCCAATATTAACACATAATATTAAATTATTATTATTCTCTGCTTAATTTTAATATACATGTATAGTTATAAACTGTTACATAAATTTATATTTAACAATAAAAATTAAATGTATGTAATATACTTAATATACAATTATTATAAACAATAATTACAACACTTTACAGATTTTAGTTAATCAAGGCTTGCATTGAATATTCACATTTTTTATCATATGTTAAGTTCAATTATTCATTATCTAAATTCTATTATTGATGTATTCCAGTAAAAAAATATGAGTTAGAATTTCATATATTTATTTGCAATATTTTTATTCACAATACTAAATTCTTATCAGTAAACACTCATGAGTCTGCCTCATTGTAAATCCAATTTCCGTTAAGTGATGATACTCATAATTGTTGTCACATGTTAAGAAAATAATATTCAGATTCATTTACTTTTAGTTAAAAACTTCAATGTCTGAAACTAATTTCAATAGTTCTTAATTCAAGTTACTAAGAAATTTATTCCACTATAAGTAGGAAGCTATTTTATTAAATCAAAAGAGCTCATAGAAATATTTTCAGGCATATATATAAATTCAACATTTATAGGTATATTGGGGCTGTAGTAGCCAAATGGTTAAAGCATCAGCCTTTCCATCCAGAAAGGGAAAGTTTGATTTTTAATGCCACTAAAGACCCACTGAATACATACCATATACATTCTCGTTATATCTGTGGATTCGAAAGTCTTGTGGTCGGTGGTTCAGGGGTTACCACGGGTGTAATGGACTTTAGTGAATCACTCTCCCCCACTCCAGACCAATATCAAAATTAAGCGAGTGGATCACCAGGTGGTTCCATCTATCGGATAAAGTTTTTAGCAAAGTCGTACTTTCATTTTCGTGGTGCTCTTGTGAAACAAAAGACTCGCCCTACTGACTTAAATTCGCATAGCCAATGTCTTAGCGAGCTTGGAGTGTCCAAGTGTCATAAGTAACAACAAAACAAGCATATTGGAATAATTATGGAATATTAAATATTTAAATTTATTTTAAATAAAAATTTATTTTTTTGCAAGTATCAAGGCAGAATAATTATTTAATATTTTAAACATCAGAAAAATATATTTTCTCTATTTTTAAATTCATATTGCTTAGTAACTAAATGCTTATTGAGCGTAATTACTAAATTGAATTTTTAATAATGTAATCTCCCATAATATCTATAAATAAAAAGTATTTTTTTAGCTTTTGTTCTTTAAAATTTAATTTAAGAATATTAAATATAAAAATTTTCTCATCAAATGTTAAAGATTTAATTTAACATTTGCAAACACTATTAAAATTTTTTTGAGTTCCTAAATATTTGGAAAATAAAATTAATGTTTAGTTATTGCATTTAAAAATTAAATTCTTATTTATTTTAAAATATTATTTATAAATATTCAGCATCTCTCCAGCCAAAATCAAATTCAGTATTTAATATTAATAAACACTGTTGTAAAATAGGAATGATTATTTAAGGATGTTACTTATCCAAAATTTATATTTTCAATAGTATTGAATTTAATTTGATGAGAATTTTGTTCCACTTTAATTACCAGGCAGAACAATGAACACAATATCTCTTATAATATAAAAAAATGACAATTAATATTTAGGTATTATTTATAAGTATTTAATACTTATTTAAAAACATGCAATGATATTATTTCCTCTCAAGGGTTGTAAATTTTTCTATTTAATATTTGAAAATAATACTCTACATTAATAGTAATTATTTAGAATATCTGAAACATGTTTTATAAACTTTGTTTTTAATATGAATAAAATTTAACTCATTTTAAATTTACAATCCATGCTTTTAAAGCGAAAATTTCACAAGACATAAACAATATACTTAATGTTTATTTATAGTTTTTAAATATTATTTATAAACATATGAAATGTTATAAATAATTATTATGTATTCAAGAGCATTAAGTTACTATTTAAGGTGTGAAAAAATTTGTATATAAAAAGGAATTGTTTAAGATATTAAAAAATGTCTGAGATATGTCTTACATAAATTTGTATTTAAAATAATTCAAAATGTATTCATATTTACTTACAAAATTAAGCTTAAATCCCTCACAAGATTTAAAAATAATATTTTTATTTATAATTATTCAATTATATACATTTAATACTCATTGATATATCTCATCAAAGCCAGAATTTAACATAAACAAACACTGTCATACATTCATAGCAATTATTTGAGGATGTTAAATATCCAAATTTTCTATTCAGCAGTTTTGCATTCAAAGTGCTCAGAATTTCATTACACTTTAAAAACAAAGCTGATCTTTAACACGAAAGCTTTTCTCATTTCTGAACTGATCTTCCTCGAATGAATTCCTCGAACACGTCTAATTCCTCTGAGACTTACTTTTGCAAAACTTTTTTTGAGTAAATTCTTCGTGAGTCAGTAGGACTGCAAAATGCAGTTTTCTTTAATTACAGGTGACGACATGGGTAGGGAAGGATAATTTTCAGAATGAAATATTCTCATTATCGAGCGCAGAGATCATTTTAATGAAAATAATTGGCTCAAAACATTCCTCTTTTCCACAGCCGACTAAAGAGGTAGCTCAGAAGATATACCATATCCACACTCTTCATTTATCTCGTTGTAAATTGTAAACATTTTTTAAAAAAATTCAAGTTTTACCTCTCAAACGCGAAGAAAGCCGACAGATTCTGCCTCGCACTCGAAAACTAATTGGTAGCAAAGCTTCAGTTTTGCCTCTAATCCTGTTTCCTCTAAGAAAATAAAGAAAATCGCTTTAGAATTCCTCTCTCGAATGATTCTGATTTTTCAGTTTTAATTGTTGACTGCGTTTGCAATTTGTGGTGCCAATTATGCGTTTTGCAGGCTTTTGATTGGGAAAATCTTAATTCGGCGAGTAAACTCGTTAATGTTTCGTTGATTCTCTTAGACACGGGAATGTATGCGATATGCTTATTCGCCTGCAATAATCTACATTTAGGAGAAGTTTTCGACAGAATGCAGCGCACATTAATTAGAAAATGAGTAATGCTTCCGTAATTGGGAAGCAGAATTTCTAAGCCTGATATTGTTTACAGATAGTAATGTGTATATTTATGTAATATTTTAAATCTTTACCTTAGCTTAGTAATGAATAAGCAATATGTAATTTTCTATTACTTAGAACCTAATGATCATAAAATGTACTGCGAAAAATGTAACTAAATCATTTGAAGTGTTTTCATATTCACCCTTTTTACTAAGATATATGTTTGTATTTGAAATAATTACACTTTAGTGTTTTAATTTTATCGTCACTAACTAGCAGGTTTCGTATTTCATTAATTTACTTAATCCATGCTAACTAACAAAAAATTGCGAAAGCTGGAATAAATGTTTATCATTTTATTTCTAAATATGCTTACAATTTATATCAAATTACTAAAACTATGACAGTATTTATGCATTATTATGATGCATATCAACTCTGCATAAAACATGATAAAAACTCAAACTAACAACTCTGCTTAAAAGATGATGCATAAACGATCTTAAGGGAATAAGTTTTTAGAGGTTAAAATTGAAATATGTTATACAATTGCTCTTTTTCAAATAAACGTAATTCTAGGAATGGAAATGTATACACACTCAGGAATTTATGAGCAAAACCTCCATTTGAAATTAGCATTTAAATAAAAATTGTGATCTTTAAACTTTTACACATGAAATCAAACTTTTAACAAGTATATAATTTTTTTGTAAAGCAATTAATAATTTGTCAAAAAATTAAATATTTATATTTCTAGCCATTAAATTAATTGTATGAATTTCTGTAAAGTTATTTGGGTTAGTGATTTATAATAAGTTTAATCGAGTTATTAAATTTCTTTTCTGAAACACTGGATATCATTCCTAAGCCATTGCATTTTATTACTATTTTCCTTCCACCGATTTCAAAACAAAAAGGTATACCAAGTTTTCAAAAAGAAAGAATTGTTTTTAAAATATATGAATTATTTCTTTGCTGTTGTATGTATCATTAGTGCTTCTATTTCATCATTTCTTTATATCAGGTTTATATTTCTGAATTTTATTCCTTTCAAGTTTTCCAATTCCAAAACTCTTTAATTTCTACGTGTTCTTCCTTATGTATATTAGAGTATGTAATGAATGCATATTTATTTTCTTTCTTCCATTTTATATTTGGTTTTTTTTTTAAAAAAAAAAAAAAAAAAAAAAAACTGAAAATTTCAGTATTTATTTGTGTTTATTGTTAAGATTCAGAAACTTACAGAATATATTAATTTATTATAGGAAAATTTTGTTTTTCTTATTACTATCTTAGTTTTCAATATTTACTAATAAAAATAATATTAATATTCGTCTTAGTTTTTTTTTTCCTATTAGCGATAATAAGATTTCGCTAACTTGTTTCTAAAGCGAATCATTTAGATAGAAAGAATATTAATATAATAAATAAAAATGAAATATTCGCTTTCTCTACATGAGCACTACCGATATTTAAATATATTTCACAACTGGTTAGGTGCTTCAAAATTCTTTGGCTTTTTTCTCGTTCGCACGTTTATTCATAGGAGATATCAAGAAATTCTTGAACTCTTCTCCACCAAGATATTTATTATTTTATAAATCCTTTCAGTGTAAGTAAGCGATGAAAATTTTAAAAACAAAGTCTTGATTATGAAGAATTTTTTTCCTTTTTGAACCTACATACTCATGCATTTTTAATTTGCAGCTGTTATGAAAGTTTAGTTACAGACAATAAAAGAGGCAACTCTTGCAAATAACATTACTATTTTAAATAACTCACCTCAGTTTTTCAAGAAACTTGTAAAAAGTTTTTCGTATAGAATTTTTTAATGGTTTGTATTATTAGGAAAAATGTTGTGGTGAATTGTTTGCTTCTAAACTTTCGGTAAAAGATTGTGTCGTAGAAGTTTTGATGTTCTTGAATAAATACTTTAAATACTTACATGCTAGAAGTGCTTAACCCTAGAATGCTACCCTTTGTAAAACTTATGGGAATGATAACCATTCGTCTCCTTGACGAAGTATGCTTACGGAGTGCTTAAAAGCTATTTTGAAAGCTAAAATGAATAAAAGTATACTACCTGTAGATGATTTTAATACTCTCGATGTTCAAATAAGCAAGAAAGTAGAATTTATTTATTTTCAACGCAATCTTTACAAATATTAGCGTGATGCTCTCCGCACATTGCTCTGGAACACGTTACACAATAGTTGCGCGTCATTCTGCGCAAATTATACGGGCAAAATGCACAAATTTTTCTTTTTTTAGTAACAGATTGTTCAGATGATTGAACGCTGATGTCCACATTTAAAAGTCCACTTATAATTGTCCTTGTTGATCGGGCAAAAGTTGGTACGGCGAGGCGCTTCTTCATCCATGGTGCAAGAAGGTCTTCACTAATCTTTACCGCGAACTTTTTCCTCGATAATGGTTTTTCCGATTTTCGTGCCATATTATGCACATATATAACGTATGCATTCACTAGACAGATATTTATCATGCCGTAAAACACACAATGAGGCCACCGGCGTGTTTTCCTACTACAGGACATATTATTACACATTTGATCTAATGTGTCTATGCTCCTTTTGTAGAATTATAAAATTCAATCATTTCAGGTTTTCTACTTTTTTCATTTATGCTCGGTTTTTCGTCAAAAGTAGAGAGAAGAACAACACATCTATTTGATTTTGTTTTATAAGATAGAAGTGTTTTGGCTTGATCAAAGCAATACATTGAAGTTCCAACACTTCGAGACCGTAACTCCAAGAGTTCGGGAGGAATTTCTCTTTTATTTTTGCGGACAGTTCCTACAATAGTTAAATTTATAGGATTCTTCAAAAGTTTTTCAGCTAAGGGTATCGAGGTGAACCAGTTATCCATTGCAATATTTCTATTTGTTCCGTGAATGTTTTTTGTTAATTCTTCGACGAAATAAGATGCTAAAGGAATACCTTTAGTTTGAGTATTTGAACCCAAATAAGGTATTGCATTTACCATATAATTCGTTCCTACATCACACATCATTACAATTTTTGATTCCATATTTTGCAGGTTTATTAGGTATGTACATTCGAAAGGGCATCTTCCTCGAAAAGCTAATAATTGCTCATCAATAGTAAGATAGGATCCCGGTTTATAAGAATCCATACAGCTCTTAATGAATTCATCCCAAATCTCTCTGATTGGTGCGAATTTATCTTTTTCTTTTCTTTCATCTCTAGATTCCTTTGAGTCAAAGCGTAGACAATTCAGCAAAAAACGAAATCGTACATCACTCATTCCAGCTTTATACCGCTCACCGCATAATGATGTATCGAATAACTCATTTGTTGGTAAATGATTATTTTCATTGCCGCTGACAAAACAAGTATTCCTAATAACGCTTTAATTTCATCAATGCAAGTATCCGATATTGAAAATTTTTGTTCAGCATAATGACTTTGTTTTCTTCTAATTTCAGAATTAGTGTGCAGAAACAATTATTTCCAGCATATGAGGCGTGAAAAATTGACTAAATGTTTCAATAGGAGTATAAAGCTCTTTTGCTGTATTCTTTGGTCCTTGAATGTAGAAATGAATCATATTTCGGGCTGCAGTCCTTGTCTTGCTCGATTTAGGAATAGATGACCATTTTGATTTATCTTTACCAATGAGCTGAATTTTGCCAGGGGAAAATTATAGATTTGTCACATGATGCAAAAATTTGGGAATATTTTCGTTTTCTGTTTTAGATTTATATTCCAAGTTCATGCTTTCATCAGCCTGGGTTTGATTTTGAAGTTTGTTTTGGGTCATCGATTTCCCATCATCTTTATTGTGATCAAATAAGTCTTCATTTTCATCTCTATCGCTATCTGTAAATTCTGAGATTTTCAACTTCAACAAAATCTTCATTTTCCGATTCATCTCCAGAAACAGAATTTTCATCGTCACTAAGTTCTTTTAATAAACTTCGAATAGCCTCAGGGCCTACCCCAAAAAATCTTCTCCACGGAAACGCTTTGACATCTTCACAGCAACACAGAAATAAAAATATTCGAGGGTCTGAAAAGCTAACGTTAGTGCTAACCATTCGTCTCTGAGACGAATATTGTTCTAAAAACGCTATGCACGCAGATGTTTCGGGAAAAAGAAATGCTGTTATCTATAGTGGCCAAGGTCATATGAAGGTACTCAGAGACCCGTCCCATTTCCTGTTTTGGGGGAGGCAGGGCAAGGTTATTTTTCATGCGCTTCGTCCAGGAGACGAATGGGTAGCATTCTAGGGTTAAGTACGGTAGAAAGAAGCATCGTTTATGTAACAAAACTCAGAAACATTCTTTTTAGTTTACATGGATAAATGGACCTTACTTTTCTAGAGGCCACTCGTATTAATGCAATTTTACGTTACGAATTTTTAAAAAACAAATTTTGTTTTTTAATCTTTAGTGTTTGTTTTTAAGCAAAAGTTTATAATTTAACTAGCACAGATCAATTTCAGTATTAAATTAACATACCCTTTTATTGGCATTCATATAAAATAACAATCTTCGTGGAAATAGGGAATAGAAAAGGATTCATAAGTACTTTAAATAAGCAAATATATTCTTAAACTTGATTAATATTTAATAAGATCTTACTATATTTCTAGGAGAAATAGATGATAAATCTTTCACAAAATTTCATATTTTAAATGTAAAACTTCCTATAAAGTATTAATAACCAATAGCAATAATTGCTAAATATTACCTAATTTGAAATAATTAATCAGTAAATATATCGCCATTGAACTGCGAGTTAGCTATTCATGTACATAAAGGAACATTCATTTACAGGAGCAAACAGTAGAAACATTCCATCACAGTGGAATTGCATGTAAATGGCGAAAGCTAAGTGACCTGGATTGACCAGGAAATTGGCAAACAAGTATTCTGTTACTCATAAAATATTCTGTACTCGGTATTATACTGAAATGTTAAACTGAGTACAAGCATTTAACATATGTATTTATCACGTCCATTCAAGGTCAAATAGTAATTATACCGAGTAATAATTACAGGGGTAAAAAGTATTTGTTTTGAATATAATCAAATATCTGTTATGCTATCAACTACCAACAATAAATTTGTTAAAATATTTTAAGAAATCATTTTAAATATCCTGTACTAGTAAAATTACTAAATGACTAAAATTAGTTTAAAGGCTATATTTAAATCACATATAATGGTAAAATATTTAATAATAATTTGCATTTCATATAGAAGATTCGTTGTCTTTAAGACATTATATCACAAGAAAGAAAAAGCAATTGAATTATAAAAATTTTACTTTAAATAATATATGCAAATTTGAATATAAATGATAACGTAATTAAATTATCTTTAGTGATTTTGTGAAATTTATTTATTTTTGTATAATAAAGTCAATTTAAAACAATTCCTCAAATAAACAACTTGTTTGAAATTAGTTCCTCAAATGATTTAAAATCAAATTCTCTTTTAAACAAGAAAAACATAAGTTTTAATATGTTTTCCTTGTTTAAAAGAGAATTTAATTTACTTCAGAAAAATCATAATAGGTTTATTTTAATATTATAAAATAAACCTATTATGATTTTTCTGAAGTTAATTGGGAAAATTTCAAAAAAAATTTAAAATTTAAGACCTTATTACTAAAATATTAATTATCAAGTGTGACATACTAAATACAATATGTACTGTACGATATACTCAGTGTTTGATATTTTTTTAAAATATTATTCAAAATAATTAATTACTACAAAAAAGATATTTTGATTACAAATTTGTGATTCTTAATTGTATAAATATTTAATCAAAATATTTCATCAAAACATAAACACTAAAAATATAGTGTGAACAAAAATATCGATTGCACTGTTATATAATCATTTTTAAGATATTATTTTTGATAAAGAAATTGAATGTACAAAATATAATAAAAATTTTATTTTCCTTTTAATATTATCAATGAGGTATTTTAAGGCATATTGAGTGGTAATTAAAAACAAGTCTTAGTTTTCTTTTGTAAGACAATTGTTATTTAAATTAAGAAAGCAATAATGCAAATTTAAGATGTTATTCAATCAATATTAATCAATTTCTAATTATTCATAAGCATTTTTTTGTATTTAATTAAGAAATTAAAATAGCTCTGTGTCTGCATATATATTTAATATGTTTATGGGAAATCTTTATTTTGTCTCACACTATTAAAATTTACAATAAATGCTTTATATGAATTAATATATTTTATTTTTTAATAAAAATAGTAAAGTGAAAAATATGGGAAAGAAATTTGTTATTCGAAAAATGAATTATATATAAACTATAATGTGGCCTTGATACAGAAATGACAGTGATTGTAACAATTTACTATCTATAAAACGTATTTTGTACATCATAACCGGTTTATTTCTGACCGATTCCAGCCATACTGTTATTTACATACGTTATGATATAAATCCGTTAAAATTTAATAAAAATTTATTTATGCTTTTGTTTGGATTGCTTACGAATCAATAAAGCAATGTCCTTCTGTTGAAAATTTTCATCTTATATAAGTTGTACGAAAAAATAACTTTTTGGTTCATAAATCTTAGTGTAACTATTATTATTCAATTGTCTATTATTATTTCGTACCAACTTCAACGACTCAAATATACAATATTTTATCTCTTTATACATCAAACAAAAATATTTAGAACATTTTACAAAATGATTTTTTTAAACTACAGTATCTTTCAACAAATAAGAAAGCTTTCACGAAGAAAGAAGAATGGAATCAACAAATCGTGTTTCTTTTTTTATTATTAAGTTTAATTCGATGTTCAAGGCAACCTTGTCAAAAGCATTTTGCACAAATCTTCAATGCCAAAATAACCCATGTTCCTGCATTAGTGTCTCCTATTTTAATTATGAGGTCAAAATAGCCTATTATAGATTTAAGGTATAATCCATTATAAAAAAGTTTTAAGTTAGATATAAAGAAAAAGAAAATGAATCGCACTCATGAGCAGAATGGTGGTAAGCCGTTTCCTCGCATTTGTGGCTTTTTCTATCTTATGATCGGAAACAATTCATTTCTATTTCTTCAGTTAATTTCTTTAGTTTGTAAGGCAAGTCTACTCCAAAAGTGTTACCTGCCTAAGCAGTGTTTTATCCTCAGGAAATACGAAGTTATGCCACCATCATTTCTTGGAACCGAACGGATTTTCCATCAATTTACTAGGGGTTCGTTAGTGCACTATAAATGCAATTAAAATGAGCATGCTTTGCATAACATTATTGATATAAAAATATCTCGAGACTTCTTACAAAGCCATCCTTCCCAAGAGAAGAAAGGACACTCTGCTTTCCATCACATGCCGAAGCCCCAGCAGAATGAATGATTTAATTTTGCTTGAGTTAAAAATAAATCTTTGATTTACATTCTTGTTTTTCGTTGGAAGTTTCAATCATGAAATGCAATTATATATAATTTCAAATTTTGATGCATCCTTAAAATGTAATTTTAATTCAACACTGATTTTCATCACATATATGTTAAAATTTTTTAGATAAATTTAATACTTTTTAAGCACAAGCAATGAAACCTTTTTTTCAGTTAAAATCTTTATGCTGTCAATTTTTTTAAAGATTAATACACAGCAATATTCCAAATGTCGGTAAAGTAACTAAATACCTCATGTCATAAATTTTCCATTATGTCTTAAGCGAAATAGTACATTTTTTGGAAAATAAAAACAAATTTATTAAAGAATTTTTTTTAACTTTTTGAATAAAAATGTTATTAATTTTATTTTTATATTATATTAATATTACTATAAATCATTATGTATTTATCGCGTAGAGAATAATGAATGTTATTTATAAAATGTTTTACTGAAAATCTCATATATTAACAGAAATAATTTCAAATATGCAAGCATATACACATGCATTGTGGAAAAACCATTTTTACAAAGGATATACAAACAGAAATATATAGTTCAGCATTTATTCTGAATGTTTGCTAGTACATACAAAAGGAATGATAATCAGGAATGGAAATAAATATTATGCGCACACATTGAAATCCATACATGTAATCCATACTTAACTCTCCAGTTTGATGCAATATAGTTTCTGATATAATGCATTATTTTCAGATATGCAGAATTATTTCATCGCATAGTTTTACATAATAAATTTTATAGCCCAATCATAACTAGTTAAATAAAATCTTATTTAATATATATTAAATTCTGCATACTTCCTTTTTAATCACATTTTATCATACTTCTTCACGACTTCATAGAATTTAATGTCAAGAGCTTAATACTTAATACAATTAAGAAAATTTTATTTATTTTTCAACATTCACAGCAAATAACTTTGGTTCCTAATACGCATTTGAAATTAATATCAAATTCAATAAATCAAGAAATTTTGGTCTTGTCAAGAAATATATTGTTTTGATTATTTAAAAAGCTCCTAATGAGAAATATCCTAAGGCACCCTTAATAATTAAGTTAAAGTTAACCGGTTGGTTAAGACTTTGTTTTCTTTATCGTTAGGCAGTGAGCTCGACTCAATGGAACATCCATCATGTTAGCTATACAGGATGCTAGACACATAAAAATAGGACGCATTCGCAAGTCACTATATTATTCCAGAAAAATAAATGAAAAATTTTAAAATTCTTCTATTGTGTTTATTAAAACAAAAATCCATGGTAATGATTTTGTTATTCTTTCAATATCATTGAAAGAAAAAAATAATACAAACAATCAGATCTCTTTAAAAACAATGAGAAAGCAATATTATGATAACGAAACAGTTCCAAAACTACATTCATACATACATACATATGTGTGTGGGGGGGAGGGGAACTAATGCTAAATTAAGTATGTATTACTTATTTGAGATCTAATGTAAGAAGTCAAAATTCAAACAAATAATTTTGATTTTTATGAATAACTAATGGTGCATTTTATTATTTACATAATAAGTTTCATAACGTAAAAAATAATAAATCATGTATTATTGAGATGATCCCTTTCTCTTTGATCCTCCATCAGAAAGAGATAACAGTAGAAATTTAGTCTTAATCTTTTCCCGTTTCAGATTCGAGATCAATATAAAATAAGCGATGAAACTGAGGAAGAAGTTGAAACTATAGAAGCAGAACTTTGCGTGTCTAAGCAGAAATTACTCACCGAAAGAGAAGGGAGGGAAAATAAAGGAAAGATATATCTTTATATTGTGAGCGAGATATCTTCTCTTTAAACAAGAACTGCTGAAATGCAAGGATTGCTTCGGAGCTTATTGTTTCTCTCTAAGGAAAAGGAGCGCGAGTTTCTAATTTGGCCAATGTCAAAACTCATTCCTTCAGCAGACGTAATTTTGTGCAGAAGAAATGATGACAAAAATTTTTGACGGCTTTTATAAGCCTAGTATAAATTCTAACAAGCACATGTAGCACACAAATAAATTGAATTTTTTTCAAATATTTTGAGTGAAATTCCCATTTTTCCCAACTAAAATGTCAATTTGAAATATCCTAGTATTCTGATTTATTTTTATAAACATAAATATCTTATAACTTTACGTAATGTAGATATTAATATTAATATACATTTAAAATTAAATGTTATGGATATACTTTTGATATAAAATAATAAATTGCACATCCAGCACACCGATCGTCCTTACTCAGATATCATCAGAACTGGCCTAAAATTGTCAGTTAAAAAAGTTAAAATTATTTATTTCATAACTTGTTTTCTCTTTTTGTTGCTGTATTTTTGAGGCTAGTTCTGGCTCCAATACCCGCATAGGTGTGTATGCAGATGATTTGATTATTTGGAGTAGCAACGCAAGTGTAAATTGTGCTAAAGAGGCAGTAAATTCCTCTCTTTGAATTCGAGAGCTTTGCAATGAACCACAAAATAAGTTTCAACCCTACTAAATCTGTGACCACTCTTTTTTCAACCAACAGACATCTGTACAAATTGGAACCTGATATCCTTCTTTTGGGCACGAGAACTGTGACAAACACCCCAAGCACTTGGGGATTGATTTGGATCAGGAGATGCTTGGCCTAACACATCGACAAGTTGGTATTAAGAGGTAAACAGTGGCTTAAAATATTTAAGTTTACATTAGGTAGAATTTGGGATGCGGATTCTCAAACTTTGAGAAATACCTATATTGCTCTTATCCGTAAAATACTCGAATATCGTTTCTAGGTTTATCACACTGCCTCCATCAGCAATCATGATGAGCTCGAAAAGGTGCAGTTATCAGCTGCCAGAATCCTCACCGGTCTTCGAATTAGCTGCTCAAGAGATACTGTTCTCTTTGAGGCCAACCTACTTCCCCTGGACTACGAAGGAAATTTATACTGGCAAACTACTTTGCCAGGCTTGCCAGCTACAAAAATCAGAACAGAACATCTAGTTTTGTGAACGCCTGGAGGTCTAACCAAAGACTAAAACGAGACAGCCCACTGAGTAAGACGATGAAGGAGGATTGCTTGCATGTATAGGTAGAGCCCGTTTCCCTAGTCTGCCGTACGGGGGCAAAGACGGCCTTACATAGTCCAATCTTTTTTAAGACAAAAATATACTCTTACTCTAATAAGAGAGGTTTGGAGAACTAATTGGCCAAGGAGGGCAATGTGTGTGGTAATGAGAACCAATTGGCCAAGGAGGGCAGCCTGCAGAATACCGTTATTAGTGATTGTTTGTTGGCATCGGAGATGACCTCTCGTGTCAGGATGGACATTAATGCTGTTTTTAGAGATACCAAACCTGCCCATAAATGGTACCAAGGCAAATATCCTGGTCCCACTTTAATGGGCGCGCACAAAAGATGCGATCAAACGGCTCTGATGAGACTGAGAAGCTGCCACCTGCTTGCTCAGAGACAAGTTTCTGGTGTCAAGATTTACCCTCTGTGCCCCAAATGTAAAGAGGCACAGATCTCTCCCTCTCATATTCTTCAGTGTTTCGATCGTGAGAGGGGTGAAGTGGAATTAAGTCTGGTGGTGGTTCTAGAGAGGCTGAAATCTCATGGATTCATGGAGCTGGTGTGATGCTACTGTCACACTGTTTGATATGAGCAACAACAACAACATTTCAGCTCACAAAATTGAAAAATATATTTGTGCAGCTGTATTAACTATATAGTAAAATATTTAAAACATAAAAAATTATTAAATTTAACGTTTTCTGCATTACTAGAATATATATATATATATATATATATATATATATATATATATATATATATATATATATATATATATATATATATATATAAAAAAACTATTTTCTCAAATTTACTTTCACTCTTTTGAAAACATAATTTTATTTATTGCAATTGGAACTCACCCTTCTTATAAATTCCAAAAAATTGCAAATACTTTATAAAGTTATATATACGTTTTTCAAAACATGTGTTTCAAAACGTATTTCAACACTGATATATATAGAATGTTTTGTTAATATAAGCCTTTAAATATTGTTTTATAACTTTAATGCATATATTCGTCTATTTATTTGCTTATTGTGAATACTATTGTTTTTTTTTTCTCCAAGGGTCGGAGTATATAGGGATGTATTGTCCCCTTATACCCAAGGAACTGGCAAGAAATAGCAAATTCTTTGCCTCCGAGGTACTACCCCGGCTGCACCACAGGGGGTGGGCCACCATCGCATCCTGACACATGTTATAGGGACCCGTTTATAGGGTAGGCACCATTCATACCTCATTCACACACAAGGAAAGGACAAAGACCGGATAGAGAGAGAGAGAAAGCACATCAATGCCTGAATCGGGATTCGAACTCATGTCCTTCCTATTCATAGCTAGTCATGGACCACTAGACAAGTTGGCCAACATGTGAATACTATTGTTGTCTACTTATTTATCAATTATCAGTTTACAATATTACATTATAATATATAGTGTTTAAATCAAATATTACGTATGCAATTATTGTTTTTTTTTTATATAAAAGAAGGTAGTGGGTTATTGTGGCGCAATTTGAACCCTAACCTAGGAATCAAAAATGCTAAGGGCCCAGCCCCCAGTATGCTATTTAAAAAAAGTTTTTAACTAAAAATTGTTGAATGATTTTTAAATCAACTTTCAGGAAATATTTTTGTC
The DNA here is from genome assembly GCA_030067965.1 of Latrodectus elegans. NCBI lineage: Eukaryota > Metazoa > Arthropoda > Arachnida > Araneae > Theridiidae > Latrodectus > Latrodectus elegans. The sequence continues at coordinate 5,398,656 of CM057822.1, read as the reverse complement.
AGCAACATAATTTTCTACAAAAATTAATCATTTATTGCACTTAACAGTTTAAATAAAATTATTATCTTTGGCCTAAAAACAGACTTCACGTTTTCATATTTTTTCATGTTAATAAGTATTTTTTCTGGGTTATTTAGATCTGCGAATAGGTAGTAGACTATGGAAACCGAATTCAGAGAATATGAATGATGTAATAACAATTCAATGTGCAATTCATGAAATTTTATTATTAGAGTTGTGACTAATTCTCCCATCAGACAGCTGACCATAAGGATGTCAAAAACAAGAATTTTCTATAATCTGTGTTTTTATGTTCGCATTTAAATTCAATGAACAACTTCTTATGATGAAGGAACAAAGTCCGAAATGCTTGCCAAAAAAAGATAATTATCTTTCACGCTATTGATTCTTAATAAAAATCAATCAGGGTTTTTTCAACTTATACTATTCGGATTTTTTCATCATGTTGTTTTGAAAATTATAAAAAAAATAATGACAATATAAACTCTAATTCAGGAAAAAATTGCTTATGCTGATGAAACTTAATGTTGTTTGGCGAAATGGTTCCTCTGGTGAATTTCCTTTACTTAAATTAAGAAAGACATTGTTAAGATTTTAAATCAAGAGCTTTTTAAATTTCATTTAAATCCTTAATGGATTTCAGTGAAATTCAAATGTTCGTAACCTTTATCAATTCTTGTCATTTGTACCAATTCCATGGATATCATTTGCGATGTAATTTTTTTTAGAATTCTCATTGTATCGAAAAATCTTAGAATTCGAGTGAATCTTTAGTTTTATTTTAGATAAATGAAAAACGAAAATCTTTATATTAAAAATAAGTAGGAAATTATTAGTAGTTTCAGCGTAATGATATGTTACAGCAATTTCAACATCATCTCTTAATTCAAATTTTCTGTGTATAATAGTGTAAGAAAATGTAAGACGTAGTATTTAATATTAGCTATTTTTATAGTTAATTTCAATGACTAGATGTGAAAATTTGATATTTTAAAACAAAAATAAAAAATTACATAAAAAGGAAAACTATTGCCAAGCTTCTAGAATTGTTAGTTCTTTTGCTATTAGTTCAATAGGTTGAAGATTCGAATACCACCTAAGACTTGAATGCTTACTGTGGTTAAGAATCCACTTTGAGCCATAGGTCCTGATCTAATTAGCTGTTGTGTGTAAAAAATGGCTATTGAGGGACAAACAAACCAAACGTAGAAAAATATTATTCTTATATAAAAATAGGAGTTTAGGAAACAAAAAAGATGATTTGAATATTTACCATAGTAAATAATTCATATATTACAATAAAATTCCTAGCCTATTTTTTTGATATGGAAAAAGAGTATTATTGACAATATTAGAAGTTTCATATAAAAAATTAGAATTTGATTCACAAAAAATTGCAGTATGTTTTTCACAATGAATTTTCCAAATTTTACTTGTTGGTAAGAATACATGATTTTAAACAAATATGAGTTTACTTCACAAAAAGCTCAAGTTAAAGTTACTCATAATCACACATAAAAATGGTTGTTAGTTGCTTCGAATAATTTTGCATAATGTTATGTAAATTTAACAAAGCCTTGCCTGTTAAGCAATTATAATATGTTTCACAAATTGCACAGCATATGTTTAAAAATTCAAGATATTCACAATTTATGACTTATTGGGCATTTATAATTTCTTTATCTTAGACAAAAATAATTATTTTTGTAAATCTGCATTCTTTTAATTTCTAAAAGCCAATGTAAATTTATCTTCACGCACACACACACAAAAAATAATATAAAATGATTTAATAATTTGAATGCAAACACAGAGCTTTTTATAACTGACACACACACACAAAATCACACGTGGAATGTTTAGATTGTCTTATGAATCTGGACAAAGAACGATTTAGTTGTAACAAAAAGAGAGTTTTATTTTCACTTTAATAGCATCTGCCAAGCGCTCATCTTTGCAAAAACAAAACTTTCAACGAGTTTAAATTTTCTTTCCTTTTGTAGATGGTCATTAGAGCTATAAAATATTTAAAGTATTGGTTTTGTAATATAAAAAAAAAATATGTAATTTTCAATTTACAAGTAAAGCTTCTTTGATTTTATACGAAAATTAAATTTTCCTAGGTTGATTGTGAATATTTGCCGAACTGGATATCAGCACCATGAATTTACTATACATCTTTTGGAATGATTAAATTCGCAGAGTTTAAAGACTTCAGTTACGTTTTGCCTATAAGAGATTTACCTGAACTAAACATTTAATTGAGAGAAGATTCCAAATGGCTACAAACAAGTAATCCAACTGTGGAAATTCCAGCAATAAATGGTTGCACAGATAGTCAGAGAGTTAACCATGGTAGCCACCTCTGCCTCAATGGAATAACTTTAAAATTAAAGGCAACGTGTAATAATGCGCTTAAAAATACTGAGTGAGTGTTGCTGAAGAGCCAAAGAACCATGCAAATGAAATGAAACGTTGTAAACATAAACTTCATGTTCACTAACAACGTTGCAAACATGGACCAACTTCTCAGACAATTTCTGCGTTTTCTAAACACTCTACATGCAAAAATACGCGTCAAAGTACGTGAATTGTAAACAGTATATTAATATACAAAAACTGACAGATTTACAGATTCACCATATGCCGCTGGCAACTGAAGCGGATGTTTTGTGCCTTTCTTGTTAATCTTTGATGAGTCCACATTTCCCGTTGAATTCATATGTTTGTAACGTTTCAAAACAAACTTTAAATTCTATAATATTAATATCATGAGCAATGTATTATGATACAGGAAGAACTATAAAATTATTAGAAATATTGTGTATCCTTTTTATATGATGCAAATAATAAAACTACCAATATTTAACAGCCAAAGAATTTTTCAAGGAGAATTAGGCAAAAACTATATCATTATAAAATGCGAAATATTTGTTGGTTTGTGGACCAACTTCTCAGACAATTTCTGCGTTTTCTAAACACTCAACATGCAAAAATACTCGTCAAAGTACGTGAATTGTTCTGACAAGAACACAAAAACGAACTTCAGTGTTTCAACCTAATCAGTTGTATAATGATATAATTTCTGTCTGTGGATCATATAACCTTCCTCAAAAATATTGGATGATTGGGAAAAAGGTTATCGTAAATCAATGTTCCGTTTCCATAAGCTCATAAAATAGGTAATGAAAAGAAAATTGATATTAAGCTATTTCTCGGCAGAATCCTTCTTCAATATGAATTATGAGCTCGGAGAGTCCTCGTAAAATGTTAGTGAAACTGATCACTTTTCACCAGAGTGTATTAGTCTATGTGATGCTACATAAAAAACATTCAGTGGCATTGAGGCATCATCTAATGTTTATTTTTTCCAATTGTGAATCTCTACCTAAAGAAATGTTTGTGCCTAAATTTCCAACATTTATAAAGGAAACTTTCGAAGGTTTTCAACAACAAAATGCTAGTTTGCATAATTTACTAGTCTTAAAAATTAAAAGAATTTTCAGATTCAGTCAATTATCTGTAGAACTTTAGCACCGATTTTAATGAAATTGGATACGTATATGTATATATTGATACATTATAATACAAATGATTTTGTAACAGTTATAAAACACAAGAATAACCATCCATAATACCCGTTGGAGTCAAAAACAGAAAATAACAACTGCAGAATAGAAGAAAATTGCTTTATTTGGTGTATAGTTCCTTCTTACTGATATGTAAGCCTATCACTTGTCAAATTCATGATTTTATCCTTGAAATAAAGCAATTAATAATTTCCTGTGGTAATTGGTCCCACTCGTTCAGCAGCGTTTGAAGTCCTGGATGTTTCTGAGACATTACGAGTTGCAGTTGTCCTTCCAAAAGTTCCCCAAACATGTACCAATGGGTTGAAGACTGAATAACTACTAATCCGGCAAATATCTTTACATTCCATAAATTTGTTGGCTAGACGAACTTTATATGACTTCGCATTAAAACTCTTTTAAACTTTCTAAGAACTCATCGCATTTTATGTCTTTGAATATGTGAACATAAAGCTCCAAGGCTCTCTATCACTCACCTTTATGTTTCACAGTAATCACATCAATGAACCACTGAGGCTATAATAGCTGATTTCGAGGACAATGGAGTGCATGTAGTGGGTCTATGATTCGCTTCAAATGAGTGTACTGTGGAAAACTTAGGTTGAACTACGACTAGTGAGTGAAGAAAACCACCACCTATTGATTCATACTTCAATCTCACTATTCAATACTAATCGGATTCACTTTTGCGTAGAAATGAGCAGGATGGAAATCGCAGGTCTTCAGGCAAACAAATCTATTTCATGAAGTCTTCTGGAAACATGTATTCCTACAGCTGTATAACAAATTACAGGAAAGAAGAGAAGTTGTAACATCCTTGTTACTTTTCTTTCGAATAGACAAATGATGATCCATGGCTTTTGGATCACCTTGACCAGCTTTTTTTCAATCAATCTAGTCTACTGAATTGTTTCCTGAATTGCACATGAAGCTGGGCCTTAATGTGAACCCTCTAAAATATGGAATTGAGACTGGAAAATCTTTCCACAATTCACCACCTTATTTCATATAAACGTTGATGATTGCTGATTGTTATTGCTACAATTCAAATTCAATCAATTGTGATGCTACTTAAAACCGAATGAAATTATGTGAAGTGTGCTGGCGAATGGAATTTGTAAGTGTGTATTATGAAAGTGTGTTTCATAATACACACTTAGAAATGATGTTTATCAACAGGCTTCTTCCATATACATGGTATGCTTACCATTCGCCATTCATAATTTGCTTCTTTTCTCGTAGTTATTTCATATTTCACTTTGTTACTTTCGAGATATTCTACAAAATATGCAACATTTTTTGTTTAATTTTTGAGAACCAGTGTAAATGGAGACACAAGTCTGTTTCAGTATATGATCTTTCTTTTACTTTCATATCTATCATGGTTTTAAAATAAATTATCAATACAGTATGTCAAGGTTTACATCCATCGGGAATTTTATGTTCTTTTCTTTGCCTAATTCACAAAATTTATAGTTTATTTTCCGGATTAGAAACTTGATCAAATAATGGATGCTTTAACTACATTCTTTAGAGCAGAACTGTGAAATTTCGTATTATTTTTTATCATGGAATAAAGGAGCTTGAAAATTATTTTCATCGTTATTTTAAAATTGTATAAATGTGTATTATTCATTGCTTAAATTAATAGTTTCAATCAATAATCTTATTATTTAACATGGTATTTAATATGCTACTAAAATCGAATAAAGTTATGTAATTTCATTTACCCCAAATAGGTTTCTTTAACAATATTAAAATAATTATGAAAATTTGGAATTACTTGAAAGTATTTTTGATTTTTTGTAGCATTTTACATTTCTTGAACATTTATTTTTTAGATATCCCAGTCTAAGAAATAATAAAGCGTTGATTTGCATCTTTGAACTAATATTTTATTTAAAAAATTTAATTCTTATTTGTAATTATTTTTTTATTTTAAATTAATCTATTTTTTTAAAATAATATTCATTTTATTAAATAAAATGTGAAATAGAATACATTTATCGGAAAAAAATTATGGCTATAATCTAAGAGTTATTAAAAGTTGATATTTTCTTCCATCAAACAGTATAAAAACTTAGCATTATTTTTTCTAATTACGTTGTATAAGTCTTTTAGATGAAATTAAAAATTCACTATTCATATTAAAATTGAAATTTCATTTTGACCTGAATTTTTATAATGTTAATTTGGCAATATATAACACCAAATAATCTAAAATATATTAATATTTCTTTTAGGTACAAAAATATATGCGAAAACGTTTTACATGTTTACAAATTCAGCAAACCATACTACAATGATGATAGCAATTTTATTTAGAACACACAAAATGAAATAAGCTTGCGAAAATGAAATAAATTTTGATGAATAATTTTTATTATGTTTTAAATTAAGAGGAATAAGAAAAATAAAATTATTCTTTCTAGATTAATGAATAAAGTTCATCTATTTAATTTCAGTAAAATGGACTTTTTATGCAGGATTTTAGTTTTCTGCATAAAATAAAATTTTTAAATTATATACTATTAAATCTTCGTATGAATATTATAAATTACAACGTGGAAACAATTATAACAAATGTCACGTTTAAAAATTTCTTTAACACTGCATTTCGATTATAAATTTGATTTGATTAAAATATTTCAAGGAAAATAAATTTGATTAGATATTGTTATCAAATAATTTGCTTTTTTTCAAAAAACAATTAAAGTCATGTTTTATCAAGCATTTTACATTTAAATTCTTCAAATTATTTTTAAATAAGTCAATATAATTAATAAAAATATTATATAGAAAGAAAAAACTCCTAATTTATATCATAAAGCAATTGAAAAATTTCTTACTCCTATTTAAATGTCAATGATTTTAATGAAGTTGTAAAATTATTGCTTTGTTTTCAATTCACAGAAAAGTGATCAGAAAATTAAAATTTGCTTTAAAAGAAGGAAAGCAGATTAATAATAATAAGAAAATAATAAGAAATATTTTATTTGAGTAACAAAGTAACTAAAAGTCCATTTAAATTTCATGTCAATAAACTACTTTTATAATCTTTATTAATTATTAAATTATAACTACTAAAATTTCACAAATTATTTTACTCTTTTAGAAAAACTTTATTTATTGTTATTTTGAACTTAAAAAGAAAATCTAAATATTATATTGCCTTGTATGTTAATGCTAAGAATAAAATTTTATATAAGATGCCTTAATTAAAAGCTTAAAATTACTTTTCATTTGATAATTATATAATAGCATTTTAAAAAATTTTATTTGCAATTACAAAATAAAGTGACATAATTTGAATAATTAATCATTGACAAACCTTATTTGTATTTATTGTCAATTTATATTATTTAAAATAGATCAATTTTTGTTCTTGTTGCTTAAGATATTTTTTACAATAAAAGATGACCCTAAACTTAAGTAATTATGAAGCATTTGAAACACGATGAGCATTATTTCATTATTTTCGTTTTGACTAACGGAATTTCGTTGTGAATTTTAAATAAATAAAATTTGAGTATAAAATTTGAGTAAATAAATTTATCAAATTATTTATTTTTATAATTAGAATTGTAAATTTCTAATTTCTTTTTATAGCTAATATAATGAAATGAAATTTATAAGCATATATTATATCGACCAACATATAGTGTTCACTAACTATAAAAATAATAATGTGTAGTGTATAAAGTTGAGAGAAATGTAGTTAAAATATTTTTAAATTTAAGAATTTTCCATCATCAGGGGTAAAAATTACCAATTTATTTTAGTTGTAAAAATGACATCTTAAGCAGACTAAATATAAAATATAGAAAAAACACAAAGACTTATGCAGTTCATAAATGCATGATAAAAGAAGTGATATGATCCAGATGTGCATGACAATAGGTAACCTCGACATCTGAAGGAATGTATCTTCATCAACAGATTACATTCACAAGAATTTATATCAAGCATACTGAGTTGGTGGTCAATTGACATTAACGAACTCTTCTGTGCATGGCTCCAAAAAACTTTATAAGTTTAATAGGAGTTGTTACGACTTTTCTTTAAAAATTAAAAAAATCTTTATATATTGTTTTTTTACAATAGTTAAACATAATTAGTTTACATCTCTTAGAATATACAATCCGAATCTGGTTAATTGTAAGGATGAAAACTAGTTGACAAATAATGGCGTCAATGATGAATGGTATGCAGTTAACATATAATAATCTGTAATGTTGAAAAGTTCTTGATTATATCTAAATTTAAATTTATAATTGATATTCAAAAAATGTTTTGATACTTACAAAGAGCGGGCCTTAATTCGGTCATAAAAATTGTTAGGTTAGCAAAAGTTTGCTCTTAGTTGAGCTGTAGAAGTGTGCTCAGTTCCACTCGAAGGAAAGAACTCCCTTGGTTACTATGATCTTCCACTAACCACAAGTATTTAACCCCTTAATTAAGCAGATCAGCTTATCTAATGTTATACCAATTTTCATGCTATCGGAAAGTGCAATAGTAGATTTTAGCGCTCTGAAATGAAGAATCACGCGATTGTGATAGCAAAGTCTACTACTATTGTGGCTCTACTATTGTGATAGCAAAGCCTGAATTTGACTTCCATCGGGGCAACATTTCTTCTTCTCTTGAATGGGATGGGCAATTATGAAGTGCAGTAGATGAAGGCTATACTCTCTCTCTCTCTCTCTGGGTGATAGTTTTCCTTATCACACTCTAAAAAGTCTTGGTCATTAAATTTACTAGACTCAATTTGATGACTTACTACACCATTATGGAACACCGTATACTTACCACATTTCCCCAGATTTACGAAATTAATCTTTGTTGAGTCCAGAAAGACAAATCAACTATCATAAACCAAAACATATTGTGGTTTGATATGGTTACAATAGAACTGCCCCCCCCCCCATGGTTTAAATTGATTAGTCCGGAACTTTGTAAGCATGAATTGGAGCATCAATTCAAAAGAGTAAGACTGAGATATGAAATCAATGATCATCTGTAATAAAAGTAGTGTTAAATATGACAAGAAATATTGTCTTCATAATTGGGAATTAAAATAGCTTCAGCTCCTGCTGATGGTGAATAAACATTTTTTGTGTTTCTTATATTTTATAAATATATATCTACTTTTAGATATATAATTTCAAATATAAAGTAATCATTCATTATATGGACAGAAAATGTTCTAATTTTAATGTCGAATGAAAATGCATAGATAAAAAAATCAGAAATTATCAAAATCATTTAAAATCATTTATATTTATTTTTAAAAAATTTTAGAATTTATTGTGACAACATATATTTTACAAACATTTAATATAATCTATATACATATATATATATATATATATATATATATATATATATATATATATATATATATATATATATATATATATATATATATATATATATATATATATATATATATATATATATATATATATATATATATATATATATATATATATATATAGATATAGATATAGATATATAGATATAATTTGTTTTCTAAGTATGACTTTTCTCAAAAGTTTGAATGCAAAATATTTGAATAATTAAATCTGAATTTCTATTAAAAACCGAATATTATGAAAATGTATTTCGATATAAGATGTAGGTTGACAGCCTTAAAGAATTTCAAGTTTAGTATTATATTAAAAACAATTCTATTCTACACTAGGCTAACGATTGAATAAAATTCTCTGATATTGTTAGAATTAAACGCGACAACATAGGGAGAAAATTATATTAGCCTTCATAATAATACGAGTAATATGAAGGTTCGAATTTCTTGATTAATTATTGTGTGTGTGTGTAATGTCCTTATATTATTCCAAGACTACTTTGATTATCTTATAATTAAAATTTTATCAAAGTCAAATATTTTAGCGTAATATAAGTGGAACACAATGAATTTCCTTTTTTTATCGTCTCCAATTTGTTTAGATACCAGACAGTTAAATTCGAACCCGGCAGTGCTAAGCTAATTATTTCACTATAATTGCCAAGCATTTCACTTCCTTGAAAGAGTGCGGGTATTTCATTCAATTATTTTGAATCTCTCGTCCATTAAATAAACCCAGTTATATCTTCCAATTTGATTTCACTTCATCTTAAATTGCATTGCTATATAAGGGATCCAAGAATACCATAGTCTCTGTCTTGAGAAATCTTGAAAAAAATTAACTCGAAAGTTTATTTGGTTTATACTTATTGAATTAGATGAAGGGGCATCGACACTGAAATGGAAAATATATTTAGTTGAGTATTTATATAAAAGTTGTTTGTTCCATGTTTTGAACAATAATATTTAAAATATTGTTGTGTGGTAATATGGAAAAATTGGGAAAAAAGTTCTACTATTCAATAAAAATGTCAGTTATTAATAATGTTGTTAAAATTATCCATCTAAATTTTTATTTGATTCCATAATATCTTATTACCAGATTATTCTTAAGAAGATATCTTGCTCTTTCATGAGAAGTATTTATTATAATTTTTATTTCTTAAAAGCTTTTTGCTTACAAGATTTCTTAACGTAAATAATAAAGATGAAAAATACGATTATATTATTTTTGTACTCATTAAATTGGTTAAAATCAATTACAATAGAGTAGAACTTATTCAATTGAGACGTGTATGGAAAAATTATTTAGATATATTTTATTAAAACTAATCATTAATTAACTGTTCAAAATTTAATTCATTAAAATGGCAAAGTTATAAGAATAAATTTAACAATGAATTGGGGATATAAATTATTAAATGCATTGATAAAAATGTCTTTTCCTATAATTTTTATTTCAATGCAAGAAGATACAAATATCTTATTAAGTAAGCATTAAAGTGGCAACTGATATTGTTTTTTGGCTTACAAACAGGATAGTAAAACTTATTCAGTTGAGATTTGTACCTCAATCTCTCAACACTGAATATGTTTTAATATTCTGTATATCTATCTATCTATATCTATATCTAAATAATATATATATATATATATATATATGAAACCATTAATTAATAATTCAAAATCTCGCTAATTAATAATTGGAGAAATTAAAAAGTTAATTTATTTTAATAATAGAAAGAAAATATTAATTAGATACTTAGATACATATTAAAACATTATTAATGTCATGAAAAAAAATTGGAAAATATTTATCACAGAATTTATATGTAATGGAACAATTGACATGCTTATTAATTGATATTTTAACTACTTTAACTTTTTTGAGGAGGGTACTGAAGTGCGCGCTAGAAAAATCCATTAAAATAAAAGTTCTGAAAAATCCATTAAAATAAAAGTATACAAAGATAGACAAGAATTCAAGTAAATCTCATTTTGCCTAAACTTCATTCTATTAATTTCTAGAGTCTGGTAGTAGCAATGTTGTCATTGTATGATGTATCAAAAAGAATATTTAATATTTATACCAAACTTTCCATTATTTATACCAAACATTATCACTGTTTTAAGATTTTCAGAACGAAATATGTCCTACAATATCTTGTAAAGTTACTACTTATAAGTAAGGTTCAGAATTGCACATTATTAGTTTTATAAAGACCTTTATAATAAAAGTATTTTAAATAGTGTGCTTATAGCCAGTCATTAAATTATTTTTTTAAGAATATGTAAAAATGTGTTTTTTTATTAGTCACTTCTCTCTCTCTCTCTCTCTCTCTCTCCTTTTTTTCCACATAGGTTGTTCCAAAATTTCTTACAAATTAGATTATTTTAATAAAAATATAACATTTTTTTTTCTTGTTTAGCATGAAAATAAAATGTTTCGGAGGTAGAAGAAGGGTCGTTGGTTAGTATACAGTACACAATTATCCTCGTATAATTTATTTTTTATGAAAGTTTAAGTAATGCATTCAAAATTTGAACATATAGACCACTATAGTGCTTGATTTCAAGTCAAGTACATTTAGTATCAAATATTTTTACTTATACTACGCTGGCTTATAAAAGTAAAAGACTAAAGGTAAATTGAAAAAATAAAAGATTAAAAAATATCTATTATACTAAGTGAAGCTTGTGATGTATTTTTTAATCATTATAAATTATAGTAATTATTATTCTCTACATAAGGGAGAAAATATGAAGTTCTGTTACACACAATATTAAAATTTCTCGATCAGTAAGAAAATTAAACATGTGATGATGAATTTAGTTCTATCTAATAATGAATATAGATTGATTTTAATTTAAAACTATTAAATAATATCAATACACCTCTTTATCAGTATATCTGTATATTCTATCTGTATAATATTTATATAACATATATTTATAAGAGCTCATAGCAGAATTTGATTTCATTTATGTGGTTTTCAATGTGATACAACAAAATAATAATTATTTATAAAGTAATTTAAAGCACTTACATGGTTTGAGGATGGCACAAAGCAATTTAATGCATTTAACGCATGGTTGATTCAAATAAAGTTGAAATAGTTTGCAATTTCTTGTGTACAATTGATTTGCATATCTATTTTATACTGCTTCTTGTGAATTTCCTGCCTAATATTGCCACTAATAAAAATAAATGCATGCATATAAAGTGTGTGGTACAGATTTTCAGTTCTGCACTTCTTTAACTTCTCGGTGATTATTTTCCGTAGGTTTACATGACATTAAAGAGAAATGTTCAATTATTGTTTTGTAGAATAATCTTAATGAAATATTTAACATTTAGAGACTTAAAATGTCACATTATTCTAAGTAGTCTATAAAACTATTACACACTTTATCAATAATAGGTGATTTCAAATTCATTTTTAAAGTTTTATTTTTTATAGTAATCTATACAGTTGGCTATTGTATAAATATATAACCATAGCATATGCGTAAAAATTAGAGGTGGTCTATTTTTCTATATCTTCCTTGATACAGTATGCTTTCGAATGTAACACATACATATTTAAACTTTTTAAAAAATATTTTAACAGATAGAAGTTATTTCAAATTCACAGTTTTTTCTTTGAAAAAGACATTATACCAAAATATTAATTTCCTACTTAATTAAGTATTTCTACTATACCATGAGATACACAATCACATTAAATTACCAATTCTTGAGAAGTCATTATTAGTAAAATCTTACTCCAATTACTTCCAGTTTGTTAAACCCAGTAGTCAATTAATGAAAATACACCATACCATAAAAACACGCTTCATATTCTTCTATAAAAAATGTATTTTAAGAAGGGTGTTATACTTGAAAAAGTTTCCATGAAACAGTTTTTTTTTTAAATATTGGTTTTTAGGATCGCTTAAAAATCGAATAAGTATTTGAAGACTATAAACTACAAAAAACTAAGTTATTTTAAAGAGAATGTATATTTCCTTTAAAATGACTTCGTTTTTTTCAGTATATATATTTATATACTGAAAAATATATTAAAAGAATATACAAGAGTATGTATTTTCTCTTAAAAGTGATTTTAAGACAAATCACACAGCAATATTTAGCAATATTTTGATTTCATTTGGATTTTTTGTTAGCTTAAAAATAATATACTTCTAAATGCATAAGCACAAATGTACTTTCTCACGATTAACTGTGTTTTTTTTTTCATTTTACAAATATATATTACATGAAATAATTTACAAACTTTAGAGTTTGACATTAAATGTGCAAAACAACATTGCAGTGTTTAGTTCTTGAAAATACTTTTCTTTAATGTGCCACTATTTTCATTTCTTTCGGCTGTTAAGTAATATGAATCTTGAAAAAATATTTGAATCCATACCGTCATCAGCTATAATGTCCGTTTCAATAAGTCTAATACTTAACTCTTTAATTTCACTAAGTGTCTGTCGAATTGAGAGAATATTAAATGAAAATTTCAGAAAAAGAAGTCTGATAATGATCATAAAATCATTTCAATCGTGATGGTGGAATGAAATGACGCAACCATGCTAAAAGAAAACTAAAATAGCAAAACAATTCACATTAGTGACTTTCAGTTACTTCTTTTCTTTTCTTCTTTTCTTTTCTAAATTCCATTTTTATTTGTTTTAATGACATTTGCAGAAAAACGATCTATGAAGAAAATTCAGCATGAATCATTCTTAGAATGCTCCATTATTTTTCTAATATAATAGAACTTCTTTTTGAAATTGTTCTCCACTGAATTTTAGAATAATGTAGCTGGATGAAGCCAGTGACACATATAATGGTATTTTGAATGTTTCGTGTTATAGCACGCAATTTTTCTTTTTATTTTAGAGCAGGTATTACATATTTCTCTACAAAATTATCATAATTGAAGGAATAATGAACATTAAAAATATTTTAAAAATACATAATTCATGATGTTTTTACTCTGAATTCGAAAAGCTAAATTCATTAGGATATATCCATTGTATAAACTGATGTTCGTGTACACCCCTTCCTATACAAATATATATGTATACATAAATATCTTATTGATAGGTTATATATATATACATAATATATGTGTGTGCAAAAAGATACCTAAGCACTTAGTATTAATCCGTCCAACATTCTGATGTTTTTATAAAGATAATATGGCCCAATAAGGGGATTTTGAATAAATTATTTAATATTAATATAAACATTCACTTATAATATTTGATACATACATAAATGATTTTTTTTTACTTGTTTTAATTCAGATGTAAGTTAAAGTTTTTGCTTTCCCCTCCCCACATTTTGTAAAATAAACATTAAAATCTGAAACATTTTGTCAATTGTTTCACAAAATGAATGAAAGGAAAAGTAAATAAATATAAATATGAATTTTAATTCAGCTCACTGCTTGAATTGTTCAACCTCATATATTTAATTCAACATTTGATTTAATTCTGATTCCTTTAATAAATACTTACAGAGATTTGAAACGCAATTTAAATACCATATTTCATTCAAGATAGCTCTTTGTGCATAAGTGTCGAAAATGTTAAAAAGGAATCGAAATACCAAATTTCATTATATTGTGTGGTGAAAAATAATGAAATTAATATACTTTTGTAATAAATTCCTTTATTTTATATCAAAATAAACAATTCTATCATAACTGTTCGTGCATAATATGATATTATAAAAGTCAAGATTTACTGTAAGAATATTTCTGCAGTTTGAACAATGAAAAAATAATTGAAGTTAATATTTAAATTTTTTAATTAAGAAAAAAACAGTAAGAAGCTAATACTTTTGGTTTTAGGAGAGGTAGTTACAAAATACATTGAGCATAGTTAAAAAATATAAAAACTGTTTCTTATATATTATATCCATCAGTAAGAAATATTTCATAATAATAACAGAGCTGTTTTTTCGAGAAAAAAATGAAATCGAGATTATTAAAAGAATTATAGAATTTTTACTACAAATCCAGAAAAAATTTAATTGGAATATCCCTTTAATATAACTCGATGGCCCTTCTTAATATAAATGAACTCTATTTTATTATAAATAGAATTGTCTCTTTATATAATATAAATAGAATTTTGATTTTAATGTAACTAAAGTCCCTTTTTAATGTAAACTGAATCCCCTCTTTAATATAACTAGAATTCCTCTCTTTAATACAGCTAGAATTCCAAGTTAAATATAATTAGAATCTCTCTTCCTTAATGTAACCAGAATCGACTCTTTAATACAACTAGATTTCTCCATTAAATATAAACAAGAAGCTTTAATATAACTAGATTATCCTATATGATATTTTTAGAGGCTTTCCTAGAAACAATACATACAAAACATTATTTAAAGTCATGATTGCTTTGTCTGTCTCTCAACGGTCATTCTTTGCACACGAGGGCTAATTAGACCGGGAACTACTGTTTAAAATGGATTCCGAATGACGACAAGCATCCATGCCCAAAGCGGGATTCGAACCCACGAACTGTTGAACCGAAGGCAAGAGCGCTAACCATTCGGCTTTAACGCCATGGAAACATTCGCTTAGTTAATGTTCGGATTTACAAATTACATTAACTACTTACACTTCAGAATAAACATATAACAACAATAAATATATATATATATATATATATATATATATATATATATATATATATATATATATATATATATATATATATATATGTATGTATGTATATGTATTTATGTATGCATATGTATATGTATATCTATGTGTGTGTGTGTGTGTAAGATATAGAGTTTTTTTTTTTTTTTAATTAAGATTTAAATGAGGAGATTTCACGAAATTAAAAAAATATCAAAACCTGTAATTCTTTATAGACCACAATTTTATGATCAAATACACGAGGAAAACAATCTAGAATCTGCATCGATCGGAAACATTTCAAGTGTCACGGATTTACAATAAATCCGTTCCTTCACACGTTTCATATGAGTGTGTCACGTTCTTGCTCACATTTGTTCCATTTGCCAGACCACCTAAAAAGATTAAAGAAAAAAAGAAAATACTATTTTTATATATTTCGATTACTTGAAAAAAATTCCTGTCTGTCTGAAAGAATTGCTGAGAGAGAGAGAGAGAGAGAAATATGTAAGAAAAATATAGTTCTTGCACATAAATTCATAGATTTTTGATTGAAATTTTTTTGCATTAATTTTTTATTGTTATTAATTAATAGAAAGTTATAAATGTATATATATATGCAAACTTTTTAAAAAATGTATTTGCATTTTTTAAAAGTATATATATTTAATTAATTTTTATTAAAATTACCTTCATTATTTGTTTTGTTAAGTTTCTTTTTATGAGGTTTAGATTCCATGAAAGTTTTATATTTACACCATAAAAAATCATAAAGTTATTAATATTTTAAATAAATGTACCTGGTAAATTTACAACTACAATCTTTGCTTTTCTATATATTTATATCTAACGTTTTCTTAATATAACAAAAAAATTGGGTGCAACTTAAAACACAAGAAACGAGCCTTTTTCCTTAATTTTCACAGATAAATTTATTTAAAAATTATAAATTATTACAAAAGAAAACACTTTAAAATATTATATAGATAATATTTTATAGTATTTTCTTATGTCTTTTAAATATTATATGGAAAATAAGGATAAAGAAACTACTTTAAAATATTAAATAGATATTTAAATTTTTAAAACTTCACCTGTTTTTCTTTTACTCTAAATATATAAATTTATTATGCTTATTTTTTAATTATGTAAGAAATAAATAAAAAAAGTCATTGCTATAAAAGGGGAAATTATAATTTAGTTAACCTGTTGAAAAAAATTTAAATTAGGTAAATCAATCTTAATAACTATGAAAAACGATTCTTACTGTTTTTTTTCTCTTGCTCATGGTTGTAAGAAAATAAAATACTTTTCAATATGTATATTTATACTAATTATTTTTAAATATTAAATGATAATAACACATTATTAATAGTGTGCCTTTAATAATCTATATGCAATAAATTCATTTTACTTACCAAAAATGAAATTATGAAATGATATCTCTTCATAAAAGTGAAAACTGTCATTTCAAATGTAGCGATATTAAAGCAAAAAAATTAAGTTTTTATTAAAGTTCATAAGCAAATGTTGGGATGTATGTATATCAAGCACATTAATATGTAATTGATTTAATCTAATTTAGTAACATTTTATCAAAATTTTGAACAAAATCAAAAAAAGGAGCTAAAATATTCAACTTTAAGAGCTAAATTTAAAAATCAAATGATTTATTCATTTAAATTAAAAATAGGCATTCCATTTTTAGAAAGCATATCTAAGCCTTATGAATCTAGTTCAGTTTGTACCATTAATTAAGAGATGTATCCTGTTGATGTTTACAGAAATCGTTTGGTTATTTGCATTTCAAAGAAGTTAGGATATTAATTCTTTTTTCCTTCAATTTGCAAACGATTTGTTATTTGTATTCCATTATTAAATATATTTCCAATAAAAGCAAGTGAAGAAAGTGTTATAGGGAGGTGGGTGTAGGCAGTGCATGGAATAAAATGCTTGAAGACTAAAAAAGGAAAATACTACAGCCAATCGTTCAGAGAGCTCAGAAAAGCCCTTCACTGCCTTAATAAAAAGCACTCAAGCAAATTAATGCATAGGTACTTCCAAAGTGTTCTAATTGCATGCAAAACTGCAGGGTTGGCACAGTTTTCTCATTTGCTTTTGTAATTTATTTTTTGCTTTTTTCTTCAAATGGAGGGTGTAGACACGTCTTTTAATACATCACATTTTCCCTTATCTATTGATAACTTTTGACTTTATATCTGCATCATTTCCATCTTTATCTTTTTAGTCATAGTTTCAGAGCAAAATTAATTCTAGTTGCAATTTTTTTACTCCACAAGTATTGAATAAGCATTAGTATGCATAAATGCTGATAACAATTAAATACAAATTACTGAATATTGTTTCTATTAAACATTTATTTAAGAATCTTAAAAATAAATTTATTTTAATTCATTAATTTATTTAAGAATATTTAATGACAGAGTTAAACTTCTTAAATATATCTATATCTATATATATATATACTTTATAGAAAAATAATAAATATAGGAGTTATTTCTAACACAATCGTTATTTAATGTATATGCTGTTTTTAAATTAAAATTGTATAACATATTTCCCAATACGAAATTAATTCATTCGTACTGAGTGGAAAATTAATCTAAATAAAAAATAAAACAAATAGTTCTTATTTATATAACAAAAGTGACTATATTTAGTGTTAATCAAATCATTTTGATCTTTATCAATGTAATGTTATAACGAGAGGATTTTAATTTAAATCTTCAATGAACCCTCATTAGATTTTGAATTTTTTATAATTGCTAAAATTAACTGAGGTCTCTTGATATTTGAAAACATTCGTTACCTATTACTGTACAATTAATTTTTTAGTTTTAAGTATTTACTATTTAATTTATTTCATTATTAGACATTATCTTAGAAAATTCTTGTAAATAGACATTTTACTTTCGCTTTTTAGAATCTAATATTAAAGAAAAATACATATATATGTTTGTTAGCATGATTTATTTAACTGGTTTGATAACACGTTTTATAGTTAGGAGTAAATATTTTTTATTTACTAAGACTTTTATTTATTTTCAGAATGTTAGTAATTGAAACTAATATTTTCAATGTTTTAAATAAAACTGTGCTTAATTTATTATAATCTAATAAAATATTTTTTAAAAAGCTAATTCCATTCCTGATATTGTAATATACTATTTAAATTAATTTTAATTTCAAAAGACATTTTAAACTTGGCAGAACAAATTCAATTGATTCTTAAATTTTTGACAACATAGCATTCTTATTTTACCAGAATTTTCAATTTTGTTTAATGTTGATTTCAAAAGTTAAAATATACATAAACAAAACGAATATATATTTTGAATAAAATTAAAACAGTATTCAGTGTTGTCTTATATATTTTATATGTACACTACTGGCCATTGAAATTGCTACACCAGGAAGAAATGCAGATAGCAAAATGGTATTTATTGGACAATAACATTCTAGAAATAACAAATGATTAAATTTTCAAAAAAATTGGTTCGATTGATCTTGAGAAATCAGTACCCAGAACAACCACCTCTGGCAGTTATAACAGCAGTTATACGCCTGGGCACTGGGTGAAACAGAGATTGGATTGCATGTACAGGTACAGATACCCATGCAGCTTCAACACGATGCCACAGTTCATCAACCGTAGTGACTGGCGTTTGGTAACGAGCCAGTCACTCGGCAACCATTGACCAGACGTTTTCTATTGGTGAAAGATTTGGAGAACATGCTGGCCAAGGCAACTGCCGAACATGTTCCATATCAAGGAAGGTCCGTACAATACCGGTAATGTGGTCGGACATTATCCTGCTGAAACGTAGGATTTCGCAGGGCTCGAATAAAGGGTAGATCCACGGGTCGCAACACACCAGAAATGTATCGCGCATTGTTCAAAGCACAGTCAATGCGAACAAGAGGTGACAGAGACGTGTATCAAATGGCACCCCATACCATCACGCCAGGTGATGGGCCAGTATGACGATGAGGAATGCAAGCTGCCAGTGTGCGTTCACCATGATGCCGCCAAACACGGATGCGACCATCATGATGCTGTACACAGAACCTGGCTTCATCTGAAACGATGACGTCTCAACTTTCGTGAGTCCAGGTTCGTCGTTAATCACACCATTGAAGGCGCTTTTGTCTATGACGCAGCGTCAAGGGAAGCCGCAGCCATTGTCTCCGAGCTGAGAGTCCATGCTTTTGCAAACGTCGTCGAACTGTTCGTACAGACACTTCTTGTCTTCCAAACAACCCCGTTTCTTGACTCACGGCTAGTGACGTGGTAGCACGATCCATTACGTCCATGCGTATAATATGCCTGTTCTCGGCTGCTGGTGATAGGAGGCCGTTGAGATCCCGCATGGCGTTCCGTATTACCGTCCTGAACCCATGGATTCCATATTCTGCTAACAGTCATTGGATCTCGACCGACACGAGCAGCAATACTGCGATAAGATAAACCGCAATCTCGGTACGCTACAATTCGACCTTTATCAAAGTCAGTCACGTGCTGGTACGCATTTCTCCTTCTTACACGAGGCATCAAAACAACGTTTCACCAAGCAACAACATTCAAATGCAATTTGTGTATCAGGAACCGGCTGAACAATTTCCTCATTTAAGCATAATGTAGATGTCGCTACTGGCGCCTGCTTTATCTGAATGCGCTGAAAAGCTAATCATTTGCATATCACAACACCTTCTTCTTTCGTATAAATTTCACGTCTGTAGCATGTTGCCTTCTTGGTGTAGCATATTTAATGGCCAGTAGTGTGTGTGTGTATATATATATATATGTGTGTGTGTATATATATATATATATGTGTGTGTGTGTATATATATATATATGTGTGTGTGTATATATATATTATAAATATATATATATATATATATGTGTGTGTGTATATATATATATATATGTGTATATATATATATATGTGTGTGTGTGTGTGTGTGTGTGTGTGTGTATAAACCATACATATATATATATATATATATATGCATATATATACAAACCATACGTTGTCGATATGTGATTTGTTGGTTTGACTACACGATGTCATAACCAGATATTGCGGAAAAAATTATATTCATACAAAACGTTTCAGCTTGATTTCTTTAAACGAAAACTAAAGGAAATACTCTTTTTTATATTTATATATTCAACTATCTATATTTATATTTTAGCATAACTTTTTTTAATTTATACATTAGCAAGACAGAACTGCTTGCATTTTCATTAACTTGAACATTTTGAATTACAAATGAATGTATTAATGTTTTTTTTTAAATTTAATTTATAATGGTGAAGTTTAATTAGTCCATGATATAATTATTTCTATGTTGTCTGCATAGTTGTAAGATCAATCAGTTTGAAAATTTAGAGATAATTTGAATCATTTGGTATATAAAAATGAATTTACACATCACTTTATTTGATATTATATTTTAAAATTTGAAACATAAATTTTTCTTTATATTAATTAATAACAATATAATTAGTTTCACTAAATTTCTTAAATGTAAATTGCACAATAAATAGATAGCAAATAAATTGATAGCAAATAGATTTCAAATATTCTATAATTTCTGATTAAAATATACAACTGTGTATTTATTATAATTTGCTATTATTATCTTTTATGCTTTCTCAGTAATGCATACCCTTTTATGGAATTCTTTTTTTATAATCATATTTCTTAGGTTCTTTCAGATTTGTACTTTTTTCTTTTAACATTTTTTTTTATTTTCCATTAAGAAAAACATTACACTTAAATGAGAAAATTGACATTAGAGACACTATATTTTACTTCAAATTTGAACAAAACTTTACATAACACAGTATTTTCTTCACAACTGATAGCACATTTAGAGAAAATTACACCACATGCTAGAAACTCTGATTTTTCGGCAGTTAGAATTTCATTAACTCTTCTTTAACATATTTTGTCACTTCAAATAATAAAAGACAATGATCATTAGGAAAATGTATACAACGCTCTACAATTTAAGAGGAAGCAGATGTCATCGTAATTTATAGTAGAGACCAAGAGGAATTTCCAAAATTATTGACCTACCACCCTGGCAAACTAGAATACACTGCCTGTATATATATATATATATATATATATATATATATATATATATATATATATATATATATATATATATATATATATATATATATATATAATCAACATTGACAAAAAGTGAAAAAAGCAGGAAATAAACAAATACAAGCTAACTTAAGAATTTTAATCCTGACGAATCATGAGATTGAAGAATAAAACTGCTACGTGACGTGTTGAATGTCGTCTGCGTTTTTTTCAAACTCTTCTTCTTTAGCGGTGGCAATCAATTGTCGATCCAAGAAGATTCTCCATTTTCCTGTCAACCGATCGGATAAAAAAGTAAATTTATTTCAATGATCGACAGATTGTGGGTGATATCTTTTCATCTTTTTAAGGGAATTTCGAGGGAAGAAAATTCATTTGGAAATATTCTTCCAAAAATACATATCGGCATACCGTTTCCTTCATCTTTATTATCTTTCTTTTTGCTTCCGCGGAAGGAAAGTGATATATAGAGATATATTTTAATTTTCATCACATTTTTTCACCATTTCGATCGATGGAAAAGGAATTACGAATAGGTATCAGTATGGATAGAATATTCTATTAAATAATAAAATAAATGACGTATGAAAGACAGTGAAATATTCCAACTGAAAAAAAAGTTATTTTTTTGATGTTATCTCTCATACAGCATTTATTGGTGAATATAATTTAGAAAAACCACATCAAATTTGGAAAAATGTAGTTTAAAAAGCAGTAGTGAAAAATTGGAACTATTTATTTATTATTTTATATAAAAAATTTATTGGTTTAAAAATATTATATTATATACATATATTTTAAAAACTAAACAATTTTTTATAAATATGTACATACATGGAGAAATTTTATTGTATTTATTTATATATAGTTTTTTTATTTATCTCTCTCTCATTCATGCTTATAATTTATTTATAATAAACTGAATAATATTCTACAAATAATTGCCATTTAAATTTTTATGTTAATTTATAATTATATGAATACTTATATGTAAGTAGGAATATTATATTTGTATCTTCTTGAATATTAGCGTAAATCATGTTTCAAACCGAAAATTATAGTATTGATAATGAATTATGTTAACAATGAATTTTAAATTATTATTTTAAAATGCATGTATCTTTCTACATTCAATTTTCATATACTTATTTGATTAAGTAAAAATCTGTGAAAATTAATTATGATATTATTTTATTAGTAATTATATTAATATCTCAATTCGCAAATTTTATTTTTCTTAATACAAACTTTGTTTTATTTTCCTTACATAGATAAATTATAAATTATTATTAAACGCTGATTTGATTACTTCATGATATTCCTCTTGAATTATTTTTTCTGAACTTATCCAAAAGAAACATTTTTAAAATATATTTCTAATGGTTATATTTATTTACTTTTTTCAATTTTTTTACAGTTTGAAAATGTTTAGATTTTATTATTAGATGATTGTACATGGAGATTATTTTGGAGAGAATAGCTTAAAAATAGCTTTACAATCTATAATTGTTTATAATTCATAAATATAAATAGGATTTTACAATTTACAAAATCTCAATTGCATATACGTTTCCAACTATAGTAAATAATTGTGGTATGAGAATAACTTTTCCTACTGTAAATGTAGATAAGGTAGAAATAAATATCACTACTTTGAGTGTACTTTCATTATTACAGAAAATGCTTTCATATTTTGCAGGTATTATTTAAGATGATAAGGTGATTGAAATAATAATTATTTACAATATATTTTTGATTGTTGTTTTAACTGGTTCAAAAATAATTCGTGAATTATATATTTGAGAATAAATTATACACAGTAATCTTGTCAGTGCACATCATTTTTAAATTTTTTGTTAAGTCATAACAATAAAGTATCATTAGTAGGTGTATAATATTGTCAATTTTAGTAAATATTTTTATGCCAATTACTTATTATACACATGATTTACTGTAAAATTAATACAATAAACTATTTATCAAACTACTTATTGTAAAATTTAGAAATATACGCATATTTGGACTTAAAATATTATTGCAACTGAATAGAAATCTCAAATCATAACAATAATTCTATATATAGAAATTTTATAAATAAATGAATTTAAAAAAATCATTTATTGCTTTACCCAATACGAGTTTAAAATTTTCAGCTAAATATATTAAGGAATAATTTGTATCCTTAAAATAATGCTGAGGTTTTTTCTGTAAATATAGGCATGTTCTAAATACTTTTTTTTCATATAGCATTTTATTCTAGTTCTGTGAGAAAATTTATACTTTTTCAGCCTATGCAATGGTTTCGAATACTGAAATATTAAAAACTGTACACGTTCATAATTCTTTAAAACTGTTAAATATACCATTCATAAATGCACTATTGAAAACTAAATGAAATATATTATGTAAAATACTCACAAATAATCTATTTTCGCCGCAAAAGTGACTGTTTATAGTTGAGCGATTCTATTTATATCCATTTTGTATCTCTGTAATTTACAAAATATTTTAATGCTTCACACTGTCACACAGTTGTTAACTAATAGAATTTGTGAGTATAGTAAAAAAAATATTGTGCTAAATATACTTTTAACATAATATTACTTATTTATGATGTCACACAAAGCTGTAAATTAGAAAATTATATATCTATATCAATGCGCGCGTGTACACAGACACACCTACATACATAGATATAAGATGCCATTATTTTTTTACATATACTTTCCTGCTTGTAAAATACATATAAAACGAAAACACCAGTTTAAAAAATAAATAAAAACATTCTCTCAGAAATTATTTGATGCATTCAATTACTACAATTCACTAAGTAATTACTTAACTGGTAATTCTCTCATCCATTTCAATTTTTGAAATAAGTCTAATTTAAATGATGTAAATTTTAAGCACATTCAGAAGAAAAGTATCTGTTTCTTGAGGATGATATTAAAATTAAATTAAGCTTGAATTATTTAAGCATTTTAACATTTGATTTACCTTTTCAAAAACCGCTGAAGACAAATGTGTTATTATAAATATAGACAAATATAAATCTTCGGTTTTATATTTTCTTACATTTGTTTACTAGTTATTTTAAGTTACTAAAATACAAAACACTAAATACAAAAAAGGAACAAAAATACTGTGTAATGAAATTGATAAGTGAACTCAACAACTTTTTCTTAGTTTGAAAAAACTAACAATGAATGTTTCACAGTAAACGGTGGTGAAAAGTCTCATTTTACTATAAAAATATTTATTATTGTTATCTTGCTTTGTCAGAGCGTACGTATCTTAAAATGCTTTTTAATGGATTTACATGTTACAGATTAGTTTACAAAACAGAGCATTTGGGACAACTAATATATTGAACAATTCTAATCAATTCTTATCAAATAAAACACCAGAATTCTCAAGTGGTGTTTTTATGGAAAGGGGAAGAAGCAGGAAATATGAAAAAACGAAAGTTATGGAAAAGCGGGAAACTTGATGGAAAAGAAGATGAAATATTGCCATTTTGTGTTTTGGAGAAAGTCATAAATTTTGGAGCTCTTTGAATTTTTCTTCCGTTTATCTTAACAGACACCAAATTGTTTAATGCTGTTGAATCCTATCATACATAGCTAAGGGAATTTCTTTCGCGGTCAAATACTGCAGGAAATTCATAAATTTAAAGGGAAAGAAGATAAGACAATAGGGAGTTTTTTCTGCACTAACCGTAATCCAGAAAGGAAAATCGCTGTGATACAAGTATTGGAAGAAAATTAGTACGTAAAAGGAATAATATTTTAATAAGAAAATAAATTCAAAGTGAAATTTATCACAATATATTTTTGTAATAGAGTAATAAAAATATAATTTCCAAATTCTTATTAACCTGTGAAGTTATAAATAACAGCATTCAACAGAGTGATGGTTTCTTTATGAAGAATAAAAATCAGAACTTTAATTTATAATCTCTATTTTAATTAATATTAATATCCTTTTAATCATCCACAATTGATATTAATTTCAATAATGAAACAATAACAATATTATAGAAAAATAGTAATTCACAAATTTCTATAAATCAGTTATTTAAGATATCCCAGTAGATATCCACAGATTCAAAAATAATATACCCGTGAAATTTATTAAGTATAAATTTTTAATTATGTTTAGTTCAAATACTGTACCTGTAAGTCAAATATCTCTAATATAATCAATAATTATTAATCACATTTCTTCTTCATAAAAGATATTTAAAAGCTTACAGCAAATTCCGAACTTAAAAAAATTGATAATTATAATCAATTTTTATAAAATTTAAAATTTTATGTATGTATGTATATATATATCAAATAACATTTTTGTTAATTAGACATTAAGTAAAATAAAAGAAATTAAATAGAAGTTGAATAAAATAAAGCTCATAAATAAAATAATGTAAATGAAATTTTGAATAAAACAAAATATCATGTCATTAAATTCGTTTTGCAATTGTGTAGACTATTTTACACACAACTATTTACAAATATTTAATGAAAGCTATTATCTTGGTAAATTAATATTATCTAACTTCAAGAGTACAAGTTTTTCACTGCTTCTTAGTTTTATTTCTTATATTTCAAAGAAGAATGACATACATTTTTAAATTGCATGAAATCCAATTTTTACAGAGTTCCCGAAAAAACGAAATATTTCTTTTCAAATAAAGGCATTCGAATAGAAGGATTACATGAAATATTTGATGATTTACCTTAAGTATTTATATATAAAGACATATTCTCATTTTGAAAACCTATTAGAGTACACTTTCTCTGGCTCTATTATTTTAAGGAACCTTAACAAATTTATATTTGTACTGATTTGTTTTTCTTTTAAATAAGTAAGATATTTCGTTAGAATGAATTGGGGATATATAATGACACAAAAATACAAATATATTTGATGAATGGCTATTTCATTCCATAGACTATTACAATATATATTTTGTGTATATATTGATAGTTTCTTACAACAATTACCAATTCCATTTTGAGAAATTATTTAAAGTATCATAACTCAGAGGAACATTAGTTTTTAAAATAAAATTCCTTTCATGGATTGTTTTCCTTTTGTCTTAATGTGAGGCAGTCAGCACACTCCCTCAGCATTTTTTATCATTGAATACAGTCAGAAACATTTTGTAAATTAATTTACGGTAGGATTTACAAATCTATCAGGCAAGACCAGATTTAATAAAGTAACCAATAAAGTTAACTAACTAATACATATTATGGGTTTTACAACTGTGCCAGTCAAGAATAGCAATTGATATAAAAGCAGGATAACCGTGCGCTTTCATGAATCATACTCGCAATTCGTATGGAAGTAGCGACAAATGGAAAGGATTAAAGAATTCATTCGTTGACTTTGATTTACGAATTCTATATAGGCTTTCCAGAATTAAGTGATCATTAAGTATCAAGCATTAGGCTATAGGGCTATATCTGAACGTCATACAAAGCATCGTTTACAAAAGTTCGGATAAAGAGATTCAGATCAAGGAAATGGATTTTCATACCAATACACAGATTATTACCACAAAGAGATGGCTCAGCTGGTCAGATTGTCAAAATATGTTCAATGTTGAAAACTTTGAAGACTAATCATTGACTATACTTTATACAAACAATTTTAAACAGTTAAAAACGTCAAATCATTTGTTAATTTCAGTATAAAATAATGAATTATGCTAGAAAATTTCAATTCCGACTAATTTAATATTATTAATTTTGAATGATATGGTTTATAAATGAGGGAAAATATCTATATTAATGATATATATCTGTAAATAAAATTATTTGTATATAATTTGAAGTTAGTGCAATGAAGGATATTATAAAAAAAATCTGTTCTATTTAATACTAATGAGAGAATTACTTAATTTAACTTTAGGAATATCAATACAATGATACAAAAATAATATCGGTGGTATTATATAAAGTATCCGCCACCTTCCATCGAACTTTTTTATAAAATAGAGAACATCCATATGAACACATAAAAGTTTACATTACATACAAAAATGTGCATTTCAGTCAAAATTTTTGCATTGAAGAAATATACTATATCATAATTTTCATCAGTGCCTTGCAGCCTTCCATGACAATATTTTTAAATGATTATTTGGCATATAATTGCATGTATATAAATTTAACAATGTCTATAATATTTTACGGAAGGTCAAGTAATTTATTAATGTTTTGCAGAAACTTTTGCCTATTAATATTTGCACCAATATTTCTTCTGAAAAGGGAACTGTGAACGCGCAAATTATTTGCCATAATTGCGCACATTAGAAGAGTATTTAATACATTAGATTTATTCCTTATCATTTTAGAATGTATTGTTTTATGTTGGATTTGTTGCACAACTTACTCTTTAAAAATACGCAGGTCTACCATTTTGAACAAAAAATTGCATCTAAGACAAAATAAAAATCTACTGTCATGTAAAATGAGATTGAAAAAAAAAGGCAATATAACATAGAAATAACATAAACTACAGCTTCAATATTTACATTTCCATTTTAACATATTTCAGAAGCTCAATTTCTACAACTGAATTTTTATTTCTATGAAAGCTTCGATGAATTTGCAGTGACATAATTCAGTCACTATCTAAAACAGAACTCTTCTCGGAATTAGCGTGAAATTATTACTAAAAAATATACTCTTTTTAGAGCGATAATACTTCTTGTGACACAACTTTTAGTTTTAGTAAACAATTTAGCCTATAAAACTAATAAATAGTACAAAAAAATTGAGGGAAGAAATAATACACAAAATTAAATTATAATGTAAGCAAACACTTGTGATAATGATAATGTTATCTTTTTAAGCAAAATCATTACTTGATTTTCGTAACCATCAATTCCCACATAGTGGTCCGTCTTTGAGCAGTTACCATGGGTGTAATTACGACAATATTTAATCGATATCAAAATTCAGATAGTAAATTCTCTTATGGAACCATGTATCGCAGGGATTTAGAGCAACTTTCACCTAATTGGTGCCCTTGTTAAACAAAATACGCTGACAAACACCCTACTAACTTAAATTCGCACATCCAACAGCAAATAGAGTTTGACTTGTTCAAGTGTCACAAGTAACAACAAAAACAATGATAAACTAGAAAATAATAAAAAATGAACTAAGACAAGTAAAATAGCACTTTTCTATATAATTTCAAATTCCAAATTTTCTGATTTCATTTCATAACAAATTATGTGCAATAAAATTTCTGTAACTTAACTTCTATTTGGTGTGTTGTAGAAAAGCGGTTTTGCAAATAGGAGTGTTCTGCCTACAAGATTTGCTAATAAAAAGAGGACCTGTAACTAAGTAAGCATTTTTCAACGTAGGAATACACTTTAAACAGCAAAAACTGCTCTTGTCTTCTCATTTATGAAATTGTATGTAAACATTGCTCCAAATAAAATTAAAATAAAGCATATAAAAATAGTTTTTTTTTTATTAATAAGTAAGCAATTTATAATTTTGTCAGATTTTTATTTCAAAGGAGATAGAAGATATATAGATTCTTTTGACATTCAAAAAATGTGAAAAATGGTGAAATTGATCATTAAGCATGACCATTTTATAAAACTTTTGAATAAAAAGAAGCATGTAGCTTTACATATATTTGTTATATTATAATACGTTAGCTGATATTACAAAAATAGAAACAACACGAGTTGTAACACAATATATTGCAAAACTTAAAAGTAATGAACAAATATACAAACTATATTTGTCATCTTAAAACATCTGAACAAAAAAATACAAGAAATATTAAAAAACCTGAATTGTGCGTAACAGATAACATGATCGAAGTTTAAAAGAAATAAAATAGAACAAGTATACTTGAAATTATATAATATTCTAAATGGCTGAATGAATAATATATAATTCCACAGTTGTAATTTAAAATATACAATTAGGCTTTATATTTGATTAATTCCTTATTTTTGTACACATAATTCACACATCATTTTAAGTCTTCAAAATAACTTGTTCAATTTTCGTGGATGTTTGTAAATGGAAAGGGTACTTAGAAGTGTAACGTGAGCCCAAGTTCAATTATAAAACAGTTCTTTGAACCATCGAATTCAAGTTTCAGCATGTGGAAGAAATAAATGATAATAAAAGTGCTGACATATTATTTGAATTGAACACATAGCTTATGTCTTTATTTCACATGTTATTTCCCTTGCATCGATTTATCGGGTTGATAACCGATGAGTTAAGGGTGTGGCTTTCATTTCTAATGTTTGCTCATCGTTTGTATTTCAATGCTCGGCGCAAATGCTTGTGATAATTCATAATCTACTTTACATCATAGAAACTTATCTTCTTATGAAATCAAGTGACTGTTAAGCAACAAACAAGCAATCACAGAGTAGCTTAAATCACAACATAATTTGAGGAATTTCAACTTAGCTTGCACACATTAAGCAAGTTTATTTCTGTATATTTGGATACATTCTTGAATATTCAATTTAGTGTAATGACTCCTTTAGATTAATTTCCCATGTCAGATTCTTTCAGCATATAGCACTGAAGTTTGAATTTTAACCAAACCTGAAAGCTGGTTTGTCAAATCTTTACTTAGGAGCAAGTAAAAAAAAATCAAACGACAGTTAACCCACTAAAACTTTAACAAATAAGCTTTATCACGGATCTTGTTTTTCGAGAACATCGACCCCAATTAAGATTTTTTTACCTAATGATATAATTTCTGCTTTAATTTCTTGTAATGAATGTGATGATTCAGTCGTCCCTTTGCAGTTAGGTAAAGTTAAGGAAAATTATCTGAAATACTCCTCATATCATCCGCGTGTTTAATATACAAATGAGTAACCAATTATCATTAAACATTTTCTAAGCATTTGATGTTCAGAAGATTTTTAGTGTTCTTGCTCATGATTTTATTCTTGAATTTTCAATGAATATATCAAAAATTTTTAACATGACGTATAGGTTACTTTAATTTTAATACTGACTTTAATATTAAAGTAATAAAATATAAGTTAATCAGGCAATATAATTTTAATTGAAATTTTGATAATACAATCCAATAATATGCAAATCTCTTGCATCATAAGTCTTAGATTAAAAACAATTATGTTAAAACAAAATAAGTTAATTACTTTGTCTCTTATTTTTTAATAAATAAATATTACTTTTAAGCACTTCTCAACTATCGACAATGAATATTAGATGATATGCAAGCATGGATATTTGGAAGAATTTAAATATAATATATAAAATAGCAAATGTGTGTGTTTGTAAACATTAATACTCTTTTATACAAATTCCTCTTAAAAAAATATGTTCAATTCCAAGACAATCACATTACATAAAAGTTATTTTTCATTTAACAAATAATTAAAATATTCAAACGTTTCTCTGAATACATTAAGCTTGAAATTCTCAAAACATCAGTGAAAATATAATTTTCTTGCGTATGTCTTCCTGCTCAAACTAAATAAATTTTGATCCAAATTAAATTCTTAAAAGTTTATATGTTATGCATAAAAACAATCATCAATAAATGCCACTTGAAGGTGGTGATCAAACAAACATGCTCAATAGAGATTAAAACAATGAAATTCAAAAATAATTCTAAAGATTTTTCCTAATTTTTTATGTTGTATGGATGTTTAAATTGTTTAGGATATATATTGAACAATTAAACAGATTAACAATTCTTATGACATCCAGAAATTAATTTTACCTTGAATGCCCCAGTATTAAAAGAAATTAAATTTCCCCTGTGTAATAAACTTCATCACTATTTGTATGTAACATTCAAAATTTTCTTAACATTCGATTAAATTCAATTAATTATATTTACGATTCTTTAAGGTAAACCAACAAATTAAAAAATAAGACTAACTTAAAATGAGTAAAATATTATACATCTATTCTTTTCTTCAACTTCACAATACTGAAATAAAAGTTCGCATGTGAAAAATATGTTTCTTGAAAGGGACTATTCCTTTCAATTCCAGAGACTCAAAAATATTCTGATCGAACGTGCCATTTCCGTCGTCGAAGACCCCGAGACATCAAGCTGGATTTCTTCACACGTTTTGAGAAAAGGACATCATCATCTAACACTGTTGGTGTCTTCGAAGAGCATTAAGGGTGATGAAGGGATTCGTGTTTATGTGCCCTTTACTCCCCAGTCCCCGTCTTTCAGAAAACAACATTTTTCTCTCCCGACCTTTCGAGAAACTCGCGAATATATTCTGTCACATTTCGACTTGAAGAGGATTGAATTCCAGAAGTACGCACTTTCGACTGGGGTTTGATATAGTAATTCACTTTTACAACTTTTACTTTAAGATTTAAGGGTGCCATTAAATGCTAATTCAGGGTAATGGTCATTCCTAAATCCTCTCGACATATTTTAGCACTTTAAAATGCGAGCGAGGCTGGATTAAAACTCCCCCACGCCGTGTCCGTTAATGCTGTTTTCCTCAACTATGCATGTTGCAGGTTTCGCTTTATGAATTCCCTCCTCACCATTAATCAATGTAACTTTTATGAGTCTATTAGTCAGTGCGTGAGGCTGCACTTGGAAGACTTACATAACTTATAATGTTACTTTGTTATTTAATATGAATATTACTGAGGAATTATTTCGTGTATAGAAAGACACAAAGTAAATAATTCCTGAAATGAAATGTAAAGTTATATATATATATATATATATATATATATATATATATATATATATATATATATATAGTCTTCTTAAAAACGTAACGTATTCTAATTTCCTTAATTTGAATGAATCATCTTAGTTTAAAACAGTTAAGTATTTAAAATTTTATCTGTGCAAAAAACTGTCCCATTTATATATTGTCCATATTTTTCCTGTGTTTGTTGGCCCTCTAATACAGAAATTCATTATTCAAATAATGTTTAGGAATGTAGCAACTATATCTTTCGTATTCAATTAAAATAAAATAAAAAAACTTCATATTTAAGAAAATATTTGCTGCATATTACGCAATTATATAGATAAAATATATAAAGTGAAATAAAGAAATTCCAATTTTATTTAATGAATGCAATAAGCATGCTGTATGACTGACTAAAGGAGGCCTCTTTTAGGAAATCATAAGCGAAAAGTCGAAAGTTCTACATCGATACAAAGGCATTAATAAAACAGATAATGGAAGCAGTGTTTTCCAAGTAAAATATCTCTGGTCCAAGTCTGGGATTATTTGACTTGGGCGCTACATTTAAATTACCCGAATTCACTCTCTTTTAGGTTTTTAACGGTCATCCTTCTAAATCCCTTACAGAGCTAGGTGTCTTTTTGGATGCATGGCACATGAAGAAGTCCTGTCATGTTTTAATTGATCTCTCTGCTTCTAAATTATGAAAACTTAACCGACTTCAAGTCTACCTAGTCCATTCCATTGGATACTCTATTACATGTACAGGTTGGATGCCACATTCTACCTTAAAAGTTCCAAATGTATCAAAAGTACCCTGCATTAAAAAATAAAGTACAAATAAGAAATTGAGTATGATTTTGTATAAATTTACATATGGCTTTTACATATGGCTCTTATTACTGCTTTTACATATGGCTCTTGTACAAGCCAAGCTCGCTAGCCAAAGGCTTTGCGAAATTAAGCCAGGAAGGTGCGTATTTTGCCTAATTAGAGCGCCATTAATATGAAAATATGACTTTGCTCCCTAAATCCTCCGATATATAGCACTACCAGGGGATCTACACCCTCAATTCTGGCTTTGATCTAGAAGGGGAGGACACTTTCTCAGGACCATTGCACCCATGGTAAAGCAATATAACTAAACACAGGACCTTCGATTCCACAGATTAAACGTATATCGTATGTACTCAGTAGGCTTTTGACATTATTTTATTGTAAAAATAGTTAACCAACTTAATGTTCCAAAATGTATCAAGATTTCTTAATTTTCAGAGCCCTTTTTTACTTATCTACGAGCTTAGTGACAACTTTTTAATAGCAAAAGGGGCATTTAGTATCTTTTAATACCATAAATTTACTCTTGATTTAACAAAGTAAAAATATATATTTTAAGAAAGTTAATTAGGGCTTAAATTCAATAATTACTTGAATCACAAAAATTACATTTTTTTATTAATAAAATTTGAAAGCAAGTATAACATAAATTTCAAATAACGTCAAAATTGGAAAACAGAAGTTGATGGCAATAATTAAGTGCAATTTTTCTATATTCCATATAATCTAAAGATTGAAATTACACTTTCTTATATAAAATATCAACTGGAAGTTATCGTATCATTTTTATTATAATTGCTAACATGGATTTTACAAATTATATTCAAATTTATCATTGAGAGACATTTGCTTATGTTGCATGACACTTGCTGATTGGAAGGAAGGTTCTTATGCTTAGCTCAGTGGAGAACCTGAGAATTGAAAGCACAGCATCATCATTTTCTATTGTTCAACAATGACTGAGAATTCAGTCACGGTTGAAGAGTATAAAATGGATGTTGTGTTTTCAAGTAATTTCCAAAGTCAAAGTTACAAATGTAAGTATACAATAAAATATGCAAATGTATTAGCTTAATCAAATTTCACATTATTTATTTAAATAAATAAAATATGTTAGACTAAAAACTTTTTTATAAAAAAGAGATGTAAATGTTATTTGAATAATTGGAAGTTACTTATTGTAAGTGTTATGTGGATTTGAACTGTGTCATATAAATCATACCAAATAATACAGCTTACATTTAGTATTAATGTATATTTTCAACAGTGGCGCACACACAAAAAAAAAAGAAAATTAAATGTAAAACAATTAGAAAATATAGATTCCATTGTAATTGAAGCTTCTTGATAAAATTAAATATCAAAAGTCGATCCATTTTAAAGGCCAAAAATTATAAAATGTAAGTTTACATTTTCATTATTAATAGGAATAATCTTTATTTGAATGCGTATAAGAATTCTGTCCTCCTCTGTCGGAAGCTATCAGCTGTAAACTCTCTCGGAAGTGTATGAAAGTAAGATTTAATGAATATAAAAATTTTATATCATATATAAGTAAATCTTCCTCAAGTTTTCCTTTACCGTTTCTTTCTGAAAATGGCTTTTAAAAGTGGCTTGTAAGGTGATTTTTCTCAGTAAAATATGCTTTTTTCAGTAAAAGCTCAAATGTTAATTTGACTTTAATATAATTTTCATTAGTTAAATGAAAGTTTAATATATATCACTACATTATTCACCTTTTTACAAATGTTTTATTATATTAAGTTTAAAAAGAAACTGAATTTGTGTTAAAACTGAGTAAGGTAAACATTTTTTTCATGATAAATCATTTTAAGTTCTAATTATTCAATGAAAAATAACTTTTGTTATATTTTAAATTTGTAATAAAATTCCATTAGAGAATTTAGAGTTTATAAAACTACTAATAAAGTAGATGAATAATGAGAAGTAAAAGAGGAAGCGGACAAAAGGTTATAAAACATATATTTCTGATCTGTATGCATCATAACACTTTCAGTATACACTTTTGAAACCATATAGTTATATATGTTTTCAAAACTAAGAATTTTTAAATTAAACTGAAAAAAAGATATTTAAAAATAATTGAGATTTTAAAGTATAAAATAACATAGGAATTTGATTTAGGTAAAACATTAAATACTAAAAAATTTTGTTTCCTACTGTATATAAAATATTTCAACAATACATTGTAAATTTCTTTTATATATATATATATATATATATATATATATATATATATATATATATATATATATATATATATATACATACCGGGTGAAAGCCAAAAGTTCGTTGCAATTTTAAAAATTCATAAAAAAAGAAGAAAGTGAGATGAAGAAGTGCGGTTTGCAAGAAAGGGCTCATAAGGTAGTCTGATTTTTTTTAGCAACAAAAATGCTTTAGTTAAAAAAATCGAGAGATTCAGCAGAATTATACAAATTACTCTTGCGATAAAAGGCCGTGATACTCGAGAATTTCTCATTCGCTTTCAGAAGGTTATCATTATTCTTTCGACCGTTGTTGGTGAAGTTGTTCTACTTGAACGGAGAGTCAGCAACTATTGCGTTGCGAAAATTTCGCACGACGAAAGGACTGAAGACGAAAAAAGGCCCCATATCGTGTTCTGAAATAGTCAAGCTTGTCAAGAGATTCGAGGAAACTGGCTCTTTGGTGGATCGGCCACGGAGTGGAAGACCCTCGTTGGCGGAGAGCCGAATTACTGCGGTGGAAACCACAATGAATGATTTAGCTGCGGAATCGTCCATTGGGAGTAGCAGTGCTCGCGAAGCTGGAAGAATATTGTATGTGCCTCAATCATCGATTCGACGAATTCTCCACGGGATATTGCATCTCCATCCCTACAAACTGCAGTCACTGCAGGAGTTACAACCGGGAGACACAGCTACGCGGGAATCATTTGCCGAGTTGGCTATGGCAAGAATCGAAAACGACCCTCAGTGGTTGTTCAACGTTTTCTGGACGGATGAGGCGCACTTCACATTACACGGGGATGTCAACACTCATAACACTCGTATATGGGCAACATTTAATCCTCGTGAATACACGACGGAATCTCTGCATCCAGCCAAGTTGACAGTCTGGTGTGGCTTCACCTCATCTTTCATTGTCGGACCTTTCTTCTTTGAAGAACCGTGTCCCAGATTGGGCTGGAAAACGTGCACAGTAACCACTAAGCATTACCTCACTCTTTTGCGTGACAAAGTCGTGCCCGCATTAAATCAAAGAGGTGTGTTATCTGTAATAAACTTTATGCAGGATGGCGCACCACCACATTATGCCAATCCAGTAAAACGATTCCTTTTGAGTACCTTTGGTGAAGAGAGACTGATCAGTCGAGGTTGCAAGATTTCATGGCCTCCACGATCACCCGACCTCACTCCGGTCGACTTCTGGTTGTAGGGCTATTTGAAATCACGTGTGTACCGTTCATCTCCTTCAACATTGGCCGAACTCAAAGATTCCATCTGTCGTGATGTTTCTGCAATTCATTCCGACATATTGCATTCAGCTGTAACGGGCGTTGCGAGTCGCCTTAGTTGTGTCGTACAATGTACTGGAGGTCATATTGAACAACTGTTATTATCAGAATAAATGAATGGAATGTACTGTTGTCCTTTTCATTGTGTTTCGGACAGTCAGCACCATCTATAGGCGACTTTTTTTAACTAAAACTTTTTTTTGCTGCAAAAAAAAAAAAATTGGTCTACCTTGTGAGCTCTTTTTTGCAAACCGCACTTCTTCATCTTACTTTCTTCTTTTTTTATGAATTTTTAAAATTGTAACGAAATTTTAGCTCACCCAGTATTTATTTATATATATATATATATATATATATATATATATATATATATATATATATATATATATATATATATATATATATATATATATATATATATATATGTGTGTAAGAGAGAAAAAGATATATCTTATAATATTTTGGTATTTATTTTATATTGTGTGCGTTTACAAATAATTAGTGATTATTTAACTTACAATAACTTCTTATTTAACTTATTTTAACTTATTACAATTTAACATAGTGAAAACATTTATTTAAATATAAATATTTTGATTGCGTAAACATAATTAAAATAAACGCCTTTTTTCTCGGTGACTGGAATCTAATTGAAAATAATTTAATGTTAGTATTAAACATTAGTTACATTTTTATGAGACATAAATATTAATAAATATAAATGTTTCTCTACAGAGAGTATGTATGTTATTTTCATTTTAAAAAGTGAATAATACATACATTCATCATGCAAACTAGTCTTAATATCTTGGTATAAATATGTATATTTATGGATAAATAGTATATAAACTGTAACAAAATAGCTAATGAGAATTTTAAGCATAGCTCATGAATATCATGTAATTGCATCCATGTTTGTGAAATTCAGAACTATGGAGTTCATTACAATTGATTCATTGTGTGTGTGTTACCTGGTACAAGCTGTAAACATTTTATCTTACATAGTAATTAATTTTTTCATCAGTGTCTATAATAAAAAATAATCCTGCATAGGTTATTTAAACTGATATGCTTTAACATACTTTTGGAGCACTGTAAAACAAGGGTGTCCATGAAGGCATAATTCAGTGTATCATTTTTAAAGAAATTATGAAATTGTGCTCATCAATTATAATATTTTACTTTAATACTGTGTATGATTTCCTTGAAAAATATTCATGCGTATTATTTTTAGCACTAGATGGCGTTCATTGCCACCTAGTTTATGGCTTGATGCGATAAGGCTCTCTCTAATGAATAATAGGAACAAAACAGATCAAAAGCAACGAGTGCCTTCTCCCATCCATCCTAAAACCCATTTCCCTCTCCCTCTTACACGGGAATCTACTTGTTGTCTCTCAAAGGCCGCACATCTACAAGGATGTCAAATGATTGTGCTTAAAGAGAGATGATGCTCTAACAGCATCCGGTGACCAATTGGCACGACAATAGCTCCCTCTAATGGCCGAAGATTAAATCTCAAAAGCTTTCTTATCACAAAAAGGATTCTCTCCTCCTCATCCTCTCACCTCACTCGTTCTCTTTCCACTCTAACTCATCCTGTCGGAATCCAAAGGTATTAAAAGCTCGTCTTGAATTACGACCTTTGAAGCCGAAACCGTTACAAGGTTCATTTAGCGCGGAATTTAATTAAGGAATACTCCTTGCGGATGCCCACCCCCCGGAGTCAAGGTGAGAAGCAGTTTCGGTAATCATCAGCCCTTCGGGGTGGCGTTTACGGGGGCTTGTTCTACGAACACCATAAAATTTTTAAGAGGCTTACAACCTCCACCGTAGACAATGAAGGTAGGCATGGAAATCCCGATGTTTCAGGGGTGGAGGTTTCTGCTGATAAATCTAGGTTTAAGTACAGGATGTGAACTGTAATGTGTTCATGTAGACACTTCAACTTTGATCGCCTTTAACTGAGATCAAAAATTAGTGATTATCACTCAATAGATTTCTTCAAGCTAGGAAAGGATTTTACATATTCGAATAAAATTTATAATATATTTTCAAAAACTTTAAAAATGTGAAAATGGCTGTAAAATTTGTAAGTTTTTTTTAATTGTAAGCATTAAAAAGAATGAAACATTTTATAAATTAAATATATTTTTTATTTATATTTTGCAAATTGCTTTATTATGATAACTATCTTAAAATCTAGAGCATAATATCTATATGTATATATCCAAAGTATATACCATCCAACATTTTAAGTGCAAATATTTGCCTAGACAAATAAGAATCTTAATTTATATTTTAAACTTAATTTTTCATCCATACCGTATACACGTAGGTCCATTTACATCAGAGTGTATGCGAAATGATAATTTATAATTAAATATATAAATATAAATATTATTTGTATTTACTTAATTATAAATATTACAGAAACATATGAATTTAGAAAGAGGAACAGTGTGTGTATTTTATTCTAAATACTTCAATAGTTTCAACATTTTATCTCATCCAACCGGTAGATGAAACTAAGTGAGCTACTATCAAAAACACGTCCTTGGCAAACTTGAAGGCGAGGATTTTAAGAAATGCATTATTTATGTAGGGAAATTTATTATTAATTAGCAGAAGAGGAAATATATGAATCAGTTTCATAAAGTGGGCGCGAACCTTCTTAAATGCGGATAACATTCACCTACCTGCATTTCTGGCATACGCGGGAGCAGCTGAATCAAATACTCGGGTGTGGCAATTTTGCAAAGATAAAGTGTCAGTTGAAGATGCGAGACGTAGTGGATAATTATCATGTAGAAATTAATTTATGAGAACAAAATTAGATTTTGGGTAAACGCATAGGGATGCCATACGAACAAATGCATGCATATGCATTAATTTCAAATGCTCAGATGTTATGGGGAATTTAAAGTATAATTTGCAGAAATATTTAACGGGCTTTAGAATGCTTTCAAAAAAGAAAGTTTTATGATTACATTATAAATTATTTAGTATATTTAAGATATTTCTGTCTAAGTTAAAAATTTAATTTTAGACTATATATGTCATTTTTTTATTTGTATAAATCTAATACTCAGAATGTTTCTTCTTCTAAACAGTATTTTTTTGTTTTACTGTACATCAAGTAGAGATTAAGTCACAGGAATTTTAAAATACTCCCATCAATTTCAAAAGTGAAACAGGAAGTTGTATTTTCAAATATTTTATTACTATATATACATACATACATACATACATATATATATATATATATATATATATATATATATATATATATATATATATATATATATATATATATATATATATATATATATATATATATATATATATATATATATATATATATATATATATATATATATATATATGTGTGTATATATATATATAGATAGATAGATAGATATACTTTATAATTTTTATAACGTACTGATTAATAGTCATAAATAGAAGGAATTTATTTGGCTTATACATTTAGAAATAAATAGCAACATCCTCCTTATCGCAAGTGAGACTTTTATTTGAAAATAGATTTTCTCAAATCTTTGTTTTTCATAGAATCTCCGAAGAACGATATATCAAGTAATATTGAATATATTTGTATAAAATTTTGTCGATATTTGTTAAGTGCTTTTAATGAAATGAAACAAAATTTTGAATATGAAAAACGTTTTTCATTTATAGTTATTTTTTAAGACGAATGTACAAAAAAATCTTAAAATATACATAATGCTAGATATTTTTAACCATACTTTCTTTATCACTGAATATTCTCCTTATAAACTGCTTCATTTCAAAGAAAATTGTCATGTAAACCTTATGCTGAAGTTAAATTATGATTGATGCATTAAAATTTCTGTAGAATTTTAGCAGTTTTCTAGAAAATGCACAAAAATGTATCGGAAATTAACTGATTTCACAAATGATATATGCAATTAAAATGTTGGCTAATTATATAATTTTGTATCATATTTTCTCTATAAAGAAGATAAAATGTAAAAAAATATCTCTAAAGAAAACGTTCCCTCGAATGTAGGTGGATAGCTTAAGACAGTAAAAATATGCTTTTTGAGTTATTTTTAATATATGTCAGCTATTTTAAAACGGGCAAATTTTTTCTAGTATATTAGAGATTATTCAATTACATAATAAACTTCTTTCATTTTCTGAGATCTATGTTTTCAGTTACACTAATATGATCATTTAATTCATTCCGAGATTTAATTTTCATTTGTTTTAATGGAGCTAAAATATTCAATGGTGTTTCTGGGAATGACAATGGAAGACATTATTTTAATGCATCAAAATCTAATTTTCGTAAATTAGATGCTTTTTAATATTCTGGAGAATCCTAACAAATTATTTATTCTTGCGCAATGTCGATACATTAAAAGCGGTTAATCTACAAAGTTGTCGACAGGATAAGCTGAAAAAAATAAAATCGGGGCATTTTAACGTATCACAAAGCACATTCTTTCGTTGTCAAGAAAATTATGAAAAATGTTTTCAAACAAAGAAAACAAAGAAACTATAAGAAAGAAGCTTAGTGAGAAGCAAGCTACAAATTTAATTACGAAAACCTTAAAACTCCGTTTCTGAGAATTTTGTTAACTAATGAACATGGCTTCCCTAACGTCATCTGTTCTCCAGTGATTTTTTTTTATTTTCAAAAAAGAAAATCAGATAAAAACACAAAACACTGAATAAAACGCAATTTTCCGAGCTCAAATTTCGAATAATTTAATTTTGTAACTAGTTAGGCAACTGAAGAAGAGGCAGGGAGATTTAGTTTATTACCCCATCCAGAGATACCTATATGTGAGACAGGGATAAAAGAAGAGAAAATTAAGAAGAAATACACATGCATGCACGTAAAACTCATTTACTCATTTGCGGGAGATTTTAAAGGAGGTATTCTTAAGTGAGGCAATTTAAGGGAAAATCCTGAGGGAAAGAACGAAATAATTAGGGAAGAAAACACTGAGTACGCGGACATTTTTCCCGGAGAAAAGAACACAGATAAACGAGTTTTGCACCTAGGAAAACTATGCGATGGCTTACTTGTGAATATTATGAAGCAAAGTGCTGGGAAATAACTTTGAGGGCAGTCGAAAGAGTA
Source organism: Latrodectus elegans (assembly GCA_030067965.1). Classification (NCBI taxonomy): domain Eukaryota; kingdom Metazoa; phylum Arthropoda; class Arachnida; order Araneae; family Theridiidae; genus Latrodectus; species Latrodectus elegans. The sequence goes on along the minus strand of CM057822.1, from coordinate 5,356,667 downwards.
TTTGAGGAGCCACTCAAGTCGAAAATATGACTGGTATTTAGGGTATTTATGGTCATGTTGTCGTGTAGATTTACTTCAGCTCCAGTCGGATGAGAGGAAGGGTAATGCGATGTTGCGCTGCGATGCGGAAAGCGTCCGGCAGAGTTAGATTTGAATCACCCTTGGCCTGGAAAAATATGTATTCGCTCTGTTCACAGCCTCTTTCTTATGAGTGCAGTTGCAGTTACTATTGTGTGTTTATTCGCAAGCATTCTATACAAGTATATGAGCAGGGGAATAATTTATGAATAAAATATCTTGTTATAAATAAAATATCTAATTTAACAACAAAATAATTTAATAAATTATTATAATTCATTGTAGAATTCGTACAGTATATAATTCAGACGAATTCAAGTCTTTACCCTGTTTCATTCTAACATAAATTAATTTGTGTACTATGTTTAATAGCATTTTTCAATTTAAGTAAAAAATTAAATTTTTGATGATCAAAAATATAAGAATTTAAGAGATGCTATAATGCAGAAATATTTGGAATATTGCAAATTTGATTTATATAATCTTGTTTCTGTGAAAATATGTATAGGTACGTGTCCTATACATATTTTCACAGAAAATATGTATAGGACACGTACTTATATAACACGTACTTATATATACGTAACGTATATCTTTTTTTCCATATGTACAATTACAGTTATTCTTTTGTATACCATATATATACTTGTGAATTTAGATATTTTCTTGTACTTTATGAATATACTGTTTTAATTAGCATTAAGTAAATTTCATAGATTTATTTAAAAATCATATGGTATGCAATGAAAAAGCTTTGAAAACGTCCAATTGTTTATTTTAACATAATGTTGATTAAATGAGAACAATCTCTAATAGTGCTTTTTAGTTTAAATATAGATTAGAATATATATTTTAATCATAAAAAATATTTCATTATCTAAAAAGATTTTTTAATAATCATATTTTGGGCAATTCTGAGGGGTTGGCTCAAGTTATTTCTAGCCTATTAATGTTTGTAACCTATCTGTTTGTTGTTGCAGTTATTATTGTTTATTTCATACAAAAACTTACTAATGAACATAGTCTTATTTATTTGAAAGTAAAAATTAGAAAAAGAAGAACATAATAGAAATAAAAGAAACTACTATAAGTCTTGAAATATTGTTATAAATTTATTCTTGATTACTTGAATAGTATTCAGCCAATGAAAATAATTTATTGTAAAAAAAAAAAAAGCAGTATGCAATCATTTTATTCAAATTAAATGCAAAAGTTATTATTTAATAAACCAAAACATCAAAATGTATAGTAATGTTAAAAATTAAAAAAATGGACCAGGTCCCTACTTTCAATATCTTATAAGAATAATTAAGTTACCATGAATCTTGATATATGTGTTAAACACTGCTTATTAAAAATATCTGTATAATTAAAATAAATATCTTCGATGTTACATTTATTTTCATAAATAACTTCATTTCAAGAATATGTTTATATTAGTATTAATTTATATTACAATAAAAAATGCATGAATAATCAATAATATGTAAAATATAAACAAAGATAAGTAATAATGCGTTTTCAAAAAATTGAAAAGAAAATGTCTTATAATTATATAATATACAGATTGAATGAAGATTTGTGGCTTGACAAGAAAACAAATTTCTATTATATAAACAATTAATATTATAAAAACAATTATTTCTATTTAAATGTAGGAATTATTATAAAATTATTCCTAAATTTAAATAGAAATAATTTTGTAATAATTTCATATAAATTATTATTAAAATATTTTCATGTTGTAAAATAATTTCCATAGCTTTTGTCAATGCACTCACGTGCCTTATAGATTGACGTTCGTTGCAGATGAAACGATGCAATTAAGGATACTGAGAAAAACTATTGTACCACGAAAAAATGCTATTAACTAAATTTACTTTCATATAAAAGTTATAAAAATAACCCTCTATAATTAAAAAATAAACAGTGAAACTTAAGAGTTCGTTCATGACTTTTGTTCCAATATGTGAATTTTATTTATACATAAACAATTTCTTACAATAAATGGTTCCTTATTTTTTTCCTTTCCCATTTCAAAACAAATAATAATTATTCATTGAAATATAAACTTTGTATAGTTTAATTGCTTAAAATATATAAAAAATAAATACTGCACGTACTATAAACAACAATTATATTTTTATTGAAAAATAATTCTTAGTTGAAAATGTATATTTTGTAATTTTTAGATTATATACAATTTAAAATAAAGGATTATTCTATAAACTGAAAATAACATTTCAAGAAATTTGAGATGAATATATGAGATGAAGAAGTATATTTGTGGATTTGTTAATCAATTCACTGGCATGAAAAGGAAATATATTTTTAAAATTTGAAGGAGAAGCTTTTTTCTAACCTGAAACTGAACACCATCGACTGTACTTATAAAGTTTTGAATTAGCTGAATCTATTGGGTTCCAAAGGGAATGACAAAAAAGAGAAATACTTAAGGAATCTTCCTCTTATTATTGCCAAATGTAAGGAGGTAAATAATGCACACCCTGACGAACATGTGAGAGACAAAAATTCACGTACCGATGCCATCCGTATGGAAGAAAAATTTCGTCTTATTGGAAGAGTGTGTGTGGGGTTTACGAGGGGAGATTGCCCTAACTCAATTACCCGCGCTGACTAAGAAATCGATTCCTCTGGCATAAGAACTCACAACCGAGGGGAGATCTTCAAGTATTGACGATGTTGGAAGTCCTTCCTGAAGCTCGTCTTTATCCTACCAGTCAGGGAAGGCGACGACAGAATATCTGCTCTGGAGAAATAAAAAAGAAAAAAAGTTTTATTTTACTCCGATTTATACTTTATTTTTTCCCCTATCTTGCTCTTCACGATTCCTGAAGACTCAATGGGGGATTCGAAAGGAAACACGTCTCGTGACTTGTTGAAGTTTGGAAAGAACTTTTTTAACGCTATTGTTGATGCTGGTAACAACGAGTTAGAGGCGTTAAGAGCTTGAGTATCGAATTATTAGAAAATAAGAAAAAAAAACTCTTTTAGATATACTGGAATACACTTAGTGTCATGCGTGTAAAAACACTTTTCTTCAATAATTCATTTAAAAAACGCTTAGGATGACCAATTTGCTTTCTATATAAGCTATGAAAAATATAAACTAAAAGTTTACTATACAAATTGCAAAAAAAAAAATAATAAATATAAAAGTCTTAATATTCACATATACATCTATTTTTCTTTATCACATTTTTTTCTGAATTTCAAATATTCTAAAGGAAATTTGAAAGAAACACATTTCGTGACATCGTTTAGATAGCAAAAATCTCCATGTAAATCTTTATGTTAGTTGGAATGTGTAAAAGGCGTTAAGAATATACATACAGTATTATAGAAAAGAAAAATGAATGTTTGAAGAATTCTATAAAGTACATATTTTTATGTATGGGAGCTAACAGTTTAATTTATCTTTTTTCGTTATCATGCATATTTAAAAAAGTTTGGGATGAGTAGTTTACTATCAATATAAACTATTAAAATTATTTTATAAAATATATTTATGACTAAATATTTTTTGCATTCTTTCCTATATTTAAATTTTTTTCTACTATCGTACATGATTCCTGAATAGAACTTTTGAAGGAAACAAATGCAGGAAGTTAATGAAAGTAAAGTTGAAAAGAAGCATTTTAATAATATTGTTAATGCTTGAAAGAATGAGCTTGAGATGTTATAACAATTTGCAGATTGGTGAATATATATATGCATACCAAACTTATACACAAATTGTCCAAAAAAAAGGATAAGTAAACAAAAAAGTATCTTTTAATCTGTAAAAATATCAACTCAAAACATTTTGTCTTAATAATCTCCTCCATATAATATAATCTAAGCATTTCATATCTAGTTGCATATAACATATATTTGGATCAGAAAGTTTAAAAGTTTTGAAATACATTAAAAACAATTTTTATTTGGTTGAAAATATTTTTAAATTTTGTAAAGAATGTACATATGCACATGTAAACATGTATTTCCACTGAGAAGTAGAAATTTGTCATTTTGATGCTTCTTTGAATTCGCCATCGTTTTACAATACTAAAATTATAATTTTAGTTTTCTTAGAATTATTAAAGACAATTATATTTTTTCAATCATTTCGAAGATTTTAAAATTGTATCCTTTTTTTTAAAATAAAAATGTTAATTAACAGAAATAAAAGAAATTTTGCAATTACATTATATTCGAAAATATTAGAAATCATTCTTAAACTCTAACAATATATAATATTTCTGACAATATATTCAAGATATTTTTAATACGAGGAGCAAAGTTTTAAATATGTATATTCATATATAAAATAATAATTAATCATATATAAAGTAATGATGATAACTTTTAAAAATTGTACATGTTTATAAATACTTCCGGACTTTAAAATTAACAACATTCTACTGTAGAGTAAAGAAGTACATTTGATTATCATTTTTCAAGGCCATGCATATTGTTAAATTGATTATGCACTTGATGATATCATAATTATATATTAAACTATCCCGATTGATTTAGAAAAATCTTATAAATTACCTGATTCACATCTCATATTTAATCTTATCATGATTATATTATTTTATAATATATCCTTAATTGTAAGAATTTATGAAAGTTTCTAAAACCCATGAACATTATTTCATATTTATCATAATTTTGAAGATTCTTAATGATATTAATTGAAAAAAGAGGTTATGATTGCTGATAATTATTGAAAGCAACACATATTTTTAGCATAGTCAGAGGTTTTAAACTGTTCAGTTCTAAGCACACTATACCAATGGATAGAGATTGCCTTTCCTATCCAATTATTCTAGTTTCCCTAAAAATGTCAATTTAATAGAAAATTATTTACATAGCACTGCTGTTTTGTCAGAATTTTAGCAAAAATTCTAAAGATCTGACGTATTTTATATTATATACGTACAAAAAAAAAAAAAAAAAAAAACTATCGCAGCCAAATGTTCTACATTCATTCTAGAGGCCAAGTGTTGACTCTGACTACTTAATCAATACACAGGATGATAAAATGCTTTGATAACAGTAATTATTTTTAAATAAAAGTTCTTGAAACAAACGTACATTTAAAATAGTTTAATGTCCAACAAATATTTCAAAACAAATAGAGATAATATATATTCATATAAAAATGGAGGAATATATTGCACAACTTAACTTAGATCTTTCGAAATAAAAATTTTTTTATATTTATTTGTTCCTCAAAAAAAAATGTTTTTTTAAGCATTGATTGTTTCCGAAATGCAATAAGTTGTTTTATTTATGTACATTCTTCTGCAAAAGTTAACTTTTTTGTTATTGTTAATTTAGGAAACATTTTTCATGCATCTTGCTTAATGGATAACTAATTATTAATTAATTACTTAAGCTGAACAATTTTTACTTCTATTCAGTGTGAACAAATTATTGTCATTTCAAATAAATTTTGATTTTTAAGTATAAAAGTAACAATCCGTCATTGAAAATCTCTTTCGCTATATGAATACACACACACATATATATATATGATTGAGTGTTTGTGTGTGTACGTGTATCTGTATGTGCATGCATATATAATAGATTTTGTTTACATAAAATTCTCCCTCTTTTTTGTAATCCGTCCAATATTTTTCATACTGAATTGAAAACATCAATTCGGATTGAGATGTACTTTATACTATGATGTGTAAATCAATAACTAAATTCAAAGATTAAGTTTCATCTCCAAATTACAGTTAACACATTCATAATCCGCTTAAGTCATAATTAGCGCTAGGTTTAATTTAAGGAATTGTTGTTTATACCATAATGCACAACAGTCAATAGATATTAAGAGCGTTTTCGTTAATTGTTCCTTCTTTTAAACATTCAGCCATGAAAAAATTTGATGGAGGCATTATAACGAAACAATTGATTTTTTTTTAATTTCGAGAAAAAATGTTATACTAACCCTTTACAGAGCACTTGTTTTCGCTTTTTCTAATATCCCATCGGACAAAGATTCATTAGATAGTGGATGAATGAAGTTTCAACTTCCGATTTTCATAATCTTGTAATTGACAAATTGTCCCAAAAGAGAATTTATTTGTGCAATACTAAACTTTTGTTATATATTATATAGGAAATTCTTATATTTTTCAAATTAAAAGGAAAATTGTAAAATACTTTTAAAATATTTGTCCTAACTCAATCAAAATAAAAGCAAGTCATACGAGTCAAGATATATTATTCCCATAAAATAAAACTAAAATAATTTATGGTCTGTGTAAACATAGCTTAACAATAAATTTAAAGTATGGAAATGACTTTGTTAGATGTTTCTTAATATGATTTCATATAAACTACTGTTATTAAATATATAATTTAGATTAAGTAATTAATTTTAGTTACCCATTTTAGCGCAGTCATTTTTTTTAATAAAGTGATGCATATTTCAAAAATTGATTTGTTTGTCACCATAGGTTTCACTTTTTATACAAGAAAGAAAATTCGACTGGGTCCTTCAGGCGAAAAGTAAGCCCTAACGGCGACAAAAATCTGTTCTCGTTAGAGAATTGAACCAACGAACTGTAAACTAAAGCCAGAATGCTAAACATCATTCAGATAGCAGATTTGTTTATATTTAAATAAAAAAAATTATTTTTAGTTGATTTTTCGTAATTTTAATATTTCTTCTAATTTATTGATGTTACTTTGTAATAATAATCTTATGAGAAATTTTTAATTATTAACTTGTTGAAGCAATATATGGAATTTATGTGTACCTAAAAAGCGTATTTTTAAAAATCTGTAAGCATCACACAAGTTCAGTTACGTTGTATTCAAGGGTTATTTTGGTACACGGCTGATAAGTTATTGTAATCTAAAGTTTAGAATTAACAATAAAATTCAAACCTGAATTCAGAATCGAATCTAAGAACACTTGAATTGAAAACTAAAACTCTTACTTCCCATTTGTGAAATATATACTTCAAGATATAAAATTACATAATATTTTAAAGTTTGATAGAAATTGTAATATTAAATTCTATTGAATTACATTTTATTTGGTAGTTATATATAATTAAGTACATTCAACCTTAATTTCGCCTGTTAACGTAAGTTAAGTTATATCATATAAATTATATTAAAACAGTACATATTACGAGAACATTCTACTATTATTACCTAAGACGATGTTCAACAATTTTTAACAGCGAGAATATTCTACAATATTATTTTTAAATCAAATTCAACAGCAGACATAATATTTAAATGATTTTATTTTTATATCACCTTATAAGATATCAAATTACTAAAGAAATTCAAAAATAATGAGTTAGTGTTTGAAAGAATTAAAATAACATACTTCAGTAATAATAATTGTTATTATTACGATGGAGTTTTAACAAGAGCTGCAAAACTGTTACAGATTGTATAATTATCCCTAATCTAGTGTTCTGCATCCTTCTAATCAATGCGGCTTAAACTCCCGAAACAAATTCACCTGAACGTCCATCAAATTAAGGGAGTTGAACAAATATAAAAGTTAAACTACTTTAGAAAGTTTGACGTTAAGTTGGAATTTTTTGGTCTTTTAAAGGAAACTTCGAGGCGCGTTTAATCACTTGCTGAAACTCTGAGGAATACTTTCAAATGTATAAAGGAAAAAATAGTTTTACATTTCAAAAAGAAGGTTAATTGTTTATACTTTATTACTAACATACTGGTAATCAGTGTTTTCATTTATTTAGAAACTCTTACATGTATATTAACAATTTTAATCTTTTATCTAAAATTCATTACTCTTTTACAAACATATTATAATTGCTAAAACTGATATTTGCAATGGAATATATCTAAATTATTTCGTGAATATGTATTTAGTAGAGTCTAATATAATTGATTTTTTTTTCAGTCAATAATCTAACTAATTAATGAACCATGATTTTAAATAATATCTAACATAAATTTTTTTTTGTGTTATATCCTTGAATGTTTATTTCCAAAATGCGTAACAGCTGAGCATTAATATAAAAATGTATTAATATTTTAACATGTATTATAATGTTAGAAAACTTATTAATAATAAATCAAAAGTAAAAAATTTTGCTCTTATAATAGAAAATATGTTTATAGTTAAAATTAGTATGTTAAGATTTCGTAACAAAAAATACTTTATAAATACTCTGATTAAATGCTTAACACAATGTTTAATAAATTATTCATTTAATTAATATAAAATAATTAATGAATAAATTGAAACGAAATTATAAAAACATAAACCTGAAATAGTGAAATTAGTCTCAAATGCATTTTATAATGATATCGTATATTTTACTTGTCATATAGCTTTAGTTGCTGATTTAACAATAAACATGCAATTTTTTGACTTAAATTTAAAAAAAATAAAATTTGTTTTCGTATTTTTATGCATATTTATGGAATATTCCAATAACGATATTTAGAATTTTGCAATGTAATATTCTGGTTGATGGTAGTTTCCATCATTCGTTATTTTTTTATTTGAAAATTGTTATTACGTCCTTCTAAAATTTTGAATTAACATTCAAGAGTCAAGAAAGACGCATACACCCACACATTCTTCATAAAGTGTCAGCATTTAAAGATTTCTTAACATAGGAATCAAAATAAAGAGAAACATAAAAACATTTTTATTTTAAGCTTTTTTTCTATGTAATTAATAACTATATGGAAAATTTATTCTGTCAAAAAATTATAAATATTATTATTTTTGTTAAAAATATAATTTAAACATGAATACATTTCAAGTGAAAAAGCAAAGTAATGTTTGAGAATCACAAATTTGTTTTCTTAAAAGGCTCATAAATAGATAAAATATCATATATAATTTTTAACGGCTTTTTACAACTTTAGATATTTGCTATTTATAAACAACAATTATTTCCACTTTTAAAGTATTCAATAATGTTCCTATTTCCTAAAAAGAAACGTAAGATTCAGAAATGTAATGCAATTGTGTAAATGATTTAATATGGATCTCATTTTGTGAAAATAAATGTAAAAAAAAATAATGAAAAAATTTCATGATTGTGCCCCAAACTTTATTTTAATCAAGTTTTCAATTTATGCTACTTTTTTTTATCAACTTTATTAATATTTTATTATCAAACATCATCAACAACGCTCGTCTAATAAAAAATAGGAAACGAATTTTTCATTTTTTGAGAATCAGCTTTCATCCTTTCTTTCCACGTAAATCATTTTTAAATATTTAGAAAAAAACATACATCTTATTTGTTTGTGTTTTTAATTGCAGACATAAAGGTATTTATTATAGATAGATACATAATATTTGTAGCAAGTATTTTTAAAATTTGATAAGAGTTGGTATTTAATATAAATTGATAATAATAATGATTATTGTAAATGCAGTTTCATTTAAGAACTTTTAATTATTAATCAATAAACTTATTTAGATTTAATTTTATTTCTCTCATGACCAATTACTACTATACCATGAATATAAATATGATAGGATATTTGAAATCATTACATAAAATTCCATGACTAATTGTTTAGTAATAATTAAGCATAACAAAGCAATAGTTAAAAATAATTAAGTTTGATTTCTCCACAATAGCATAAATATATATATATATATATATATATATATATATATATATATATATATATATATATATATATATATATATATATATATATATATATATATATATATATATATATATATATATATATATATATATATATATATATATATTGATTTTATTCAAGTCTCTCGCACCTGGATCCAATCTGGAAAATTTATTTTCTACAAAAAGAAGCATTGTTAAGAAATATTTAGAAAGGTAAATGAATGAAATGTGAAGAAATGAATAATTTTAACATATAGCTATAGTTATGGCGTATTTTAGAAAAAATGCCTAATATTTAATTATTATTTTTTTGATAATTGTTATTATGAAATTAAATTGTTTTTAGCATAACATCATAGCAAACTAATTTGTGGTAATTCATTCAGTTGCGTAAGTCTGTATATGAAGTCATTTTATATATTTTTTTACAAAAATATATCTGAACAAAATTTTTCCCTAGTGATTCTTGTGAAATTGAAAAATTTCTCACAAATTTCTTATATATAGACATTGAACTGATTAAAGAATCACACAATAGAAAGAAAAAAATATTATTGACGTTTACATTTCGAAAAGGTCAATATGCAAGGAAGTTTAATACACACTTTAGAAGAAAACTATTTTAATTTTTAACTAAAATTTATTATTAATGTATTGTGAAATGACACATGCTTCTGTTATAAATCTAAATAAATGTTGGTTGCTGATAAAATATTAAAATTATTCATCAAATTTATGTTTTCAATACTTAGATGATGAATACATTTCAGAAAAGTTAACTTTTGCAAAGGAAAAAATATGTATTTAACTATATGAATACACATGTAAAATATTAAAGATTAGTTATACTTTGTATACATTTGTGTAAAAGAAAATGTTTTAAATATGTAACTAAAATGTTTCATGAATGATTCTTCTCAAACAATAAAATATCTCTTTACATTTGTATTCTGTAAATATTAAATACAATCAAGGAAAAATATTCCTTTGAAAATAAGAAATTTTAATATATATTTAGTTATGTTAACATATGAAATATTAATATACACTTTAATATATTTTAGCTACAAATCAAGTAAATCGACAAAATTTTTAATTGAAATTTTAAGTTCATTTAAACCATTGAACACTTTTGAAGATGTACTAATCTATGAAACATTATCGCTAGTAAGAGAAAAAATTGTAAGTAATTTTAAAAATAATGATTTAAATTATATAATTGTCTGAATAAAAAAGTAAGAATTAACTTATAGAACATTCCAGATTCTACATTAAAGGTCAGATAAAAATAAACTCTATAAAAATTGAATTTATTAAATGTCTTGTATATTTTTTATAAAAATATAATTTCCTATATAATAAAAATATTTCAGTATTTATTAAATTAAAAAAATGAGTTTTATTTCTATTTTTTTGAATTGTGATTATTTTAGTCACTTTTCTCATTTTTGTCTTTTCTTTCTCCTATCCTCATATTCATTTTTATCCCATAAAACTGTATAGTACAACGCTAGCCAAATCTTAATTAAAAAAGATAATAAACTCAATATTTTGTCTAAAATGTTTTATTAACGATTTTCAAGTTTGATTTTAATTTATTTTATAATATTCATAGAAACAGAATTTCTTGTACATAATAATTGTTTCATTATTTAATAATCACTTAAAAATGAGTCTTCTTTTTATTCTTGTAATCACTTTGTTCTTTGTAGTCATTTTTTACATTGCACATTTTCTTTATCATTTTTAACCTATATAATTCTATAGTACAGCACTATTCAACCCATATTTTTTAAAAAAATAAATTAGTTCAATATTTTAACCAAAATTTTTCACTAACGATTTTCAAATTTGATTTAAATTTCTTGTATAATATTCATAAAAAGATAATTCTCTAATAATTGTTTCATTATTAAATAATCAGTTAAAATGCGTTTTCTTTCTGTTCTTGTAATCACCATGTTCATTGTAGTCTTTTAGCTCATTGTATAAATTTTCCTACATCTTTGGAGTGAATTCAACATATACATTTTACAATTTTATAGTAAGCACTAACCATCACACATTTTCTTAAAAAGAAAATTAGTTCAGTGTTTGGACCAAAATTTTTCGTTAATGATTTTTAAATTTCATTTAAATTTCTTGTATATAATTCATAAAAATAAAATTTCCTAATAATTGGTTCATCATTTAATAATAATTTAAAAATAAATCTTCTTTGTATTATTGTAATCAACATGTTCATGGTAGTCACTTTGCTCATTGTATATTTTTATTCTCGCATCTTCATAATCATTTTAACATATACAATCCTATGTTACAGCACTAGCCAACCCATGTTATTTTAAAAAGAAAATTAATTCAATATTTTAACCAAAATTTTTCATTAACGATTTTTGTGAAACTGCAAAGTTTCGTTTCAATGTACGATACCTGGATGACGAAGTAATCTGGGAAAAATTAACTTGTACAAAAAAAATCTCTATCCATTTTATGAGATGCAGCTGAGACATTCAGGAATTTAAAGTCTCCCTTTGAGAAATTACTCCCGGAACATTATCATTTTAATCCGGTGTGTAGGAGTACACTTGGTTATTGAAAAATCTGAGCTAAAGAAGGAAAAACAGAAGGAACAAGACTTTCGCATTAGCATAATCGAATTGGAAGGGTTCATATACATTGAGTTCCAGGTACTTCGATAGAAGCTGATTTATTTGTTTGAAGAATTTCACTCTCTGTTTTATGAGTGAGTGTTAGTCTTTTTTCTTCTCCTCCATTTTTAATGGAATAAATGTATTTTTATTTTTTATTTGAAAATCAGAATATTTCAGATTAAAAAGAGGAATTGGAGGAAGTATTATATTTCACTTTGTGAGGTGGGTAATTTATTCAAATTTTAGAACTTAAACTAAAATTCGAAATGTAAGGGCTGTTTTCAAAATGAAAGTGCATTAGCTGTTTTACTTTTTACATTGCGTCTTTTCATTGAAATATTCATGAAAGATATCACTTAAGAAAATATTTTTATACATATTTGTTATTAATAATTTATTTTACATATTGAAGCTGTTATAATTTGCACTTTAAAGGTATTTTTCGAAGTAACGAAGTGATAACAAATTAAGGGTCATTTATAAAAATAGTTTATTAAAACCAACAATAATATGAATGAAATCTACTTTATAAAATATTTGGAAAAAAGATAAAAGCTTTTTTTAATTGAATGCAGAATTAATGTAATAAAATACGGTTTTAAGTGAAATGTTAGTATGTACAGAATACATATAAAATATTATGTAAGGTACAAAACATTATGTTTGTTTTCATTATACTATCTATGTAAATTTCAATAAAATTTGAAAAAATCATGAAAAGATGATCCGCATTAAATAGATTTATTATTAAATGTAATGTATTACACATAAAGTTTATAAAAATTAAAATTTAAAAAAACAGGTGCATTTATAATATAATAAATGCAAATTAAGTTATTTCTAAAATTTAGAATATAGATGAATTTAAATTAAATTTGGAGAATCAATAAATATCTGCATATTTTCAATTTTATTTAAATCATATTTGCACAAATTTTGTCCAAAGCATATTTGCATAAATGTTTCTAAAATTAAAGTTATGGAGTTATAAATGATTATTTTTTATTTTTTTATAATGAATATTTTTTTTGCAAATTCAGTTATTTTCCAGTGATAAATTGATAAAATTGAATCAATGCTAATCGTCTACCTCGAAAATTTGTAAATTATTCATAAAAGTGAAAATAAAATTGAATGAAGATTTTGCACCTTAAATTGATTTACATTCAACTGCATTACAATGAGATTAAGAATTGTGATTTTAAATACACTGAAACATTTCAAACTTAAATGCAAGTAAAATAAAAAATGTAATTAAATTTCAACATATTAATTGAAAAATCTAAAATATAACATAAACTTTTCTCAAATTCAATTTCTGTTGTTATGTTAATGTTAATTTCTATCAAGACTCAATTTTTGCACTTTTTATTTTGCTAAAACAATGGGCAATAAAATTGAATCAGTAACAAAATTTACTTGGAAAAATTATACAACTTGCATAAAATGTATGAATTAAGCAATAAGTTTTCCTTATTAAGTTGATACAGTTTGAAATGTAATTAGGAAATGAAGAATACTCAAAAATTGAAATTTAAAAATACATGAGAGAATTCTAAAATTTCTTAAATATAAATAAAATTAGCAAGTATCGTCACATATCCACATCTCTTCAATTAATTATTCAAGAGTTCCCGAAATGCTCTTTCGGGCCTTACTCATAATTTATGCACAAACAAAACTTTTTTTTTTTTTTACTACTTCTCTATGTTTACTGAAATAAGATTCTCTTTATTTCTAACCTGTTATTTATTCCGGGCATGTTATTTATTTCTCCTAATTGGATTTCCACATACCGGATTACTTAACAGCACATTTAAAAAGAGACGATAATACAAGATGGCAAACAATAGCGTTTAGGATCCTGGAGACCAAATAAAGGGATATTTTTTCTTTGATCCAAAAAGACTGGCAACTTCGTTTGAATCTTTAGCTCTCTCTTTTACTTTTACTCGAAGAGGTAGAAAGAAATGTTTCCGTTTGAGTGGTGAGAAGAAATAAAAGAGGAGTAAAACTTCAAGTAAAAGCCGTAAAAAAAAATAACATTTTTCTCTTCATGTTTGTTATTTAAGTACGTGTTTAGAGAAGTAATGCAAGCTCTTAAGAGTACAAAGTGTGAAATTGAATTCAGGAAAGTTGTAGAAATCATAATGAAATTGATTACACACATTTCCGTGTGGCTAGAGCATTTTCTAGTTGAAATATCCCCGGCTTGAAATATATTACATTACACTTGAATGTGAGAACCAATGTTAGGGTATCGGAATTCCATGGGCCTTACGCAAACATTTATGCATTGAATTTATCTAAGTTGGAGTATTTCAGAATTTGCTATTAATTTAAGCTAAACAAAAATGTTTTGAATCCCTAAATTTGTTTGTGGTTTCATAAATATTTTATTAACTTGTTATGTGCGTGTGTGAGCGAGAACATGCAGATAGAACATATTCAATTTAATAGTATATATATATAAGTATAGAGAATATTTAAATAATTACAAAATGTTTCTATCATAAGTCATCGGTTATCTTAAGTTAGGAAACGGAAAATACCCAGACATTTTTCTAATTAACTTGCTTTAGAAATTTCAAAGAAGATTTTCAACAATTTTGAGATAGTCGATGATTTATTTCATTGATGCATTTACTGATATATAACTATTAGTACTTCTTCCATTACCAATAAATAATTTGAAATAGATAATTATTCATCTAGTATATTACATATTAATAAATATAAAAAAACAAGAATTAAACATAATGAAAAAATTTAAAAATAGCTTAATTTGTAAAATTAAGTCTTATATGTTAACTTAGGACAATAACATTTAACATTAAAATTATAACATTTCCAGTATTCAAATAATAGGCACAGTATGATATATATATATATATATAAGTATAAATATATATGTATATATATATATATATATATATATATATATATATATATATATATATATATATATATATATATATATATATATATATATATATATATATATATATATATATATTTCATTATATATAATAGTGCTCCAAAAATTATCTATTCTACGGAAGAGGATTATTACAGTTAAAACTCTTTTTAATAAATGTAGTCTATTTGCAAGAACATAAATGCATCTTAAATAACATTATCAATTAAATTTACCTTAAATAATTTGTCAGTCTATGCTAAAATATTTGCTTACATAACAATTACTTCAAAGTTAATTAATGCTGAGCATCAATGTTCCGTTCACATTTAATTACATTATCATGAAATTAAGTCTTTTTAAAGCTACTTTATGGTCCGACATAAGGAAAACCTAAATGTTATTAACACAGATTTCCATTTTATTATTAAGGTAATTACTATAAGAGAAAACACTTTATTATTTTTTTCAATGCTTTTAGAGCTTATTTAGAGTAGTGGTTTAAGATTTAAATTGACGATCACCTAAATATGTCATTTAAAGTACTTAACGAAGTTTCACCGCAATCTTCTTGGCATTAGACTTATTTTCGATAATTAATAGAAGTCATTTAACATTTATTTTAGTTTTATTTTTAACTATCACAAGGGAAAAAAACTAAACTTTCATAATTTTTATTACAGGAATTATTAATTAAAAATTTATAAAAAAATAATTATATTTGATAAAGAGAATAATATTTAACAATGAATTATTGGAAAATTTCCAATGCTAGAATAAGAATTGCTCGTTTCAAGACCTTTCGTGCATAAATATTTTTTGAATCACAGTACAGAGCGCAAACAACAACTCAAATATTAAAGTGGAATACCATTCATGGCCATTCTGAAGTAGCAATAGTGATCTTTTTTTATTTCATGCACATGATAGAAATATCAATTTAAAATAACTTCACCGCTTATAAAGTTAGCATAAAGTAAGGTCAACCTTCTACACGACTGTATTTTAACATTCACAATATATTAAATTATTCGCAATAAATTATCCACATTTAGGAAGAAAACATTTATAAAAAGTTAGTTACGGGATCGTGGTAGCATGGTTAGGGCATCGGTCTACGGTTCGGAAGGGTGGGGTTCAACTAGCAATGCCACAAAAGGCCCACCGAGTACATGCGATATAAATGCTCCTTAAATTTGTGGAATCGAATGTCCTGCTGTTTATTGTTAAGCAGTTACCATGGGTGTAATGGTTAGGCGAAAATTTTCTCCACCTCCAGATCAATGTCAAAATTGACGTAGTGGATCCTATTATAGGGCTATCTATCGGAGGAGTTTAGAGCAAAATCGTACTTTCACCTACGTGGTGCTCTTGTTAAAAAAAGCTACTATTTTAAAATTAGTTTAGCTGACGGCATAGTTAACTTGGCTTGTTCAATCATCGTAAGTAACAACAATAAAGGTAATCATTTTGATATTTCATTCTTCCCACTATAATAGTTTTAAGCATTTCATCTCGTGATATTTTTCATATAAGAGCATATTCATCAACATATATAGTCGTATGTCCAGAAAAGTCTATGATTTACATCACTTCTGGTTTTTACGATATTATGTATATATATATATATATATATATATATATATATATATATATATTATTGAATAATATTGTCTGATAATATTTAAGAATGCTAATAAAATTCGAGTACCTATTTTATATCGAAATGGTTGTTTATTCTAATAGGTATTTATCTGTATACTTAATTCGATGTTATACATTCTTCAAATCTTACAACAAAAACTGAAAGTACGTAAATCTACAATAAAATATCAAATGATAAATACATTTATTTAGTATGTAATTAAATTCAAAATATAATCTATAACCACGAGATGACGATGAAATGATGCGATATGAATGAATTTATGTTATTTGTAATAATATAACTGAACAGTATCAATAATTTCTGTAACATCTTGAAATAAGTGATTTATTTCAATGTAAGTTTCCAGATATAACATATTTAATTTTTTTATTGTAATTTCTCAAATTCGAAATAAATAAGCTGGCAATATATACGCATATGTAATCAATAAAATGTATAGCGTTAAATATATTTGTTCAATATGCGGGCCAACAGAAACCCAGAGTGTATCGCTACACAGCTATAAAAGGAGCTACGTGATTTGTAATAACATATCCAAGCGTCATCAGGGCGCTCTATTCTCTTGGCCAAGCAAGCATTCGATTTGTTGTTTTCCTGGTCAAGCAATCTTGCTCAGATGATAAAATGAAGTGTATATATTTTTCCCAGTGCGTACAATTTTGCTTTCACGATTTTTATCAAATTGTTTCTGCCTCTGGGAAATCGGAATGGCTTCTTAATTTTTTTTTCTCATTTTATCTGCTTGTTTGGTTCCGTCGAAACGTTTTCTGTTTCTGTATTTTTCCATCTCTCTGTTTGCGTTTTCAAAAACGAAGTACGTGACATTTTGTTATTTTTTTTTCTTTATTGCAGAAACCATAGATTGGCGGAGCTGAAATGGGTCCAAAGGGAAAAACAAGTCACAGTTGTAAAATGCGAAAATAAAATAAAAAAAAAAAATAGGTTTTCATATTTTTTAAAAAATCTTATAAGCTATATTTTTAAGTTTTCCTTCAAATGTTTTGAAATCTTTTGAACAAAGCAAAATTGAAATTTTATTCTACTAATATTTGAATAATTCCATCAATATTCTTTTTCTACGTAGAATAACAAACCTAAATAGGCAAAAACACAAAGAAAAATAAAAGCAAATTTTTATTTTAAAAAAGACATGACAAGAGAGTTTAAAACAATTATGCAAAAATTAAAATAATCAAATGCTAGAAATAAACTTTTAATTCATTTTTATAAAAATAAAACTCTAGTTTCAAAAGTTTTAAAGGTAGAAATCACTTTTGTATTATTTTTAATAAAATAATATTAATGTCTCATAGGTAATTCAATTTATATTCTGAAGAAATATATTTTATTCAAAAAACCATTTTATAATTAAATAAATTCTAATTAAATAAAATAATAAATTTTTATTTAATTTGAATAATAATTAGTTCAATGATGTCGGGATTTAGTTTTATAAAAATATATGAACACACACACGGATATATATATATAGAGAGAGAGATTGATAGATGGATAGAGATAGATAGATATTTGTTACCATGACGATTTCTTGTTCAAATACACTGTATTCCTAATTACTTGACAAAGAAATAAAATCATCACAAATTTAATTACAAAAAAAGAAAGTAAATATGAAAGATAAATTTCAAGTACAGTCCGTAGCAATAAAAAGGCACTAAGCATTATTTTGCATTTGGATATTGGCTATAAAATATCGAAATGTTTGTAACACTGAAAATGTGGTACACGTGACATATTGTGGATACAACAATGACCTTTCAGGTCACTTAAGGGCTAGAAAGGGTACCATATTGTGATGAATTACATTTTCCTATTTATTAAATCTTGAAATTAATAAGATTATTCAAAAAAGAGAATAATTTTGAAGACATGATAATCGCTCAAGTTAATGTTCTTTGATTTATAAATGGAGAATATTTATTTAAAATATCTATAGTGTATCCTGTACATTGTGAACACTTTACTAAACAGCATATTTTATATCAGATACGTCTTCAACCACGTGTAGGTTTTAGTCTGTTATGTTATTTTAATAAAAGTAATCACTTTCAGCTCAATATATTTTTGCAGTCAGCTCAGTCTATTTTAGATGGACATTAGCAACCTAAATTAAATGAGAAAACCCATTAAGGGCTTTTAAATACCCTTTTTATATCTCACGAACATATTTTGAAATTGGAAGATTACTTCTGCGTCTTGAACTGAACTATCCAATTTAAAATATTTTACGGAGCAACTGTATCTGAAGAGATATTTCACAACAATGTTTTAGATTTACTTAATATATGATTGTGAATGATTTAAGAAATCGATGCAACATATTATTTTTCAAGACAATTTTTCCTCTTCGAAGGCCTAGCATGCAAAATGAAAATAAAATTTAGAAACACTAATTCCCGGGACTTCTAATATGATCTCAATTTCTTCTTGTAATAATAAGCGATAAGAGCAGAATATTTATAAGCTTTCCTAATTATCCGATATTGCAGCAATGTTTTGTACTTCTTTATCCTAGACAAAACTGGATGTTTTTTATCTAAATTACAACAAATTCAGACAAATAAATGTTTTTGGTTGATACTGCAGATTTAGTACTATAATACATTTGCATGTATTTACTAATTATCTGATTCAATGCTATTCATTTCTTCTGTTACTGCGTAATCTGATTCAATGCTTGATGAGTATAAGCATTGTATTCATTTAGTTAGACCAAACTTTTTTTGCAAGACAAGTTTTAATTATTAAATGAAAATATTTTAGTATTATATGTGGGAGCGAAATATCCATTTAACAATAAGAGCTGGATGCTACCTATTTGGTATCTGCATACGCATCACTTAACTGAGTTCACAGGAATCTTCAGGATTTCTTCCTGTACCTCTCGTAACTATGAAAGTATTTGTAAGGTATTCAGATTACATTGTGGATAAGATGTCTTCTATGCAGTATCAGTATTGGAAATGGTTACCTTACTTTGAAATGGTAATAATTTTGCATTCCTCAAAATTGAAGGTTTCTAGCACAATTTTAGCAACTTTTAATAGCAGAAGATGAACTATGAATTCTAGATTTCTGCAAGAATGTATATTGGGGAAGATGCAAGGTTGGACTGCAAACATTTTAAGGTGAACCTGAATATTGCCTACATGTAAATCAATACAAATAGAAAATATTTACTATCTTTACACCATTTATTCCAGTGAATAAACTCTGACAACAGTTAACAATCTGCTTAGCGTAAAACATCTATTAAAAATAGTCAGAAAAACGTGCTTATACAAGGGTCCCTCTGAAATTTTTGAGATACAACTAGGTTTTTAAAGTTATACTTACAAAATTTTAGGTGTGTTCAAAGTAGTCTCCTCCATCATCAATGCACTTTGTAGACGAATTTTCCACAGATTAAATGCCTAAAGATATTCATGTCTTGGAATAGATGAAAAAAATGCATTTTTAGCCACATCAGTCTCTTCTTCTGAATGAAATGACGTCCACGTAAATTCTTTTTAAGATTAAAGAATAACCAAAAGTCGCACATAGTTAGATCAGGTAAATACTGCGGATGTTTGTTCACATTAATTTGTTTTTGTTTAAGAAACTCAATTGTTAATCCGGCTGTGTGTCAAGATACATTGTCATTGAGAAGCATAAGTCCCCTAACATTCAGTTCTTGTAGAATTTCTAGAAGACATTTTGTGGTATACCAGTTTGCTGTTACAATCTTTTGTCCTTCCAATTTGATGGCTTTGACAAATCCCGTACATCTGAAGCATACGATATGCACCACTTTAATCAGTGCGCGTTGTTTTTTCACGATTGTCGGCGTGGGATCATCTTCAAAGACCCATACTTTGCTTTCTTGACGTTTTGGAGCGTCAAAAAACGGTATGCACGTTTCATCACCTGTTACAATTTTAGAAATAATGCGGTGGCCACCATCATTTAGCAATTTAATAGTTTCTGTACTTATTCTGACCCGCTCCTCTTTTCGGTGCTCAGTTACATTTTAGGGAACAAAACAGCAAATTACTTTTTTCATATGTAATACTTCATGAATTATTTTCTGTATGTGGTTGCGGATCCAATATTAAGTTACTTCACTACCATTTGATAAGTATAGAGATTATCATCCATTAATATTTGTCGTATGGCAGACACATTATCATCTGAATGCAGCAGCACGAGCTGGAGATTCATCACCAAATACTAATTGGAACCATTGAACGATTTCTTCTTGATTTAATCCTGCTTAGTTCTAGGTCTGTTAAAAATCATCTTCTGTGTTAAAATACATTGTATTTTAAAATCAAACCGCTATTTTTATTTTGTAAATTTTCGTCTGCGCGTATCTCAAAAATTTCAGAATAACCGTCGTATGTCTGGTTAGCCTTATGTAACACAAGAGAGAAAAATGTGTGCGATTATGAAATTGAAATATTTGACTCTTTTTGATTTGTGGTACCGAAATTGATTTGTGATGTCGCATTTTTTTTTACTATTATGCGGGTTTCTTAGACAATATTTTTTCTTTCACAAGGATTTGCTACTTACTTCCATCGCAGTTTTCTTCTGAGATAGTTATGTCACAGACGGTCTCACGTTTCCTTATCATTCAATTACCTTTTTTTTTTACCTAGACAGAGACCTGATAAGAGACTGTGACGACAGGTAACATCCCAAAATAAAATATTTCTGTATTATGGAACTTGTTATTGTGTTGTTGCAAAATTCCTTGAAACGTGACCACATTTGGGCCATACCAATTTGATGTCAGCAACCGGAAGAGAAACGTTGCAACTTTAAATCAGCTACCAAACAGAAGAACCCCAATGATTTACCTACCATTCCAAGAGGTATAATCTCTCTTAGAGTACTTTGCGTTCACAACTTACTCAACGTGCTCCAGCCAAACATATTACACATAACGTACCTTCGGTTAAGTCTTTACTCCAGTGCATTACTTTCTGATAATAACAATGCCACTTTAACCAAATCTACAGCGGCATGATAGGACAGTTAGAAACATCGAATTTTTCAAAAACTTTTCTAAATATATATACACATATATATATATATATATATATATATATATATATATATATATATATATATATATATATAAATATATATATATATATATACATAAATATATAAATATATATTTGTTTCAAAAGTTAATTTATACAATTGAATTTAATGTATTATATGAATATGTATTATGAAGTGAAAACTTGTTCAATTTGTACTACCAAAATTAAAAATAACCTCATTTTAATGAGAATTTACTGAAAATATAATACTTATCATACTAATGAATTTAGAATTTTTATTGATGTGGGCTTATTTTTAAAATCCAGTGGTTATTTCTATTAATTAAGGAAATAAATCAACTTATAATTCGCAATAATGTATATAATGTGTTTAATTTATACATTAAAATATTTTCCCTTTTAATTAAATTAGAAATTAATGAAGAAAAGCATACTAGTTTTCAATGTAATAATGAATTTTCATTTTCGAATATAGTTTTTATTTTTTCCTTAATAACTGATGAATAAAAATTTTAATGACAAAAATATTAATTCCTGTTTAATTTAAGGAATAGTATACAGTTCACATATGTCACTAGTATTTCACCCATTAAAGTAATGTAAGAAATTTAACAAAAAAACACTAAATAATTCGCAATAGACACTAAAAAATAAAAGTCAAACTTATATATTTTATTATCATAAATCATGAAATTATCTTATATAAAATTGATCAAATCACTTTAGTTTTTCACCAATAAAAATTGTTTCAGTAACTATCAGTTTAACTATTGTGAAAACAATAATACTACTCAGTAAGTATCAAAATGATAAAATCCCTGCCATTATCGAATCTATTTATTATGTATTTTCAACTGTATATTGAAGGAATTTATGACTAAAATATTTCAGACGCTTTAACCAATTACTGATACAGCACCGTCTAGTGCTATTTGGATTAATTTGCTTTTATGTGAATTCTAGATTCATCTAATTATGTTCTCAAGCATATAAATATGCTTCTTCTATAATTTCTGTCTGCTAAATAGGTATTTGTCTTATCACATTAAAATTTACATGCGAATTGCTGCTATCAAGAGAAAAAATAGCAAAGCATGTTTTCATTATAACTAGATTTTTTTATAGGATTCGAGCAATTTTTAGAATTTTAATAAATATTGAGGTGTTTGGTAAGTATTGATGACGAACGGTATAATATATCTTTGATTAAATAAATTATTTTAAATTTCTGTAAATGTATTTAAATGTTCGATGATGCAGATGTTTCAAATATAAATATTTTATAATTTTTCAAGAATAAATGTATGACAATTTGAAAATATATATTTTATGATTACAAAAATGTTACTTTATTTAGAAGACGTACATTTAAACTAATTCCATGAAAAGTTTATTCATAAATTTATTTCAATGAACAATATTCATAAGAAATTAATTTGATATTTTTCAATTCATTTAATTTTTATTAAAATACTTTTCATATTATAAAAGTTTTACTACATAGTGTTTTAATTTATAATAATATATTAGTTTGAAATGCATATTACTACTCCTTCTTTCTATATAACGTTGATAACAATACAGAATTTAGGTAGTAGATAAAACTCTTTTGACTGTGTGTCGTATATTAAAATAAACGTATTAGAATTTTAATTACAGTAAGAGAAGTTTTGAAATAGTTATTAAAAAACATAATATTCTAAAATACATTAATAAAAAAAAATTTTTTTATGTAAGAATCGTTTCCATAACTGGGATTGTTTGATGTTTGACACTAACTAAATATAAGAAACTTCATATAGTCTCAAAAATAAATTTAAAAAATGTTTATATTTTAGTAGGACTTGTGCTCACATTGAAATAAAACATGGAATTTTACAATTAATTACGAAAACAGCTAAACATTTATTAAAATATTTGTTTACAAAAACACTGACACAAATTTTATTTACAGCAAATAATATTTGCTTAAAATAAAAATATGCTTTAAATAAATGAAATTTATTTGATATGTAAAATATATATTCCCTAAAATATTTTGTCGTAACCATAAACTGGCATGTAATTATTTTTTGAAGTAAAATATTAAAGTATTTATCAGTTTTAGATATTTGACTTCGTTTTGAAAAAATACTAATTTATTATTCGAAAGTTTTTGTTTCTATTTACCTATTTTGACGACGTCATTTCGTCATGCTCTTGGACTAACTTTTATTCCGTTGTGGACCAAGCAGGTTTAGAAATTTCCTCCTTAAATATTTCTATTAATTCAAAAAAATATTGCAATAATTTGATGTTCATTTAATGATGGAATGATGTTACTTAATGAAATACTGAAGTATAATATTATGTTCAATCTTATTACATGCACGCACACACACACGCATTTATTTTAAACGGATCGACAAACGGGTTGATTGATTCTGAATTGATATACAAAAAGTTAACAAACGGGTACCCCTTAGATTTTGGTGATTGTTTGCCACAAAGATGGTCTCCAAGATGTGAGTAACAATATGGCACCCCTAAAATTAAGTTAGTAAAATCACGAAACATACCAGAGTTGCCAGAAAATAAATTTTATCACTAATATTTATCACAAAGTATTTCTCCAAACCAGAGGATACCCAATTCAAAACATAATTTCAAATACTTCTTTTTTCATATTTCTTTTTCGTCATAAGTAACTCATCTTTATATGGTAATAAATTCTTTTTGATTCTTTTTGGTCAAAATTCTGTATTACACCTTATTGCTTAATTTTTTCTGAAAGATAATCAACGATAAAAATTTTAGAGGAAATATTTCATAATATAAATGAACATTTATATTTTGCCTTTTCGAACGAATTTTTATATGCATAAATTTTAGATCTTTGTCTAAAATAATGTTAAAATCTTTATTAATATCATTAGTATGATAAAAAAGTATTAAGATCTTGAGAAAGATATTTGATAAATTAAAGATTTAAGACAATAAATTAAATTTTGAATAAATTTAAATAAGTAACTCATTTAACATGCTTTCAATGTAAACTGTGTTTCCGATTTTATTATTCTTTAAAGAAAGTAGGTAATTTTATTACCATGAATGAGAACATCTATAAAATTTTATATTTAGTTTAATATAATATATTTGTTTGTCAATAAAATTAAATACATCTTAACGCATAATTTGATTTAAAAGATCACAAACAAACAAATATTGACAAATTTATTTCAGCATAATACATTTTAATAGATTTTTAAAAACACAAAAGCTTAATGTTCTAAATTGATAAGGCCCAATATTTTAATGTTTGGAAAATAAATATTAATTTTTCTTAATATTTAAAGTGTTAGGATTAAAATTATATCTAATTGATCCTATGATAAAGTGAAATATTTCTATCTGCAATCTACTGTAAATGATTTCATATTTTAATTTCATACTTTAAAAACATAAAAAAGGTAATTTTTATCTTCAACTTTTTTTTTCCTTTTTTATGCACATTTTTCTGTAAATTTATTTCTTCGCTTTTGATAATGTATAATTTTACACTACTTTTGAATGTAAAAAGTACCCATAATCTATAAATGTAAAAATATGGAGCTTTTTGGACTGTGAGAATTATCCTCAATCAGATGATTGTCTGATTATTTCCCACATTTCTTGAAGTTTTGCCAACATAAATACAATATATTTGAATTTCCTAAAAAAAATGAAAATAATTAATTTTTTACAGTGATTTTCCCATTTATATACACATCTCTCAATAGTTATTTTTGCATTAATTTTATAAATCTAATTTATGTTAAGGCACTTCTGTACATTATTTTTTGTCTAAGGAAATAATAAAATATACAATGATGCATTCATGTTGGCCATGTATTTGGTATCTAATTCAATATTATACCAAATACAAATACAATATCTAAAATATTTATTATTTCAATAAAAACAACTCTTTCCATCATTCAATTTTCCCCAACACAAATAATCTGATTTAAATCTCTGGACTTTGTTTGCTCTAATTGGGCCTAGGCGCACGGTGTTTGTGTCGCTAATTACCTCATTGTCAGTGGGAAATCCCTCGCCATCCAGTGAGTGGGTGGGGGCTGAGATTACCTCAGTCAAAGGGTGTTGCATTTGAAGGCAGGAATGCGAGAGCTCACTATTGCCACACTTTGCAACTTCCATGGGATAAGAGTAGGAAAGGAATTAAATGGGAAAAACCCTCACAACTCTTTCTTTGAGATTAAAGTTTTCATCGATTATTGGATTGGTTATTGACCATTCATTTTTTAGCAAGGTTAAATTTGATTGTGAAACAACTTGTCAATAATATTCTAGGTTCAATCAAATGGGTTTATGCTTTATAGTGAACTTTGGAAAACAAAACTTAATAACATGTTGTTTTAAGGTTTGGAGTGTTGCTTAGATTATGCAGGATCGAATTGAGATTAAACATGTTTAAAGAAAGTACTATATTCAATTTTTTCAATTTAAAAAGGAGCAAAAACAATTATTTGTAATACTTGCAACGGTAAATATTTATTATTTTACTAACTTTTCAATTTATTAGGTTCAAAATCAAAAATTCCAGGCATAAAAAAAATAAATTTTAATATATCTTTTAAGTTTGGAAATTTCCTTTCTTGAAAATAACTATTTGATATCAATTTAATGTTACATAAATGTCAAATTTTTATTTATATATTTATTAATTTACAAAAGGAAATTTATATAGTAATCAAATAAAAAAAGAATAATTCTTTTCTCAAAATATTTACAAAAACAGAGCAAATAGCTTATTTCTGATGGTTTAAGATTAATTTTTGAATAGTTATTATCCTATAAATTTAAATTTTAAGCATATAATTTTCTAGTTAATATTTATGATACTTTTCTTCAAATTGTTGACACAGTTTGCTGTTCCTGGAGTTCATTATACTCGTTTAATAACTTCTCTCATTGATTTTATGATAATCTATTCTGATTATAAAGTAAATAAATTAATTATTTTTTATAATTTCACTTTTCTTATCAACCATATTTTAGTTTTCTAATATAATAAATGTTTGCTTTGTAAAATGTAATTTTGTATTAAAATGTAATTTTGAGTGTGATATGCGACTGTTGTCTTCTCAAAAATAATATTTTTTTTATTTATTCACAATATATGTTTTAAAGCTTGTTCTTAAATAATTATTTGAGAGAACCAGTTTGCTTAAATCTGGAACATTATCTCATAACTCTGTATAATTACTTGCTATCTCGTGCTTTAAGCAATTTTTGTGTCATATATGTACACACACACACACACACACACATATATATATATATATATACATTTTCATTATTACTTTATATCTATTAGGATAAAATCAGTGATTGTCTTTAAACGAAAACTTTATCTGCTTTATCACTGTTCCATTAATATGTGCTATAAATATTTTATTAAAAGAAATGCATTTTTTGAAACCAGCGGTTTAAATCACAGATTAGAAATTTAGGAACATTTCATCTCGAAAATAATTCCATGGAGACTTTGAAAGTAATTTTTCATTATGATTTATAGTTTTGCAATCTTAATTACTTATATAAGGATATAAATATTTAAAGTGATATTCAATTCAGTTTTAAGAATATTCAACAAATAATAAAAAATTGAAATAAAAAGCTCATTTATAATAGTGAATTTTACTGTCAAAGTAGATATATTTCACTACACCTTCTTTAATGTGCATAAATCAAGAACAATGAACTTGAAGAGTCAGATATATTACTTAGCCTCCATGACCTTTGGCCATTCTAATCTCAATAGTTGTCCCAGTTATACTTTCCGTGGAGTCATCTGAGCAACGTGACGCATTCGAGGAGCACAAGCTGGGAGTTTTTATACTAAATAATAGATCTATTTGCGAAACTTTCATTACACCTCATTCGCTTTTCCATACTATTGCGAATTCAGTTTGGAATTTCTTTGCCTCTCAGAGATACACTCCTACATCTCAGACTGTGTAATGCGACCCTAAATTCTATGGTAATTGTTTCTCTTCTTTTGAGCTCTATCACCCTTCTTAATTTTTAAACCAGAATGTTGAACCATACTGTATATTTCGAGGGTTTCTGGTTTCCTTGTTGGTGTTCCATATTTTCATTTCTGTTGCCATTTTAGTTTTTTGTGGCCAATTTAATTTTTCTCGTGTTTTAAGCTATTTTTGTGTCATATTTACGTTTTTTTTTATAGTGACAATCGCATTAGCGATGAAAGAAAGTCATAGAGGTCTCCAATGGGGAATATACCTTACTAATTCCATTTATATACCTACATCTATATTTATCTGTATATATATATATATATATATATATATATATATATATATATATATATATAAGTCTTACAAGCACGAACAAAATATTCAAAAATGTATAGAATAATTTAATTTTCAAATAAAACAAACATCATCAGTCTTACCTCTTCCTCAACCAAGAGACGATAAAATAATTCACTAAAAGTAATGGAATAATAGAGTAAAAATAAATTTAATAATGTTTACTTTTCTTTTATTTCGAAAGACTTCTAACAAGACAGTTCCGTCGAATGGTAATTAGTTTCGCCACACCCACTTTGACTGCAGGTATAAAAAATCAAAACATGGATTCCAAGTCACAAAAGAGAAAACAACTTGCAACAAATCATCAGATAAGTAAAATAATTGACTAAAATGTATGAACGCTTCTACTGTAGAGGTCTAAGTGCATAAAAAGTGAAACATATTTTTCTATCTAAAGGTTATATTACATTAAGAATTTTTAAAAGCGGGACTTAAAACAAAGGAATTCTCCCTTTCCTAAACAAATAAGTTAATGTTGTTCATTATTCGAAAATAATGAAATTATAACAATTTGCTGTGTATGCTATTAAAATTTTTATTAATATTTACTTTCAATTAAAAGATTTTTTAAATAAAGAAACTAAATTATATTAGCTTTATTTTTTCGTAAGGTGATACTTAATTATTTTAAACAAAGTTAAGCTTAAAATTTGATGTTCCTTTACGAAAAAAATCGAAATTAATAAACATTTTCCATTTAATTTATAACATAAAAAAGTAATATTTTTATGAAGAATTAATTTATAATAGCGTGTTTATTGTCAA
This sequence comes from Latrodectus elegans, assembly GCA_030067965.1. Lineage (NCBI taxonomy): Eukaryota > Metazoa > Arthropoda > Arachnida > Araneae > Theridiidae > Latrodectus > Latrodectus elegans. Next base: position 5,327,491 of record CM057822.1, on the reverse strand, counting down.
ATTTGATATTTGATACTCAAAAAGTGAATTGATAAACTTCAAAACAAATTGCTGACTTTGATGTACAACGAAAAGATCTTCAATTTTATAAATTGTACCAGCGAACTTTAATTGATTCAAAATTCCTGCTCCTGTAGTCATTAATGAAGTAAAAAGCTTTATTTTTAAGTAGTTCCTTAATTAATTCTGTCGAGAATAAATAAAAATTTTGTAAATGTAAATGACGAATACTGACTTGGCATTTCCAGAGGGTAGGGAGGAATTCCCCCCGCCCTCCGTGCAGGATTGCATGATTATTGTAAATATTTTTATTAATTAATTTAATGTTGCGTTTCGAAATTTAAAAGAAGCCAATTATTTGGGTACAAATTAAAATTTTGATGCCCTTCTTAGTAAACATTTTCAGCCTGATCTAAAAAATGGTAATGAGAAAATATTTGTTGCCACATTAGCATTTTTAATATCATATTGTTTTATGATTAAAAGTAGTTCCTTTTTTCAAATTCTTTGTGAACAAACTTTAAAATTAAAATATATCTCTAAATTAAAATGTATTAATTTGCAATAGCATGAAGTTTAATTAGTTATAAAATATGACATTTTATTCCATCGATGCGAAATCAGTTTCTATATTTCAAATTATTTTAATGTGCAGAATAATTTACTTGATTTTCGAAAATTATTTTAATGTGCAGAAACAAATTTACTTGATTTTCGAAAATTAGTTTTTGGTTTATTTCATTAAATAACAATTATCAGTAAAATATAATATCGTGTAGAGTAGAAAGAAAAATGAGATATAAAGTGAATATGGTAAAAGAGATGTTCAAATATCAATAGAAATGAGTTATTTTAAGAGAGTAATATTATAATATTAAATTATTCTTCATATATATATATAATAATTTAATTTAATTTTATAATATTACTCAACATTCTATACATATATATATATATATATATATATATATATATGTAAATATATATATATATAATGTATATTACTCAACATAATATATATATATATATATATATATATATGTAAATATATATATATATAATGTATATTACTCAACATAATATATATATAACATTAACTTAGAAATATTAAATATTATTTTGGTTTCCAGTCGCGCGCTTAATTTTCTGACTAAGTATTGTTTGAAAATAGCATACTAAATGAGAATATAGTGATAAAAATGCGTAGATTCTGAAATAAGTATTGCTGATAAACCTTTTCATAGGCATTCACTTATCGAAAGATTGGAAACTCTTAAATCTTTTAAGCACTCATAAATTCATGCGTTTAATATACATTTCCCTATTTCAACAGTATCTTGTATCAAACTTAAATCCTTATGCTGCCGGATAGCTCTCCCTATAATATGCCTCTTTTATCCCATAAAAAATACTATTTAAAATAATAACATGTATTTATTCTTGAATAAGCCATATAAATTATCTTAGTTAATTGCAATCAAAATGTTTTAATCATATTTTATTTTTAGCACCTTGCCTGTCCATGAACTTCTGTCTTATCGGTTTCTGACTTTCGGTTCAACAACTTCAACTTTCGTATTCTCTTTTTGCATTGATGATTACAGAAATCAAAAATCTATTTCAAACAATAGTTTGCTATCAAATTTAACCTCGTATATAAATTGTGAAATAGAATAAGAGCATAACACAAAATCCAAAGATAAAAATCAAGCCAACACTTTACTCCATATAGGTATGATTGTCTGATATTTTGCAATTATTGTTTAAATTACCATTTGAATATCAACCACTTAAATTTGTAATCAATAAAATAAAATTCAAAAAATCAGAACCAAGCATTTGAAGTTTATAAATTAGAATTATTTATATTTAATCAATATGTATTATTTTATATTACTTTTGGCCAATTTTTTGTTCTGATCAATATTGATTGCATAAATTTGTAATGTCGCAAATATATCAAAGTTGAAGAGTACCATTTTTTCTTTGTAATGTAAAACATTTTCCCATTTTAAGAGAATGGGCAATTATACACATCATACAGATATATATATATATATATATATATATATATATATATATATATATATATATATATATATATATATATATATATATATATATATATATATATATAAATTCTAACTAGAAACCTTTGAGTTAAGTTGTGCAAGAGATGGAAGTTTCAATTTTATTTTATGATTTAGGGTATAGGCATTATTGCAATGTTTATTCAAGTAAGATATAAGAATGCATTTTATGATAAAGAAGCAAAATGAAAAAAACCGCCAGATTTTCAACATTTCAAAAAGTGCTTATTAATTGTGGGTACTTTGCAAAGTCCGTATTTCGAAAAAAGCAAACCAAAATACACTTTCAATAGCAGCCATTTGCAATCCTTATTCTTGTCTTGAAGAGATAATTTATTTCGAGAAGTTTCCCAACAGAGTCATCGGCATTTTGCTCTGCAAATTATGTGTCAGAAAAAGGATTCTAGTATATTTCAAGTGACAAAAAATTATCAATATATGGTCTCTATAACAGTTTTCTGCTTGAAACATTTACAGAACTTCAGATGATAACAATGCTTTATCAGGTGTCTGTAGAAAAAATAGGCAAAAATGCAAAATTTCGTATTTAGAGGTGTCAAGATTATATTTGTATGTCTTATCTTGCACTGTTTGTCTTAGTGCATTTTAATGAGAATCGAGCGAACTCCTGATTTGCTCTTGTCTTACTCCCATTGCGAATGCTTCTGTTTGCAATTTCTGAAGGCAGGAAAGTGATATCCTGATGTCACTCCAACACAAGCAAATAGTCATGTGATAGCAACATCTGCAGAAAAATATGCGAGGTCTGCGCAGTTGCACTCCCACGATCTGGCAATGGATAGAGTGATAATTCATAGGTAAATTATTCAGAAGAGTTCGATATTGGTTTGTAGACAATTAATCTCACCTTCAGCCCCTTCTCTAGTGACTGCAGAGCACAGATCTTAACCACATAATAAATATGTGGCATATAGTGGAAAGTCAGATGTGATAGCGCCTTCCATCTTTTTTCATGATCTAAAATGTTGCATAGATAACCATGGCATTCTCTTTACATTAAGGCACGTCAAAAGCATATAGACTTGATGACCAAATGACTGTGAATTGCTATCCGTGCAAAAAGTGAAAAAATAATATACTGATCTTGGCTTCTCAATTCATTAGCTCCAGTTAATATATAGATATAAACCTTCTTTAACCTAATTACTAATTTCATATTTTAAAAACATTTGTAATTTTAAAATTTTCTATATCAGTTGCATAAGCATATAAAATTGCTAATATTCTAGCAGAACTCAAACAAAAAGTTTAAAATTTTAATATTAAATGTAAATAATGCTTCTTAAAATTATTAATGAGGCATACAGACAGATATATAAATGAATGTAACTTGAATTTGTAATTTTCATACATTAATTTCGCAATTCAAATTACTTTTCACTTTTCCAGCAAATATGTTTAATATTTCATATGTTATAAGATATATTTTAAATTGAACTTATTTAATATTACTAAAAAAATTAATAACTTAATTAAGATGGATCAATTTTTTTGTATATTGATTTACAATCTTTTTGCCTGATGATCATAATTAACTTACTTTTAACGTTCTTCTGTTTTTTTTTTTTATTTTCATTTAGCATGTTATTCATTATATGACTTTTTTTTAAAATGTTTTCTTTATTTTTTATACCATCTGTGATTATTATTTTTTATGATGTTTTATATTGTTTGTTATGACAAGCGTTTAATACAACACATGTATGAAATTCTGAGTCTATGTTACATAGGAATAATGCGCAAATGGAAATTTACTTATTATGTACACATGGCATGCTCTCCTTAAGATATTTTAAATAATAAGCATTAACTTTAAAACTTCTAAATGTATGTTATTCAAACATTAATACAATGAGAATTAAATGATAGTATGGAATTATATATTTTTATTTTATTATTTTTTGTGTTTTAATAATAGAAAATTTATAATTTTCTGTTTAAAATATATATGAGTGTGAGATATTTTTAATTATCAAATTAACTGTAAAATAAAACGTTGTTCTAGAAAGAATTTTATTTAAATGGTGTTGATATTGATTCTGTTGCCAAGCTTTAAGATTATTTTTTCCACTGCTTATTGTGTTGTACGATAACTTTCCTAAGAAGCTCAAAAAATAAAGAAACATAATTTTTTTTCATATTATTTTAGCAAAGTGTTTCTGTTAAAAAAAAGTTCTTCATTATTAAAATTACAGGGATGAAATTTTTTACAATGTTCCAAATCTTTATCTTCTTACGCTAGTACTTAAAATCACATTAATTCGCTAAACATTATATTTTTTGTTTCTACATCGCTATTTATTCATGAAATAAATGTTTGCTTGGTTTTTCTGCATTTCTTAGCAACTTTTTTTGCATTTACTTTACAAGAAAACAGACAAAATTTAACAAATGGCTTTTTTGATTGAAAAGTTTAGCTATTTATAGCTTGTTTGCTTTCAATCAATTAAAACTAGTCAGAAAAGTTTCTTTTACATTATGAAATTTTAAAATTATAAATAAAAATTATATGAAAATATTTTATTTAACTTTACATTGTTGTTTTCGACATTTTTGTTTAATATTACATTTGGCAGTTATATTTATCAAAAGAAGCATTACTGGTTATAAATTATTATTACTGGTTATAATTATTATTACTGGCATAAGCATATACATGGTTTATATAAATCGAATTTTGCTCGTGATAGATGAAAAATAGTTCATAAAGAACTAAACGTTTTCGGTATAACTAAACTGAATTTATAAAAATTAATTTTTTTTAATATTAATTCAATTTTTAATGTGCATATAACAAACATAAATAAAGTGATTATTTTGAAAATTACAAATTGCGTTATTTTCAAAACAATATGAGTCACTTCCTTGATTTTGATACAAATTACACACATTTGCTAAAACTAAGCATTACAGGCAAGCTAGAAAGATATTTTGCGATAAAGCTAGAATGAGGTATGAGTTGAAATCTCGCGTGGTTTAGCAAAACTACAGTCTTAAAATTGGTTCTTCCAGTGTGATAGCATTTGTCTTAGAAATAAGGAAACTATACAAGGATACTTTTAAATGGTTAAAACTGTTGATATTTACACTCAACAAGTAAAAATATATAAAACAATTTGTAAATATCAAATAAATAAATATAAATCCATAAACAATATGCTACACGAAATTATATGTATAAAATATACATCAAAACGTGCCTGAAATTTTATATTGTTATTAGGTAATTCGGTTTTGCAGGCAGTGTTTCATAATTTAATATCAAGTTAATAGAATAGTTTTAAAGCTTAAATCACAATTCTAAAATAATGGTCTTTAGGATTTCCAAATAAATTACTATAAAATCACATTCAATGCCATGTTTTTATTCAAAATGAATATTTTAAATGTAAAATTCGAGTTAATAAATTGAAAAAAATATATATTTCATCTGCAGATTTTATGGTAAAGGAAAAATGAGATAGCATTTAAACATTTTTATGATTTTTAAAAAGAAAACATGAATTCTGGTATGCAAATTAAAATTCTAAAGAAATAAAAAACAATTGATTATTTAATTTTGCAAAACGAAAACAGAATTAGATGATTATCTATCTTTAACCTCCTAAAAAATTAAAAGTCGCTAATCTTTATAGCAATTGAAATTGTTAAGTATTTAAATGTAATTCTAACAGTGTCGTAAATTAAATACATATTTTAGCTTTATATTTATTTTTCGATTTTATTTTGATTAGCTACTTAGTAAACCATAGTGATATCAAATATTAGAAAAAATTTTTAGAATTAAAAAGCAAATTTATAAATACACATGCATAAGTAAAATTGATAATGTTAAGAAAAATATTTAAAAAAATGCTTTACAACTTTTTACACTGTCTGTGAAAAATATCACATACTTATTCGTTTCAATTCCAGTAAATGATATTTAAATTTCATTATATTAAGTTACATAATTTCTAACGCATACGTAATTATAACATAATTATTTTGTTCTTTCACCATATCTACACACTTAAAATAATAGTTAAATGATTTTTCTCATATTATTTAAATCTGAAAAAAAAGAGATAAAAACAGTTCTCTCATTTTGTTAAAATAAATTATTTGACCTTAAATAATATTTTCAAAGTACGGAGGAAATTTTTTTAATTCAAGATAATGATATTTGTTATCATCAAATAATAATTCAGAATATTAGTAAATTTTTTATTTTTAATTTTAGTTAAGATATATATTTTTATTGGCTTTTCAAATAAAAAATATCTTTACAGAAAATTTAAGTTGCAAGATTTTTCAATTCGTCGTGTAAAAATTGATAAACGGTATAAAAACTGTCATTTAAATGTTTAATACTTAGGTTAGAAAACAAAGTATTTAAATCTAAATACTTGCTATGACTTAGATATGATATAAGTAATTGGTCACACACACCAAATGTTAGGCTCACATCAAGTTAAGTAAATTTCAAGTATTACAAGAAACTATTGTATAATGTTGGAATGAAACAATATTTCCATTTTGATTTTTTTATACTGCAATGCATTCTAGCTTTACTGTTACTGAAGTGTTTGAATTTATTCTGAATTAGTAAGAGCAAACTCCATGTATTTAATAATACAAATATTTAGATTATCGGAGAAAATTTGTTTGTGGCATGTTTCCAAGATAGTTTTTTCAAAACCTCATTACATAATAAATTAGTTAAGATATAAAAATTTACTATTATTCCTCATTATATATCAAATGCAAATATTTTACGTTTAATATATAACTTTAAGGATTTAAAAATGTTATGGGCATTGTGCGTTTTTCAAATCATAAAATTTCATGTATCATATACCCATAAAAAGCTGTATATTGTTAATTAAATAACAAGAATCTGTTGAAATGACGTAGTGGTTTTGAAGGATCCGTAAATCTAAAATGTAAGCAGTGCTTAGTAATTACACGATTGAATTAAAAATAAAAATCAAAATATTTTCCTTTTTCCAAACTTTGGAATGATTGTGCAGTGGACGAAAGCTTCAACAAATTAGGAATTAAATTAAAATAATTTAAAGCAAGAAACACTCAACGTGTCCTTAGAGATGCAACTAATCACGCAAATCTTCTCTTACAACTTCCGCAAAAGCGTTTAATACTCATTTAATCCCATGAGCATCATCTCAAAAGAAGAAAAAATAACAAAAGTTTTGCTCACTGAACCTTGCTACATCTTCAAGGACTGTTTTATTATTTATCCCATTTAATTTCCTTTTAGAATTGACATCCATCTAGACGATTTGTTCCATGCGTTCTCCAAGCAATAAGAAAAAGGGAATTCCGAATGGAAGACGATAAATAAAATAAATAAATAAACGTCGAAAAAATTGAATTCTTTTGAAACCGAGTTTCTTTTCTTTGATCGAAACAAGACTTCTTTCTTCATTTCTTGCTTTTCTTCTTTTCTTAAAAAAAGAAATTTTGGCCACGCGATCTTCCCTTCACTCCATCCTCCACAAACGTTCAACTTTTGAAAATCCACCTTCAAAGTCGGAATGATCTGTTCCATGTCTTATAAGGACTGGCACTGGTACAAACGCTGGCCCCGGCTTCATTCTCTGTACTTTCTTCTTCTGCGTCCATTCTCAATCAATCTTTCTTCTTTTTGTAGCAAAAATAGATTTAGATTAGCAAATCCATTTTATTCGCTTAGTTTTTACAAATGGAAAACGTTCTGAGTGCAGTTAATTTATAATTTTTTGCCCCAGCTATATTAAAATAAAAGAATTCAACTAGTCCAGGTTTATTCACTGCAAAGCAAAAGCAGGGAAGGCATTTAAAACACTTTAGTCCAGTCAATAGTCTCAATACTGGCAAATATTAAGTAATTTGAATTGGACGGTGATTCTCATGTAAGATGAATAAGAAGAACACCATTATGTAATTTGAATATGAAGGTTGTTTTTAAGTTTATGACTAGAAAAATAAATTCAACAAATCCGAATTCATATTATGCAAAGTAAGAACAAAATATGGATTTTGTAAAGTTTGGTGCATCAATGATCGTATTATTTGCTACTCTTATATAATATGAATAATAAAACCACTAGTATGTAATTTATTTTGAAAATTAAATCAGCAAGACAGGATTCACTAGATGCCAAACAATAATAGGAAACATATTTACCAGTTTTAATAAAGTCAATCTTGGTAAGATTGATCATGATTGACTTTACCAAATTAGTAATTAGTTAAATATTTTAAACATGCTAAAATTTATTTGGTGAAAAGAAATAGAAAAAAAAATCATTAAGTTTTGGTTCAGTCGGTGATTATCTTATCAGCCATTGTGAAACATTTCAAAACGCAAAGTGATGGCCAAGCAATTTTTTAAGGACGTGAATTCAACTTGGTTGAAATCACTGGATTTAAAGCAATAGCATTTGTATTTTGTAACTTTTAAATAGCTTGAATATGCATACTCAAAGATGAATGAATTTGAATGTTCTAAGTTTCTCCATGGTGACCAGTATGCGACGATGCAAAAATAAAGGAAATAAATTTCTTCTAAACAAAAGTATATTGTTCGTAGTTCCTCAGACACAAATAGACTACAATTACTTCAGCTTGACATAATGACAAACAAACTTTTACAGTTTCTATAATATAGAAACTAAGCAAATTTTTTGAGCTGGAGACTCAAGAGTCTAACTGATTCACTTGTTTTCAACTGACTCACTGCATGGCTAAGGCCGATATTTATATTTCTTCGGAAGCTCCTAGAATCTTCCTCCCTGGTGGTTTCTAGAACGTTCTCATAGCCAGCCTATGCAAAAGCAGCTTGTATTGGTCCTATAAACTTGAAACATCCGAAAATTTGGACTTAATATTTTGTCTCCCAAAATATAGCCAAACTGCCTTACATATTTCAGCTTTATTTCTCATGTATAAAAACAGATATTTTCACAAATAAAATTTGTGAGCGTAACAGTTTTTTCAGTGATACTTTCACATCTTGTTTAGATTAAAATTTTATAAATTAGATGGTTATAGCACAGTAAAACTAACCATTAAACAGAAATTTAAAACATTTATACAAACATTTATATTAAATATAATTTATTTAACAATACCACTAAAATGACTTTCAGGTTAAGACAATCTGTTTTGTTATTAGTAATTATATTCATTACAGAATGACTAATATGTAGAAAAGTGCAGATTCTTGTTTTTGAGAAAAATGAATACAATTCATTTTTGTATATAAATTTATTCAAGCACAATTACTGAATGAAATCTCCTATAAAGAATGGATACTTCTTACTTTGTTCATTTTAAAATATTTTTTTCAGCGAGACATGATTTTATTAGAATTTAAAAGAGAGTTACAAATTATGAATTTTATATTTTTATCAGCAAATAAATAAATTTGACTTTTAAAAACATGTCTTAGCTTTTGTGAGATGTATATGTATAAAACATTTACAATTGCATTTTATGGTCCACAGTAAATTTAGATATATAAATGATCTACTTTTATTCAATTTAATTTAAAAAAAGACATCTCATTTAAGAAAAATGATGATTCTTAAACAATGTAGAATCATATAAAATTTTAAATTTATATATGTATTCATCAGTAAATGTCTACAACCATTTAAAAATGGAAAGCATATTTTACATCAGCATTTATTTATTCATTACAGCACCACTGGTATTTCGAAATGTACGGACCAACATTCAGAAATATGTATAGAAGGGTCATAAAACTCATCTAACCTGAAAATACGCTGCAGTGAAGTTGCCAAGAATACTAAAATAAATACAAAATAATCAAAAATAAAAGAAGTAAACTAGCGAAATACAGTTGAAAATGATACCGAAAAATAGACATTTAACAGAGATCTCTGGCTTTTTGCCAAACTCTAGTGAAATAGATCTGACGGATTTATTACCCTCAATATGTGTATTCTACTTTCTTCACCACAAAATTCCTTTCTGGTTTATGTCATTGCTGGAGTATGATATGAAGAAGGGGGTATAAGCGCTACCAATTTATTTTTTTCTCGTTTTACCCTTACAGCATTCATTTTCACAGTAACCGCTGCAAAGACAAGGCTGTAATCGCCTGTGCGTTGATGAAAAGTAATGTAGAACAATGGTTTGCAGTGAATTGAGTCTAGGTGCAAGAGTAGATTTCGCTATTTTTTTTTTTTTTTATCTTTCCGGTTCTTGAAATATTTTGTCAGTTCTTTTTCTTCTGTTTTTCTCTTTTGCTGTAATAATAAACGCTGGACAAAAATGAAAGGAAATATAAAATTCCCGGGTTTATAGTAACGTGCGAAAATATTTTATGCATAGACTTATATTTTTAGAAGAAGGAAGATTCTATTACATCTGTTTGACATATTGATGGGGACTAAGGAAAGTCAGATTAACTTTATGTTGTAGAAATTTAAGATAAGTCTATCAAAATGGGTATGCCTGTTATAACTATATTTCTTTGTTTTCGTGTGAAAAATATTCAAATTAAATTAACATTTAAATTTACTCTTTCAACTATGTAAATATTTATAGTGAATTATAATTGAAAGTGAAAGTTTGATGGAATCTTATGCAATTAGAATGGAATGTTTTTCTAGTTTCGGATTGAAAAATTAAGATTAGATTGATGACATGGTGATCTTTGAAGATCTGAAATATAATTGTAGTTATAAAGGGTCTACTAAAATTGATGGTATTTTTTGCTTCCTTTTTAACTGTTTATGAAATCAGTTGCTAAATAAAAATATCCATTTCAATAAAGTTCTTAAAATCACAGATTTGTTTTCAGAGATATAACCGGGGCATATAAAGTCAAATGTCTCGATACGTTTTCACTTCATTACACTATGATAGGGTACATGGTCGTTTTTCATTCGAACGAAGTAGCATCGAGAAGAACTGAAGCCAAGTTCATCCAACAAATGTTTCACGTTCCTAAAAGCGTCTTTCTAACTGTTATGCAGAAACTTTTTGCCTACCATCATCCTGTTTTAATGTCATGAGAATAATATCTTTGTATTCTCCGCTGATAGTGATACGTATATATCGGTGCAGGGGATTTCTGGATTGAACCAAAAGTTGACGAGTTCAGAATACTCATCTATCTGCAAGCGCCAAACATTTTTGAACTACGTTAGGGTGATGAACTTATACTTGAGCTAACACCTTTTTATTCACTCTATACAATAATAGATGCATCACATTCACACCACTCTTGCGAACGGAATTCGCACATCAATGATTGATGCGTACATGTCTCCAACTCATGGAGATTCAACAACTCAGCGAAGGAAAATACGATCATTGTCCCAATCCCTTCCAATCCACCCAAATGTTGCTTCAATTTGCTGATCTTACCAGAATCACTAATCTATAGAGGCCAAATGCAATTTGCATATGAAAAAAATTGTTACATCATTTCTTCATTTAAATATAATGTGGGTGTGGTGAATATCATCTATTTAGCAAGCAAGTGTTGAAGTGCGAATAAAAGCATATTATAAATTCTTCTACTTGTAATGTATGTAAATATTTTCCTTTTGGTGTAGAAATATTTATAACAATCTATTGCATCGAAATGTTTTACAAACAGTGTAAGCTATTATAAAATTAAAAAAGGGGCACTGATTTCGTTTTACCTGAAACTGGATATTTTATTTTCGATATCATTAAGTTCCCATGAGGTAGGTAATTTTTAAAAATTATAACTAATCTTATGCAATTTTTTTTACTTTTTCTTCTTGTAATATTTTATTATAAATTAATTCATACTACAAATGTTTTAATAAACATAGTATATTTTGATATATCTTTTTATAATTACTTTTAACAACAAAATGACGACTATAGTTGGAGTAATTAATAGCATAAATGCAATTATAATTTTATTTATAATTAATGAATGGTGTAAATTCTATCTCGAAAAACCACGGATGCGTATATTATTATGTTAACTCATATAATTATCTCATTAACATTATGAGCATGCAGTTGTAAAAAAAACTCTATTTTCAATGTATGAACACTTCCAAAAATCTCTTGTCAGATCAATGAAGTGTATAGATTCTATCACGAAACCCCACTGCAACGTTGACTCATGACATCATTTCATAAAATTATGAGCATGTAATTGTAAGAAAAATTCTCTTTAGCTAATTTAACTTTGTGATTTTCTGTTTTTTATATTCTTCGAATTGATATGTTGCATATCTGTTATTTAAGTACAATCCTTTATTTAGCATATATAAAGTATATAATATAAAATATTCCTTAACTGTTATTGCAGTGCAACATATTGCTAACCATGAAGAGTTCATCAAAGCTATTGTAATGATTTGTAACTCTAATTTACAGTCATGGCCATCATATCTATGTTCCAATTGCTTCTAAGTTTTGATATTTTAAAATGGAAATCAAGAATTTTTAGAGGAGTAAGAGAAATGCTTAGTGCTTTAACTTAAAGTTAGCTTCCTTGTTTGTATGCCTATTATTTGATACCCTGTGGCGCAGAGTTTGACTGACATCGAATTGTGATGTACCCCATAAATCTTCCAATGTAATTCTGAACATCACATAGTATAAATGTTCCAAGTGATTCGATTCAAAATTAGAGAAAAAGTAGAGAAGAATATGGAATTTTATTGTATATTTGTAATGCAATATTAAAATATTTCTTAACATAAGAAATAAGCATAAAATACAACAAATGCTTCAAAACTAAAAAAAAAATGTACTATTTTTTGTATTACATGTATTTTAAATATTTTTTAATAAAACGAGATATAAATAAGAAGAAATATAGGTATATCTTCAATATAGATTAACACTTTTTTAACTTGATGTAATTATTACCTCTGTTTTACTCAATACAGCAATACTAAGTAGAGTGTGTGTGTGTGTGTGTGTGTGTGTGTGTGTGTGTGTGTGTGTGTGTGTGTGTGTGTGTGTGTGTGTGTGTGTGTGTGTGTGTGTGTGTGTGTGTGTGTGTGTGTGTGTGTGTGTGTGTGTGTGTGTGTGTGATGGATAGTGTCATTAAGGAATGTTCTATGTGCCATATCAGGCACGGTGCCATAAGTAACTAAAGTCTGTTTCAAAGAATAGCATAATATCTATCAATTAGCGAAAGGCATTTTGGCACTTGAACAGTCACCCCAGTTCGGAAGAATTTTCAGGGATAATAAACTGTATTTTCGTGTCAAGCCTGTGAGAATCTGAAAAATTCTGTAATACTTACATTATCAAATGTATATGATAATGTAAGTATTACAGCAGCATTTATGCAAATGTCTCTTTCTGTCTCGTCTTGCCTATTGCTGGCTGGGATCGAACTTGCAGTTTTCTGCTCCGGAGAGAACAGTATTATCACTAAATCACAATGTGCTCAGTTATTGCAATATTGAAAATACCTTATTATCTATAAAAACAGGAGATTAATTTTATTTGATTTTCTCCTTTGATTCTCATTTAGCAAGTTCTTCGTTTATTTAAATTTTTACACGAAAAGTTTGTTTCCCTTTACACAGTAAATAATGTTTCATTATGAAACTACATATTTAAAAAGATCTTATATTAATTTTTGCCCCTCAACAAATACTAATTTCATTAAAATACTTCAAAAATTATTTTACTTAAAAATGCTGATGTTCCATCGAATTAATCAGAATCCTCGGAACGAGCTGCAAGTAAGAATGAATCGATATCGATGAATCCCACGAATTCTTTCTCACACAGAGTATCGATTGCAATCATTAATCATGCTTATAGATTTTATTCATGTTGCAAAACGTATCCTCACGATAAGCCAGTATCAATGTGCCCGTATCGATATATCCTCTTTTTATTTCTCCCGCAATAAGAGCTGCTCGGAATATATTCGCAGTGTCCGGTGCCACGATCGAAAACTCCAGGGTAATTAGTTACCCACTGTTCCCCATTCATCATTTGATTATGCATGCGGCTTGGATCGAAAAGTCTTTCCGAATTAAAAGACTGTTAAGGAAAATTATTCAAATACTCCCCCGAGGGCTAAAAATGCTGCGCCTCTCTAAAGTTATCTCATTCCAAACACTGTTTCATTTCGTTTTTTGGAAAGAATAATTGTGTTCCCCTGCAAAGCTTTTCTTTTATTTGACTCTAAAATTGGAGCAACCGTTTCATGGAGCGGATATTGTGGAAGCGATCTGTAACCAAGTAATTTTGCAATGTAGAAAGTAGTTTTTATTAAAAAGTATTGCTTTATATTTCCAGTGTTTTTCATTCTGGGAATATTTAAGTCGTTAAATTAAATTACAAGTGAAAACTCTATTTAATGTTTTATATGTTGTGACTTTGTGACTATATGACAAAGGCTATATGTAATGTATATTTTAGTTTTAAAAACATTTTGAAAATGTTTTTTTTTTTTTTTTTTTTTTTTTTGCTGTTTATCGATCAGTCACTGAGGATAACTGAATTTTAACTAAAGCTACACTAAAAATAACCAGTAGCACGACAGTCCATGTTTTTTTTTTTTTTTTTTGAGAGAGAGAGAGTGACCCGGGTGTGAAACCTATGTTCCCGTTATGTGGTCAGCCTAATGCCAAACCATCAGAGTTTAGATCTTAAGCATGCTTGGTACTTTGTTTATTAACCCACTGTCGATATTGAACAACCCGAGACAAAAATTTCGGACCTGTGCCTCAACAGCACGAACACATTTTCCACTTCGCCACCAAGTTCCAACTTACTTTAAATACCTTTTAGAAACTTATTACTCTTAATATGTTTTATTCAAAAGATACATGACAATGATTAAAGTTAATTTATTTATATTTTAAAAAATTATTGGATGTGTTTCAATTTCTCTGATGATATTCTGTGCGTATATTACTGGATCTGTCAGGTTAATTTACTTGCAGTCTTTAACAATGACTGCTTTTAATATATTTTATAGCTACATCACATTAGATATATTCAGGGGGTATTTTGCTTTAAAACTAATTTTCAAACTTTTCCTTTTTTTTTTTTTTTTTTTATGTATAGCTATAAATCTTTTAAGTTAATTTACTTCTTATGTGCGTTTAGAGAGAAGGCGACTTTTACTTTTTATATTATATAATGCTATGTGGCAATAATTATTCAATTTTGTATTATGCATGCTTTATTTTTCACACTGCATTCTTTGAAGAAAATATAGAATTGATTTGTCTTATTTTATAACAACATCATAACAGGACTGCGTTAAATACTCACTTTTATTCAAAAATGTTTATATTTTTCTGAATTTTATTATTTTTTTTTTTGTTAATATAGCATAAAATAAGTACTAGTAATTTAACAATAAATATTACAAAAACTAATAAAAAAATTGAAGAGCGATCATTGGTTGATAATTTTAGTCTACTGGAAATGTAAGGAAGAAAGTTTTTAATCAGTAAGTTTCTTCAAAATAACTTTTTGGATTATGCAGGTTTATTTTTTTTCTATAAGTTCTTTTTGTAAGAATTATTTTATGAAAACAAAATAAAAGTGGATCTGTTTATTAATTTTGAAAAAAAATATTCTGACTAGTATTTAGAGACATAAAATTACAACACTTATAGATAACTGTTAAATTATTATTTTATGTACGAGCTTTTCAATATATTTGCTGTATTAAAAAGACAGAAATTATGTTTCCTCAGAACCATGCAGTTTGTTTTATAGATGTATATTGTAAACTTTAATTGAAGGAAATATTCATATTAAGCATAACTATGTCGAACAAATTTTTTCAATGTAAGTAGATGCTTACATAGAGGAGAACTAATTCTCATGGCTTATAACTATCAAATATGTGAATAAATATATAATTATTTTTATTTAAATGGCTTATAACTACCAAATATGTAAATAAATATACATATTTTTTTATTGAAATGGTGGGATACTAAATCAAATCATAATCATATTTTAAATAGTTGATTGTATCATGTAAAGTATTTCAATTTAATTTAATTTTTTATTTACTTATTTAATAAGTGAAAAAAATATATAATTTTTTTTATTGAAATGGCTTATAATTATAAAATATGTGAATAAATATATATATAATTTTTTATTGAAATGGTGGGATACACTAAATCAAATCATAATTATATTTTAAATAGTTGATTGTATCATGTAAAGTATTTCTATTCAATTAAATTATTTGCTTACTTATTTAATTGCTAAGAACAGATTCAATGTAATATTTTAATTTATTACTTTTATGTTTCAGGTGAGTTATTCAACAGTATTTAAATCTAAGATTGTAGAACTTAAAAATTAAAGCAAAGCAAATAAAGCAGAAAATGTAAGGGAAAAATTTCTGAATGGTATTCTATTTATTTTCTAATATTTATCAATCTCTGTTTCTTTTTGGGTAGTGGTCATAAACATTAATGAAAGAAAACATTCACATTATGCAACATGAATTTTTTCGTCAAATGAATATTTCAATTCACATATTACAAGAAGACAGTTATTATGACAATATAAATTTCTCAACTATATTAAAAAATATTATTACAATAAATAATATTTTCATTTTGAATTGTGTACTTTTATTCAGAAGTATTTTAATAATAATCATAAAGAATATGTTTATACTAATATATATTGTGTAAAGTTATATTGAATTGACTCCCTTATTTGCACACAATGTAAATAGTCAGCTGTTATTATATGAATCGTAGATTATCTTATATTATTTTGTGCACTGAAATGAAATATTTATTTCCATTCAATAAAAGATAAAACTACTATGAAAAAATGGAAATTGCGTTATATTTGAACATTATAGCAGTAGATTATATCCATTAAGCTAACAAAATGTTCATATTAATCAAGAATGTATTTCACTAAATCTTTTTGCGTAGAAATACTTAAATATGCATACTATTATTTTTCTTACAATAATTATATACATAGGAAACTGCATCAATTAATGTTAAGTTAGAAATATTTTAACGATTCTGTAAAATATGAAGCTGCTATTAAAAAGACAAATTATGTTTCCTCAGAACCACGTAGTTTGTCTTATAAATGTATATTGTAAACTTTAATTAAAGAAAATATTCATATTAAGCATAACTATGTTGAGCAAATTTATTTCAATGTAAGTATATGCTTACATTATTTCTTATGAAAATCATCCACTGGATTGCAATAATTCGCTTATTGAAACATAAAGAATTCTATTTATCATATAACGTTATGAAGCTGATAACAGGGAAAAACAATTTGTTCAAACGAAATAATATATTTTGGCTTATAACTATCAATTGTATCCTTGGGTCAAGAAAATATTAGGAAAAATAATCCAATGTTTTTGGTATAAATATTTCAATTTCTGACAAAACATGTAACTTATTAATATGATTTTTATATTTTATCCTAATCATTTCTACAAAACACTTAATGTACAAGTATTTTTCTTTTTATTTAATCATTAGTATATTTATGCAGTCATTTCATACCCTATTAATTAATAAAGTGAAATAAAGCATCCTTCTAGTTGTTTAGAGTTTATAAAATATTTTAAATAAAATGCAGAATTTATCAATAATATTTTCATTTATTCATTCTAATCTATTCTACAAAATTTTAAACTCTAAGTTCATATAATTTGCTGATTTATATCTTTTCAACTAAGATTATTAATATTAAATATTCTGTAAACATTTATCTTGCTAATTATTACAATTATTAAGTATTTTATAATATAGTTTACTATATTTTATGAGTATAACACTAATCAACCTCTCTATTGAATTAAATAAGGGTAACATAACATATTATTTCTGTCTTTTCATAATAAGGTTGAACTTATTAATAAAATTTTCATAAACTTATTCTAATCACTTCTTCAAAATATGGAACTCACAAGTTTAGGCACTTAATTGAGTTTATATTTTTTTTATTTCAGGACAGCAATTAAGTGTAGAATGCTGCTTCACTTTAGTTACGAGAAAATGATTAATTAGTTTCGAGATAATTAATCGCTTTCTTTAAGAGAACACTTTGAACCACTTTGATTAAAACACACTATTTTTAAATCAAACACTTTTGGGACATATTTTTTACATGATATTATAAGAGAGAATTTTTTAAAAAACAATATGTGGGCAAAATTAAACTTTATTCATCAATTGAAAACTTTCAAATGTTGTATTTTTTTTATTTAAATGCGATGCAAACAATGTTGCACAACAATTAACTACTAATTAGAGAGGTAAATAAAGAAAATTTATCAAACCTTTTTTAAAACTTTCAAGTATTATTGCATAAATGAGGTTAAGGGTTTAATTTATTTAGAAGCATATTTTGAAGTTTGTTACTAAATGTTTTCCTTAAACTCACGTTCCTTGAAAGTACTAAAATAAATGTCAAATCTTCCATTTTGTAAAGTTCTATTTTATAAAGTAAGCAATTATTTATCTTCAAAGTAAAGTATCATGCATGGGATTTCATATTTTGTTCATGTATAAAATTTAGAGCTGAATACTGTATTATTGGTAATAGGGTTTTTAAAGAAATAAAAATTCACAGCACAGATATCGTATAATCCGGGATGCTAAATTCTGAGTTTGGGGAATTCTTTTTTGGCGGACTTTATTGCTAATCTTACAGTTTGATGTTTATTACGTCATACAGATGGAGACTTTTAAGAATTTTAATTAAGGGAATTCTATTTTTGCAACCCTATAATTTTCATCATTGCCAGACACACAATACGTTATTTTAGTAACATTTCTTCCTCGCCCAAAAATTTCAGAATTTTGTATGCTGGATTATATAGCATTTGTGCCAAATTTACTTAGCGCAGACTGTGTAAAAATTAAAAAATGTGTTCTTGACTGAATAATATTCATGATTTTGCTTACTATTTACTTATTAAGATTCAATCCGTGATCATGACATTGAATCGCCATATGTATTTTATTCAAGTCATTCAGTAATAGTCGAACAGCTTGTATCAATCCATCATGACTGATTCCATCATTATGATGTCACTAGGAAGCAACTTGAAATGAATGTTTTCTATATGAAGTCATTCATAATGATTAAACGACTTGCAATAAAGAGCTCGTTGCTTAGAACAATTTGAACTAGTTTGTGGAACCAGAGTTTTTTTTCTCGCAAAGCAATCACTGTTCTGTAAATGTTTTGCATCAACATTGGGATTTCATATCAAATAAGTTAATGTTACCAATTCATCACTCGAAACAGATAACAAGTATCTGAAAGCATTCGACTTTTGTTAAATCCCTTGTATCTCTCTTCGCATTTTCGAATCCCTGCAAAATTGTTTGTTAAAGATGGCGATTGTGTTGGTTTATCAATCCATGTTTTCCAGTGCCATTCAACTGAAACAAATTCAAAATGAATGAGTTGAATGCGCAGATGCCTGACATAAATTGAACGATGTATTTTTTCTCAAATTCAATCCATAATAATTAAATGTATAGAAGCCCAAATGAAACAAAAATAGTATGTAAATAGAAACATAAAAAAAGTAATGTGCATATTCAGCAAAGAAACGAGAAACTTTCCTATGATTAACACACGGACTTCCAGCTAATTAGGATTGACTTCATGAAAGTAGATCAAACCAGATGCCTAGTAACACAATGTAGCAAAATTTATTCAAAAATACATAGTGTTAAATGATAATTAAGGGATACTTAAATATTATGTGCATCTTTCCTCCCTCCATGTCAATACCAACAGAAGAAATACCCTGCATGCAATACCAATTTATTTAGAACAAATTCTATTCAGAACAAATTGCAGAGATTTTCCCACGCTAACATTGATTAACTATTGATGTACTGATCTATTACCCAATATCACGAGCCTTCACGTTGCTGGCTATTTGCTGATGACATCATATCTTGCATAATTATCATGTAATTAGTAATTATTATAAAATTGTAAGGTACTATAAATGTGTTTTTAGACTCAATATGCAGTTATATTATTATTTAGCTATGCGTGTAACTGAGTTTTCTCGTTTAATGAGTTCTTTTAAAAATCACCATGTGTTTGAAATGATTGGGCCTTCAAAACATATTTCAGTCATCTGAAGATGCACACATCTTTCCAGACATAATCCACTATGAAATATTTTCGTTTTATGTATAAATGATGCAAGTATGTTTTATTTTAAGTTTTATGTGTTACATTGATTTAATTGATAAAATACTTTACATTTAAGGGACAATTAGAAATAATTATAATATATTTTTCTATGTGAAGTACAAATTATTAAAATTATCTTTTCATTCCATATCAATTTATGTATCTTAGCGCTTAAATCCATATTAATAGTATTTTTACTATATTATGTCACTTAGATTAAAATTACTTTTATAAACTTAACAGTATCAGAAGCGAAAGACTTTTGGTTGAACAGTACCGGATAGTATTAAAGGAAGTTACCAATGATGACCATGAAAATAGCTTTCATGTATTTGAAAATTATGAAACTCAATTTTTTATTATGATTATTATATATCGCAACTTTTTCAATTCTTTAAAACACTTATCACAATTACAATTTTATTTATATAACTTTATAATGGTTCTATCGCAATTGCCTTACAATTTGATTTTTAAAATTATCCTATCGTTATTAAATAATTCAGGGTAAGTTTTTTTTATAATTATATTTTTTATCATGATTTTTCTAAGTTATAATTTTTCATTCATGTATGACAAATATTTTCAGGATACAATGCTTCATTATATTTCGCATGTTAATGTTACTTTCTTTTCTAGATATATTTATTTTATAATGATCATGTATGGCTTCATGTATAGTTAAAGAAAATAATGTTAGAAAAATCTTTTACAATATTACGAATATAGTTTTATATTTCTGTCATATATTGTTAAGAAAAATAAAGTCTCTATAAAATATGAAAACAAATCTTATACACAATATACAATAACCTCAATATGATTTTACATCATATATTCAACGTTATACTAACTATTATAACAAAAAGATCAGCTTAAAGTATTTATTTTAATAAAAACAAACTATAAACATTAAGTTTAATACTAAATAACCTCAATTCTGCTGAATATGAACGGTATCAATATGTAACATTTTTTACGCATTCAATCCTTGTTTATAAAACTTGTTCAATATTGGTTATCTGGAAATAAACTTAAATGTTGTGTGATTTCTTAATTACAGAATTATTAATTTTATTTAATTTTATTTTATTATTTTTAATTTTATTTTTAATTTTCCAATGAGTTTTTGAGAATTTTTTTAACATTTTGTGTTTAATTATTTCATTGCCTTATTTGGAAATAATCATGAATAAATCTTTCACTCATTTCAATTTTATATTAAAATAATATTCATTTTTTCTCGAAAGTAATTGAACATTTTCATGATTAATTACTAAATTCAAAATTCTTTCTAAAAATTATATAATGCAATTTTAAAATCAGTTTTTCCTGCTTTAGTGTCATATAGTTACCCAGATTTATTCCCATTTTTGCTGCAATATTTGTGCAAGACACTTTTCGTGAAAACTTTTTTATTCTAAATAAAAAAATGTATATCTTGTCTTGAAGAATGGATACATTTCTTTGGAAATTTTGAATTTCTTAAAAGTAATAGGTAATATATTATTTATAAATACAAATTAAATGCCTTATAGAAATGACATTCATGTTACAGTTTTTGTATGATAAATTTTTTGACACAATAAATTATTATAAAATAATAACATTAATATTTATTTTTAACTCATCATGCTTATCAAACAATTGAAGCATATTTTTTATATTTAATTTTTAAATTAATAAATATATAAGCAAACCTTTGTTATTTATGAAAAATAAAACATTTTCTTTAAATGATGTTTTCCTTTGATGATTTTAATTTCACATTTTATGTTCTTAAAATATTTGAAGAACATTTTTGCTTAACACCACTTCACAATTTTTTTTAATTCCTGATGAATTTCTATTTTAATTTGAATATTACTTTTTACTGTCTGCACATTTCGTTAATTTTACGCTTCTCTTTATTTATTAGTTATTAATATAAAAAGTTAAATTTGTTTTTATAGGATTGTTCGATATTTTATGAGATGTGGTTTTCATGTTGACAAAATATTAAGATAAATCTGAAGGCAGTAGAAATCATTATTATATTTCATTAAAATGAATTCTATGACACACTATAGATACTGTATGGGTATCTGAACAATGCAATGTTAAAAAGGTATTCCAGCAGTTTCTTCCAATGAGAAACAATAATTTATGGTAAATAGTTTTCATATATTAAAGTTTCTAAATCTCAAATCATCTATAAGTGTCCCACATTTGTCTTATGTTTTTCTGATGCTGACATTTCAGACAGATGCACACAATACAAAGAAATCTGTGACATCTGCAGCAAAATTTGGATGTTTGCCAGCTTTTCCAGAGAATGAGGCTCTAGACAAACCTTATATATTTATGGTGTTTAACCTTTACACCTAGACAACAGACTTATAAAAATGAACACTGTAATATTCTTAAAGTTACTGATACAATCAGATAATTTTCCCTGACTGCTGACTTTACATTTTTGACACAGAAATTAATCGTAATGCATAAATATAGGAATGTGAAAAAGCCCACAAATACGGATGGTATTAAAAGAATTTCAATAAATTTATTAATGTCTAGTGAGAGCTTATTTAGGACAGTGTAAAACGCTTTCACATTTTCACTGAAAATACACTCAAATCTGAGTTTTATTGATTGGAAACAATGGTATATGTACACCTGAAAAAATTTCAACTGTATATTTTTGCTACGATGGCATATCCTTCTGTTTATTATCAAGGTTAGAATATTCATTTCGTGAAAAAGATTAACTGAGTGAGACACCAAAATTCTCTTCAATTGTCTGTGTGTGTGTGTATCAGCTGATATAATGATCTGGACTATTCTCTTGGAGATTTGTATGAGGCGTACAGAAAGGAAACGATTTCAAATTTATATTCATAACAAACCGTTGAAAAGGACGATATTCTTTATCATTTTTGCCAGAAAATTAATTTATTGCCTTCATGCCATCTGAAAAAGTGTGTATGAACATGTGGTAATTTATTGAGACAGGTGGCATGCTACTTTTTGATGTTAATCTAAGTAAAAAATAATATTAAGTTAAATTTACCACCAATATTTGATATATTTTATATTTCTTATGTATATACATAAGAAATATAAATTATATATTTTATATTTCTTATGTGTATACATATTGTATACACATATCGTACATATATTTTATTATATAATATTATCCGTATTTTATATAACATTACAGATCAATATGAATCAAATTCCTTATATAGGCATTATAAGTATACAAACATATATAGATATGTAATTTACATTACATAGATATATAATTCTATTGAAAACAAATTTAAAAAAATGTTTAATTATTTTATTCAAAAAGTTTCTTTTGATAAAGAGTATGATTCTATTAAGTAAGTTTTAAATTTAAAACAAATGCAAAGGGTCAAGCGAAGATGAAAAAAACTGGAATGTATACGTATTACTAACAACACTGTAGCAGCACTTTTGTCTGATTAAACACCCATCATTAAACCCCTTTACAAAATAACTCATTTATTTTTGATTCCTTCCTTAGAACATATCGCATGATTCATTATTCAACCATAACTTTAAATATGTTATTACCAATAAATTTCTCTTTTTGGGGCGAAGCGAAATGCATCACTGTGCCCATTTCACAATGTATATTCACATAAACATTTCTTTAATTAATATCATGTTTCACTGGTTCAACTGCTTGAAGAGGAGAATGTAATTTATACCTCCCCTCGTGTAAAGTGTCATGAAGAAAACACATTTCATCCTCTAACTTCAGGGGGTGCCAACACTTTTGAATTAATTAGGGTAATTTGCGAGGCTTGCCAAAGTAAGCTATTCGAAAGAAGCAGCTGTAATCGCTTCAATTTTTTTTTTTTTCTGCATTAAAAAAACAATCCCCTTTTAAGGTACGAAGAATGTGAATTAGCATCTCAAATGAGAAAGATCTATTAGATTTTAAATAAGTTATTAATAACACATTAATGAAAACAACTATGATGAATAAAAACAGTTATTTTGAATAAATATCTTAACGAGCTTATACGAGGGTTACTATGAAATTTTTGAGAAACGCGCAGATGAGAATTTAAAAAATAAAAATAACAGTTTAATTCTAAAATAAAAAGTATTTTTAACACAGAAGACGATTTTTTACAGACTTACTTCAACTTGGTTAACGTAGAATAAATTTTAAACAGAAGAAAAAATGGAGTTGACGCAAGAAAATTTTAGCGCTATGATTTTCTTCGATTTTAAAACAGGATTAAATCAAGACGAATGCGTTCAACGATTGCAATTAGCATTTGGTAATGAATCTCAAGTTCGAGCTACCCTATTTAGATGGTTTAAAGAATTTAGAAGGGGTTACAATTTTCTTCAGGATGAGAAATACACAAGAAGGCCGCCGTCGACAGTAATCCCGCATAATGTGTCTGCCATACGAAAAGTGTTGATGAATGATAATCGCTGTACCTATCAAATGATACAGAAGGAACTTAACATTGGATCCGCAGCCATACACAAAATAATTCATGGAGAATTACATATGAAAATAGTAGTTTGCCGTTGGGTTCCCCATAATCTAACTCAGCACCAAAACGAGGAGCTTACCAGAATCAGTATAGAAATTTCTAAATGATGGTAGGCACCGCATCATTTCTAAAATTGTAACAGGTGATGAAACGTACATACCGTTTTTTGACGATTCAACACGTTAAGAAAGCAAAGTATGTGTCTTTGAAGATGATCCCACGCCGACAATCGTGAAAAAACAACGCGCACTGAATAAAGTGGTGCATGCCGTATGCTTCAGATGTACGGGATTGGTCAAAGCCATCAAGTTGGAAGAACAGAAGACTATAACAGCAAACTGGTATACCACTAAATGTCTTCCAGAAATTGTACAAGAACTGAATGTTAGAGGACTAATGATTCACAAAGACAATGCATTTTCACTCACATCCGGAATAACAGTTGAGTTTCTTAAACAAAAACAAATTAAAGTGATCAAACATCCACCGTATTCACCAGATCTAGCAATGTACGACATTTGGTTATTCTTTAATCTAAAAATGAACTTAGGTAGACGTCGTTTTCATTCAGAAGAAGAGATTGATGTGTCTATAAATGCATTTTTTCTTCTATTCCAAGAAAAGAATGGCTTGAATCATTTAATCTGTGGAAAATTCATCTACAAAAGTGCATTGATGCTGGAGAAGACTACTTTGAAAACACCTAAAATTTTGTAAGTATAACTTAGTTGTATCTCAAAAATTTCAGAGTGATCCTCGTATAAAAATGAAGAGAACTATTTTGCAGACCGAAATATTTTTGGGGAAATAAATAGGCTTAGAAATAAATAAATAACTAATTTTTAGATATATTTTTCTAATTACATTCAATTTTACCAGCTTATATAACCAAATAAAAAACGCTAATGTGTATGCAATAATAAATAGGAAAATTCATCCTTTTTTGAATATTTTTGAAACTAGCTTAAAAATTGTTCATATAATATTCGCTTTAATTTTTTTTTCGTGAAAATTAGATACTTTATTTTTTATTTTTTAACCATTGTAACATTTAAGAAATATTAATTGTTTACTTAAAATTTCCATGCTTATTTCATTATATAAATTCATTAGATGACTTTTTAAGTTTAAAATATTTTTAGTAAATTAATTTTCCATTATTATATTTAATGTTAGTCTGTTCTCCCGAATCCTGTATATATATATATATATATATATATATATATATATATATATATATATATATATATATATATATATATATATATATATATATATATATATATATATATATATATATATATATATATATATATATATATATATATATATATATATATATATATATGTATATAAAATAGGGTTCTTAATTAAAATAAGATATTTTAGAAGAGATAATTTTAGTTTTAAGATCAATACAAAATCAGAAGTCTAAAGATAATGGGAAACATATAATCTATTTCGCAAATGATCTTTGATTATAATAATGGATCTACAGCTTATGACTAAATTTTCAATAAAAATAAGATATTTTAGAAGAGATAATTTTAGTTTTAAGATCAATACTAAATCAGAAGTCTAATGATTGACAAAATGAAACTTAAGAATCTCAATTTATTTCAAAAAATTTTAAACCTATATAACATATTTATGTATCTCATATCTTCTTTGTTCTATTTAATCATCAAAATTGATTAAAAATTAACCAATTATTTGTTTTAATTAATTGTTCAATATAACATACATTTTTCTATTTTCCTATCATCGAAATCTGAAAAAACAAATTTATAAGGCGTTTTAGGAATATAAAGGAAAAATGGCATTATTAAAGTTATTATTATGAAGGTATTCTCTACCCCACCTGGCATACATCTTAAGCTAACGTAATACAGCATTTAAAGTATAATTATTTCATGTACAAAGAAAACAAGTGTGTTCATAAACATAAATTTTATATATATATTATATATATATATATATATATATATATATATATATATATATATATATATATATATATATATATATATATATATATATATATATATATATATATATATATATATATATATATATATATATATATATATATATATATATATATATATATATATATATATATATATATATATATATATATATTATATATATATATATATATATATATATATATATATATTTATATATATATATATATATATATATATATATATATATATATATATATATATATATATATATATATATATATATATATATATTTATATATATATATATATATATATTTATATATATATATACATATATATATATATATATATATATATATATATATATATATATATATATATATATATATATATATATATATATATATATATATATATATATATATATATATATTTGACCAAAGCAGGAAGATTTTCCATATTTCACGTGATAATATTTCCATGTATCACTTGTAACAAATGCTTGGCAATGAGACTTCAGAAAACCTTCTCAAAATTTGTGCAGATTTCCCCTTGTATTTTTGACCAAACTTCACTATATTCAGAATTGTGTTCCCGTTTTATCAATCTGTGAGGTTCCACTGCCCCTCCTGGTCATCACTTGCACCGAGTTCATCACCCTGGCTCTCCCTTTTCCCTCCAATGCAGCAGACAACAGAAGACAGTCATTTCTCTTATTTGTAGAGGTTATCTGAGGTCTATGAGAGACATGCAGAGATAGAATATGCGTTTTCCTTACATGTTATATGTCATAAGTTTATTATTTTTCTTATAAGGTCAATTCAAACTTCAAAAATTAAGGTTTAATATTTATTTTACAATGCAATGAATGTATAATTAAACTAATTGTCAGTAGAAATTGATTTAACAACAAATCATCAGTAACAATGTTTATTTCAAGATCTGAATATTTTAAATTTATTATGTAAACATATAATGTAAACTAAGGAAAATCATATGAATATTTACTTGCTAATGAAACATGTAAAAATAAAACAAAAATCGAAGCAATATATATATATATATATATATATATATATATATATATATATATATATATATATATATATATATATATATATATATATATATATATATATATATATATATATATATATATATATATAAACTTTCAAATCATCTAAATCTCTCTGAAGTGGCGATTCCAGAGGTAAGAGTAGCGAAATGTACTCAGATAGGTTGCATACTTGGGGGATGGCTGTGACGGAAATCGTTCAGCTACCCCCTCAAGCTTTGCAGGATACTCTCGTCATTTAACAAATTGGGAGCAACTCAATTTTTCTCCCGTTTAAATAAAAGGAAACATAAGTGGGAAAGATTTCGAAGAGGGAATGTCATCGACTTTGCTGAGGAATTGATAAAGTGTGGGGGTGGAGACAGGGGAACGGAGCATGGCTCCGTCATGCATGTAAATCAGACCCCCCGCACTCTTCTAGACAAGGCCATAAGGGAGATGACTCATATCGTGATCTTGTTCTTATGGAGAGGGGTTGTCACGTGCACGAGACAATGATGGAAAGGGAAAACGAAGTGATATTTAGCTGCAGAAATTACATCCGGATAGAAAGCAGATCGTTTAACAAAACTACATGACTGTAGATAGCCCTAGTTCAGTTTAGAGTATATTTCTGCCCATTGGGAATTAAAAGTTGTTATTTTAATACAAAAATAGGTATGCATTTTAAATTTTTATTTATAAATGTCAAAGCTGAGAATTATTTCTAATTTTTATGAAAATTTATCATTTCAAACGTTGTTTGCTAAGCAATATGTTGATGCTAAATTAATTATAAATATTACATGAGGAAAGAATGTAGATTATTAAGCAAAAATTCTCGACTTCTGATGCTTGTGTTACTAATTTTAATTCTAACTTCAAATAGCTATAGTAATTAAAATGTCCACTTTAAAATTATTTAATCAGCTGACCGGTAGCTGCGTGGTTATCTTTCCTGACTCCTGAGCTGAGGGTCCTGGGTTCGAACTCCGGTTCGGGCGTGGATGTCACTTTCTTTCTCTGTTTTCTCTGTCTTTTCG
Organism: Latrodectus elegans; assembly: GCA_030067965.1. Lineage (NCBI taxonomy): Eukaryota > Metazoa > Arthropoda > Arachnida > Araneae > Theridiidae > Latrodectus > Latrodectus elegans. Next base: position 5,298,619 of record CM057822.1, on the reverse strand, counting down.
ACTGTGATGTTTTATGAAGGTCACTCACCTTGTACGGCACTGGCAACGCTACTCGCCTCTATTACTTGGTACACAGGTGCCCGCTGGGTAAAGATAAACGAGTATCAGTTTCTGGTCTTGTTGTGGCATAAGGTTTCGTCACCCAAGTGCCCGCCGTTAGAAAAAATGATTTAATCATTCATATTATATTTATACTATTAACTATTACAGCGAAGTGAATATGATATTTTAAATATTTTATTTTAAAGAAAATTTATAATTACGAAATGCCCAGTAATATGCTATAATGGAATGAGCATGAAGATGCAGAAATGGCATGAGGTGGAAAGAAAATTATTTAACATAAATCATTGTCTCTTGATGTCTGTGACGCATATCTTAGGATTCTCTTCGGTCATCCAAGAATTGATATTGCTCTTTGAAAAGGAATCAATCACTCAATTTAACATTCAATGATTAAATGTCACTATTGAATTTAAAAAATTTTATAAACATTTTGCATGCTCAATAAATTAAAAATGGTGATGTTAAATATTAAATGATATTAAATTGCAAAAATTACATGAATATCGAAATATAACGCTTACAAAAGTACAAAATTACAGAATTTTATAACACAACATTCAGAGTTTATTTCAGTTTACTCATAATTTAATTTTGTGCTACTTAATAATGAAGTGAACAAACATATTAAATTTACATAAGATAAACTAAAATTAATTTGCTTAGTATTTTTATGAAAATTCAATACATAATTAAAATGCAGTATTCTAACCAATATGATAATAATAGAATTAGCGATGAAGTAGCCAAAATTACACGAAGATACACACCAGATTATTTAACCAAAATTAGCCACATTATTTCATTTGCTTGTGGCACAACTTGCAATATTTATTTCAATCATCAGAGAGTTAAAATTGCAGTTTGGAATGAGAAAATGATCAAAGTTATTGTTTTCATAATGAAATGTCACAGTTGACTGAAAATAATGGTGTATATTATATTTGGCAGATTATATACCGTTTTAAAATGTTATAAAACACAAGGTTGGTGACATTAACTACAAAACGATATTTGGATGTTAAAAGCAAATAAAGTTACAAAGGATACAGTATTTACTTCAGTTCAGGGAAGACATGAATAGGTTGCTCACAAATGTAAACTAATCATTCTTACAAAAGTTTATGTTATTGAATATTCAAAATAAGTGTATGTATTATTTTACTTACATTTTGGTAAAATTTTCTATTTTGAAATATGTTAATTGACTATTTACTTACGCCCGATATATTTTGTTAAAAAAAGTTTTGTATGTTGAATTTTTAGACACTTTCAGTAAAATAGAGAATAAATTAGAAACAGACTTAAATTCAAAAAATAGTTTCAAACTTTATTGAAAATTTCATAGATTAAAGCAATTTGTTTTGGAATATAGCCAAAAACACGTTGTTAAATTTAAATAAAAATTAATTTTTCGCTAAACTCAAGCATGCATAATTTATAAACTGAGCTGAAAGTTATGAAAAAAAGTATTCAAACTTATAAAAAAGCTCCAAAGAAATATATTTATATGTATATAGATGTATGAAATTTTGATGTCATCTCAAGAATATTCTTCGAGTGTACATAAGAAAATTTATTGCTAGGCGAAAGAAACTACACATAATATAAAACAAATATAAAAATGTGAAAAACTGCTTAATTAAAAAATTCAAAAGATAACAAGGATTTGGTATGTGTATTGAATTTGAACATAATATTAAAAATATAACAAACAATAGGGAGTAAAGCTAAATGATTGATGTCCAAAAAGTAAATGATGAATAATGATTTGTAAAAAGATTGTGGTATGTAGATTTTATATATAATTTAGAAATGAATATGGCACTTTTTTAATATTTTTATTGTTATTAAAGATTGATTGATTTATAGCTGGTGGTTAAAATTATATAAACTATAGAACTCTCACAAATAAAACCTGGAAAATATTTGCAAAATAATTTGAAAAGTTACATTTTCTGTTAAAAAATGTTATTGTTCTTGAATTCTTTGATATTCCTTACCGGTTGGAATATTTATACACAAGCTTATGCGCATAAATTTCACACAGATATAAACATATTTATGTATATATATTAACAGTGAAAAATATATAAATTAAATATTTATTTTTGAGAGTTTGGTTCCATTCTTTTATTTTTACTAAAGATGAAAAGTTTTCCAGAAACAATTTATTTTGAAGAATTTAAAATTATTCTATTAATTCATAAAAAAAAATTATCTTCTTTGCATTCATTTTAAATTGTCATGTTCTTTCATGTCAATATGTAGTAAAAATCTTAATCCAATCATGTTTTCTACTTTCTCTGACTGTATATATTCAACAGTCAAGGAAAAAAGATATGATGATATTTTTCAGGACCAAAACTTCTTGGCAAAATGAGATTTAAAAAAAAAATTACTAGCAAAATAGAAAGCGATAATATGAGCATTCCCTTTTAATTTCCAAATCCACTTTGTTCTATTTTTTAAGTCTGTCAAAATCGATTCAAAAGATAAGAACGCCGCTTGAAAGAGATGAATACGAACAGAAGTAAAATTACTGCAGAAAAAAAATCCATCCCTTCCCAAGAGTAATAAGGGAGAAGGATAAAACTACCAAAAAAATAGAAACAGAGCTGAAAAGTCAGAAAGCATTCACTTTCTTTTTTCCTTTTTTTTGATGACAAGGGCAGGGAATTGCGTAGGGGTAACTTGTAGTGCTCAAAGTGGGATAGAATATAAAAGTGCAAGTGAAGCAGTTAGAGGGAGGTGGTGGAGACCCCCTTATGATTTCCTCTTACGATCCATTAATCTTTATTCAAGAGGCCTGTCGACCAGACAGTCAGAGACAACGTCAAATTCTGATTCTCCATTGGGCAGGCTCCTAACGTGTTGCTAGGTCCTCGCTGTCTCGTTAGCATTTATGTGTCATTATGAATTTCGTTTTCAGAGAAACGTGTTAAGAATAACAAATACACATTTAATTCATTTCTATAACAAAAAGAAATTCTTAGCATAGAGGATTATAAATTAAAAAAAGTTCTAAAGCTTCCTGTCTATATCGTATTTCAAGTATAGGAAATGATAAACAATTGAAATTTTTGGGTTTATGAATGCAATATTAAAATACAAAGAGAAATATCATATAACCGAACGTAAATTTATAAATATAATCTCACATTGATTTAATCTACTTATTATTCATACTTATTCAAGAACCTTGTTTATCAAGCAGTTAGAGACAATGTCAAACTCTTATTCTCCACTGGGCAGGCTCCTGACGTGTTGCTAGGTCCTTACGGTCTCGTTAGCATTTATGTGTCATTACGAATTTCGTTTTGAGAAGAACAGGTTTACAATACAAACATACATTCAATTCATTTCTCTAACAAAAAGAAATTCTTAATGTGGAGGATTATAAATCAAAAAGAGATCTAAAGTTTTCTGCCTATAGTATAATTTCAGTACAGGAAATGCTATGCCATTAAAATGTTTGGATTCAGGAATGCAACATTATATTTTAGAAAGAAAGAAATACTACCCACTCAAATATAAAGTTAGGAATAAAATATTGGGTTGTTGCTAATACTTATACAAAAACTTTGTTCATCAGACAGTCAGAGACAGCGTCAAATTCTGATTGTCCATTGGGAAGGCTCCTAACATGTTGCTTGGTCCAGCATTTATGTGTCACTACGAATTTCATTTTGAGAGGAACGTGGTAATGATGAAAAATATACATTTGCATCATTTCTCTAACAAAAAGAAATTCTTTATATGGCTAGGTAAAAATTAAAAAAAGATCCACAAACCTTTATGCTTATAGTATACTTCCAGTACATGAAGCGCTATGCGATTGAAATTTTTAGATTTACGAATACAGAGCAATATATTATAGAAAGAGAGAAATACCATGCAATAAAATATAAAATTATGAACGGGATCTTGAAATGAATCTACTTACTGTTAATACATATTCATGAAACTTTGTAATCAAGTTGTAAGAGGCCGAGAGTGTTAAGTTTCTATTCTGCATTTGGCCCGTGATGTTTTCTTAGGCTTTGTTGTCTTATCAGCTTTTGCGCTATTCGAAGCACTGCGTATTTTTTTGTGATAGATAATAATAAATATACATTTACTTATTTTCTTTGAAAATGTATAAGAAATGATTTATTATAAATTATAAACTAAAAAACTTTTTTCTTATTTTTTTGCTTCTAGTAAGAAAAAAAAATATTTTTTATTCAGTTGATTTATAAAATTAATTAGTAGTATGATATTATAGATTCTAGAAAAATTTTATAAAATCAAGATAGAAATTGTAAATAAGGCCTTATTTTTCTTATCTATATTTTGGTAGTAAAAAATATTCAATCAGTTTAGAAGAAATTTTAAATTTGGATTCTCCATTGCTCTGGATAACAGCCTGTTGCTGTGCCATTGCTGCCTTGTAGACATTTATGCAACATTAGGAATTTTATTTTCAGAAGAATTTGTTGAGAACAACAAACACAAATAATTCCTTTCCCTACATATAAGAATTATCTTTATAAAGGTTATAAATTGGTGTACATCAAACCCCTCTATTATGTTTATGGTATTGTTTTGTCAAAAAAATTATTATTCTGTTAGAATATTTTATTTTAAATATTAAACTATACATTTTAAAAAAAGTTTGCCACACACTCAAATATAAATAATTAACAAAACTTTTCTGCATCCTAGATCTAGTACTTCAACATCCTATATCCTGGATTAGTATATCCTAGTTTTATTTACATCCTAGAGATGGTTAAAATTTGAGACAATAGATAAACTGAATAAATTTCAAATCCTGTTCTACGGACTTTATTTTCGAGCAATTAAATATATTTTTAATTTTCTTAGAAGAAACATTATTACATATATAAATTACATCTTAGAAGACAATTATTTTGTCGCTAAAATTGTACTGTTAATGGAATTATTATTCAGTTGTTTATATATATATATATATATATATATATATATATATATATATATATATATATATATATATATATATATATATATATATATATTTGTACTTTTCTATTGCTGATAAATTTCGGAAGTTTTATTAAAAGTTAATCAATAAGTAGAGTAATATTTACTTAAGTAAATCAGTAATACAAAATCATTGAATAAAATTAAAAGTTCATTTCAAAACTATTTTAATAACCATGTTCAATTAATTGGTAATCTCAATTAGCAAATCTGTTGACAATAATTTATCCTTATTTTGTAATTAAAAAATATTTTAACTAAAATAGAATTTTTGCACAATGCATTCTATATCGCGAATTTAATTATTATTAAGTGTTTTAATCATTAATTAAAAAGTTTAAAAGTGAAATATATTGTGAAATACTGAAAGATTTATGTTATTGATTTTTATTTTTTTTATTTAGTGTTTTAATTATGTTCTTCATTTCTTAGATATGAGATATTTAAACTTAGCAACAGAATCTAAGTCTGAATTACGTACCTAATATATATTGGAAAAAAATTAAATGCAAATATATCTGAAAATAAAATATAGTAAATTATTGAAATGATTACTAATATTTTATTATTTATCGTGTTACAGATTTTTATATAAATTATTACACTTAAAAGATATATAGTCTACGTAAAATAAAATAAAATTTTCCTTTTGAACTATTGTATAAAGTCAATAACTAATGAGTAAGAAATTCTTGAAATCAAATTTCGTAGGAAATATTTCGAAATTAGAAGCAAACTAACATCAGGATATTTAATTACAAATTTTTTAATAATATTTTTAGCTTTATTCCCATATTAATAATAACTATGGAATTGCATTTTAATTTTATAATACACAGTTGGACCTTAAAATCGATAATTTATTTGCACATGTTTTCGCGGTGTGTTAAGATTCAAATGCATTAAACATAAGCTAAGTGTAATGAATACTCAATTTATTCATCACATTCTCTAAACAATAATAAAAAATATTTTTTTTATCATTTACAATAGTAAATATTATTCAAAGTTATTTAAAGTTTAAAAGCTCTAAACACATATTCAATATAGCTCTCTTTATTTATCTTCCTTTGCCTCGAAAAATTACTTTATTAAATAAATACAGCCATTTTAGCATATGTAGAAATATTTCATAAAATTGTCTGCCTCCCCTTTCACACAAACTCAATTACGCCCTTAAATTCAAGTTCCATCAACCGCAAATGAACGGAATAACTCACATTCGCATTTGCTAAGAAAACATTGCACGATCCACTCCTTCACGTCAGTTTTCCCCTTTTTTCCCAACGCCTTCAGTCGAAAACGAACTTTTCCCTCGATTCCCAATTCCCTCTGATCGAAATTTCATTTACCACGACACGTGAAGGGGCAAGTGTGTACGCGATCACCAGTGGAAAGGTTGCTGCAGTAATTATTCGGAAATTTAATAACCTATTGACTTTTCAAAAGTCCCTGTCTGCCTTCCGGTCCACTCGCCAATTCCCTCCCCATTCCCCTCGCCAATGCACCATTATTCCTTTCATTAATTGTGACGGCTTGGCGAAGTCTTACTTGGGAGTTGAGGGAAAGGGGACCATCACTTAATTAATATTTCGACTGCAGCGCTCCTGTACTGATAATGTAATGAATTAACAGAGGAAACAATTCGGAAGAAAGTATTCCTGATGTGAGAAGTCCTGAAGTTTTGGTATCCGGGCAGGAAAGACCACGCGACGCCAAATACAGGTAATTTGGTCGGTGTCCCCTGAGGCATGATGATCCATGGCATAGCACCCGGAATTAATATCTAAACTAGTCTGGAATATTTTGAGTTCAAATTCCTTAAATATGAGCAAGCGGGCTGAACAAAAGAAGCTTTCAGTACGAAAAATTCCTCAAACATTAATAACAAGTTAAGAATAACTATGGAATTGCATAGTTATTCTTAACTTGTTATTAATGTTTGAAACATGCCACAATTACGTTTCGAATAGAAGACATGCAGGATAACAAATTTCTAGTCTCTTAATTTCAATTAAGGGGGAAAAAAAGGTTGCATGAATCTAAGCACAATTCCGATAAGTGAGTTAGTTTTAATTGATGAATAATTTAACTTATTTAAAGATTATAATCATGTATGTTTCAATCATACTATTCATAGTTCCATCTGATTTATCCTCAAATGCTTGTTTTAACATCATGAGGATAGAAAAATGATAAATAAAAGATTTGATTTTTAGCATTACCTTCGATTACATATATTTTTGATATATATAAATATCTAATTAATAGAAAATATTAAATACAATATAATATACGAAAGGGCATAAAATAGAAATGATATGCAATACCAAGAAGATATAATTGGTAACCCAAACAGCTCTAAAGCTGATAAAGACAGCCAGAATGTAAATAATGACAAGATGCAATTTTAAAATTGATACAAATAAGGCTAAATTCAAAATAAGTAACAAATAAAGACTTTTCAAAGCGAAAATGAAAAAAGTGACTACGTTTTCATCAAGAGGTAGACAGTGAGCTTTACGAATAAGACAATAATTTTTTTCTGACATGTATGAAGGACAAAGGACTAAAACTTTTCGTGCAATTCTCTATAAGAGCATTTGTAAATAAAAAAGAACATCAACGTAAATGCACTGTATCAAAGCCGATATAAACAAATCCTAATTAGTGAAAGATAACATAAAAAGGCTGTGTTAACAATACATCAAAACAATCCAAACAAAGCAAAAGTAAGAAAGAGAACAATATCAAATTTTAAGGTAAGAGGTTGCTCTAAAACTAATTATAAATGTTTGTGGTAGATTTAAATATAAAGCAGTTTTAAAAATTATGACGTAAAAGTGTAAAATAAATTTAAAATAAAAGTTTAATTTTGAGTTACCAGTGTTCTTTTAAGAACATAAATGGCCAATACCCTTGGGTGTCCCTTTTTTCCTCAGATTATAATTATGCAAAACAAAAATGTTTCTGCTTATTTCATTTTAAAGTATGTATGAAGTAAAGAGTCTTTTTTTAGGATTTAAAAGGATTGCGTAGTCTTCACAAGTACAGGAGGGCCATTAAGACATTGAAGTTCTAACAAGTATCTTGAAATCACCAGTCTGTACTTTAAATTTCAATTAAGTTTCAATTTGCATCATATTTCTCAAATTACTTTAAATTTATCTCCTAGTTTTTCACGCTAGCTTTGGTAATCATCTTTTTAGTCCAATTTAAATATAAATAAAAGTTTTAAAAATATTCTCTTTTTTATTTACCATTCGTGCAAATTTCTTTGACATATTGTTTACTGTAATGCTGATGTTTTCCCTTTTACTATATATGGTTTTTTGATGTATTTTTTACTTTGATGTCCTATTATACTCACATTCTTCAATGGAATCGGACAAAAGATTTTAGACAGTTGGCCTTCGTGCATGCCAGAAAAGAATGTATGCTTTATTTCCAAAGCTGACCGTTTCCCCCTGATGAAGACGTGATCCCAACGATTTTTAATTTCTTAATTTTAGATTTACAAGGATTTTTCTTATTTGATTTTGATATCTCATTTTTTCTTGAATTTTATTTGTTATTGAAATTTTATAAATACAAATGATAATAGTTCAAATTTAAGCATCAGTTTGCGAATTCATATGAAGGGAATATTGAAATTTGAAAGAAATAAAAAAGAAAGAACAAACAGAATATATGATTATAAATTTAAGTAATGAATGTAAGGAAAAATTGAATATCATATTGATAAATAAATATATAACGATATTTTAAAAATAGTATACATAGCGTTTTACAATTATCAAACATTAAGCAAATATTAAAATACATTTTCACTAAGGTCTATTTGAGTTAAAGAGGCCTTATATAAAATTTGATTCCAGGATAGTATTGACTCAATTTTTTGCTTTCAAAATCCACTTAAGCAGCTTAATGTGCATCACACCATCCTCAGATGTACATAATGAAACTAATGTATTTTTTAGGTTCTTGTAGTTACTTCAATGCAATCTCAGAATGTATCTCTTTCCTTTTCCTCTACGTCTCATATATTTTCGACCATCTCAACAAGAAAGGAATATTTTACCCTCCTCACACCAGATTAGTTGCGTCAACATATTTCCTTACTATTCAATGTATTCTCTCGCCATCTGAATTCCACTTTTGCTCCCTTTTAGATTGAAATACGATATATTTTCCTTGCATCTTTCCACCTTTTAGTCCAAAACTGAAAACACTTTATTGCCCTTGAGTTAACTAAATTACCTGTTGCATTAATTACAAATCTAACAGAGTCTAAAAATTCTTTTACTTTTTGAAGCATGCCCATTTTATCATTTATTATCAATAGCACTTGTGACTATATTTACTGCGTTTTTTCGTATTGTAAGAACAACTTTAGCACATCGGATAAAGTTACTCATCTACCAATTTTTTTGCAATTTCAGCATAAGAGACCATTTTTTTGGATTACAGTTCTGCTTTTTTTTTAGATATCTATTCAGTTCTTGTTCTCAGTGATATTTCTTGAAATTATTTGATTTAAAGAAAGAATTATTCAAGAACTATTATTCTACTTACATAAACTAATAATTTTTCTTCTGTAAAATGTTCTAGTAAAATAGATATTTTTATCATTAGAATATATATTATCAATAATAACATACCGTTGATTATAATAATCCACAATATCAATACCGAAATATCGAAATTAATTCTCTGAAGAGAAATTGTGATTGGCTATTAAATTTTTACTGCAAAATACTTCAGCATTTATGACAAACTGTGTTTATTTTTTAGATTAAAAGGAATGTAACTCTTTTGTAATACTCATATTTCAATTCTACATTTCATTTAAATTTTATATTACATTTTCCTTCATTTCCTACATTTGCATTTGTCAGACACAAAGATAAAAAACATAAAAATTTCAGAAAAGTGCTAACAGTTTTGTTATCAATATATATGAATTTGAACGCGTTGTCTTTCCAACAGATCGCCTAAAACACTAAGGGCTAATAAAGGTTCTATTCTCAATAAATCGCACAAATTTTGAGTCAAGTTGTTTCGATGACTTAAAGTGAATTATGTTAAGCTTTTTCACTTTCAAACATCACCAAAACATCTTATATAAAAATAAGAAAGCTTTATAATTATTTTTGAGATGATTTAATTTTTCTCTAAATATTTCTTAAATTTAATTAGTTTAATGTATATAATGTAACAATATTTAATAATTGTTAACATATCTTTTTTTCTCAATGGATGGAAACACGTCTTCTGAGTATTGAATTAGGCTCGGCTTTCTTAAGTTATTTTTAAGTAGTTTTTTTTTTCCATTCCATTAAAATTTGGATAAAATGTTTGTACTTTATATATATATATATATATATATATATATATATATATATATTAAATAGTAAAAGCTGAATAAAAAGTCATTCAGAAAGAAAATTATTTTAAATATATTATTGTTAATTATATCTCTTTGCTTTCAGTATTTCGTTTGATAAACTGATCATTTTTGTGAAAACCACTAATTTAAAAATAGATACTATTTCAATTATCTTGATTATATCTCTGAATTAAGCAACCTCTCTTGATTTTAAATCTTTCTTGATTATATCAGAATAAAAATATTTTTCATGTAAAGTATTCTAAGCGATATTCATTATATATGTTAAAATGTAATTTGGCAATCTTAAAAAAATTGAAGTAAAACGTTATCATTTTATTTTATTTCTTACTTTGGAGAATACAAATGGTTATATCATAGCAAATTTCATGAATATATTTGGGTTTTTATAAAGTCTGGTAGATTAATTCACATATTCAGTCTAAAATTGAATATGTTTCAGTATTCTGAATCTAATGTGATTTAAAAGATTTTATATCTGTTTTAGATGTTGTCACTTTCACATATTTAGTATCCTCCTATTCTAAATTGACTACGGAAAATTCGTACTACAATTTTTATTCATTTCACGGTTATTCCAGTGCATAAATATTTTGCATGAACAAAAATAAAAATTATTTTATTCAAATATTTGTCTGAAAATGAAATTTTAAAAATTGTATATTGAAAGGAAAAATTTTAATTTTTTGGAAGTTTCGCAATAGTGATAACATTGCTAAGTATTTATTTAATTTTATATGAAATGTTACAAAGATCAGAACTGAATAAAATTTTGAAGGATACTTTGTTATTAGCCATAGCATGGTTGCTTCTTTCGTTCCAGTTGTGATAAAAAGCCTCTTTGTTATAATTTTTGTTGCTGTAAAATATTCATGTAGTCAGATAATGTTTCATTAATGTCACATCATATTAGTATGGTGATGTAAATAAGACATGTTCACGAATTTTCTGCCTGCCTTCAAATTGCATTCTTCGAGCGGCAGCAAACAAGGAGAAGTTCATCTTGGAATGTCTGGGTATCGTCTGCGATGAGAGAAAATTCACTAATGAATTCTGACAGCAATAATATTAGATTTTATAATCCTAATTTTTCAGTTTGTAAAAGTTTTTAAAATAATGACAATTACCTGTTCTAAATTAGTTTTCAAATCTTCAGCGATATAGCTACCAAAATTGAACACAGTGAAAATATTACAAGAAAAAGCAAAATGAGTGAAACCAAGCAAATCATGCACTTAATGGTTAGTTTGAATCGGTATGGACATATTAAAGTTTTTATCACATTTTGGCCTCATGTATTTGTATTTACATTTAACGTTTCTGAATTTTTAAATCTGAAAATTATTTATAACAGATATGCTATTTATATTACATTGAATATTATGTTTCCATCATGAAACTAAAACAAATTACTAAGAAAAGACCACTGTTTCAACAACGATTATAAATAATGTTGATTTACGACGTAGTGATTTCTTATGACATATTTCAGACGAGTTGGTGATTTATGACGCAGATTAATTAATTTTCGCTGAATAAGATGCATAGATTCTGGTTTACAAAAGCAAGCAATTTTTTATAACTATAATAAAAATATCCAACCATAGTATAAATTTTTTCATTATATCATGCTGTTATCCATACCTTTTAATTTTATGTAAAAATCTTTTTTCAAAAATAAGATGATTTTGTACGTTATTAAAACTTTTATATTCATTTTTAAGAACATTGTTAGAAATGATTTCCACTAGTTAAAACGCAAAAAATAACTTTAACAATATTTAAAACTTATATTTCAAAAATAAATAAATAAATTAATTAATTAAAAAAAAGATCACAAAAAGTTTTTTTCTTAAAAAAAAATATACAGATAAAGTTTATGAGTGAATATATAAGCCTATTTCTAAAATTTTCATTAAATGCACATTTCCATTTTAATAAATGTTTGCTTTTGTTTAATACTTCAGGAAGTATCCAATATATAATTTTTTTAATATTTGTACAAATGCATGTAGTTATATACATCTTCCAATGAATTTATTAGCTAAATAACAAGCATCAAAAAATTGTTTCCTAAAAAGTATGTCTATTAATTCTGCTACTTTTTAATGTATTGAATTCACCTATGTTTTAAAAGATTTTGTGAAATCAGATTTTAATTAATAATTTTATTTAAAATTATTCATTAATTTCATAAAATAAATAAAAATATTTTGATATTTCAAAACATTATCATGTTCAATATAAAAATATAAATATAGTATTGAAAATACAGCTTAAAAGCTTTCCATATGATTGATTTAATTGTAGAATAATAATATTTATTTATCAAAATGTTTGTATTGTAAACATTTAAAATATCTCATTCAATAACAATAACACAAAAAACTCTAACTAGAAATCACTTACATTTATTTATAATATTGCATCAATAAAATTATTTTTATAACAGTACAAAAATTAAATTCATAATTAAATTAAATATTATTAGTGTGATGACAATAAAAATACATGATACTAAATTTCTAAGTATAAATAATTTATATATTGCTTTTAACGTAACATACCTATTTAATGATTTTGTACAGAATTATGAAATTCAAATTTTTTAATCAGGTAAAATTATAAACATATTTTTGTATAAAAATATTCTAGTTCAGTCTCTATTTATGTAAGTCTTCCATAAAGACATTGAAATAAACAATATAAAATTATCACTTCGAAATGAAATGCCCTTTCTTTAATTAGTTATATAGGCAGTTTGATAGTATAATCAGTAGTTTGATAGGGATAGACTTCTTTCTCATACCTGCAAATAATGGTCTCTATACCAGAATTAGCAGAAGATCATCATATTAATGGGGTCTTTGTATATTGAAATTCCATTTTGACCAATTCGACTCCATTCACTTGTTTAGCTAGAACAAGAGACTGATAACTCTTGAGTTCGAACTCGTCACGGAATTTTAATATAAAACTATTATCTAGTTTATTGTGCTTCTTCATTAAGGAGAAGAAATAGACACCTGAAACGTATAAAATTAGAGACATTGATATTTTATTTCATAGAATATCAACATATTTTTTATGTTTTCGGTACATTTCTATTCATAAGAATATAAGTTTTGAAATTCTTTATTTCATATTTTCTTTAAATCTAGTTTTTATACTATAGCATAAAAACTTCCAACTTATAATTGAAATTCTTAAATGTGTAGAGTAAATTAAACCAATATATTCAACCATACCCACAAAAAAATAAATATCCATTACATATAGAATGCATATATTTTGTTAGATTAATAATTTTTTTATTTCATTAATGTTTTTAACTCTGGTATAATCTTAAAAGCTGAAAGAAGTTATTATGTTTATTTTTTATTTAACTCACTTAATTGATTATACACTTATGCGTAAGTGTGTTTCAATAAAATGAAAGACTTACCCTACAGTCCTGACTACTGCGAATTCATTTGGTTCGAGAGTTATTCTATTTACTAAAGTCCTGTACTTATCAAAGTCTTTCTTACTACTCATGTAACTAAATATATGAACATACTAACTATGTGTTTTTACAGAAATATAAAAATAACTAATGCCAAAATAAATAATTCTTCACAAAATTTTATTTTGGAGATGCTGACAAACATTTTACATTCTGTTTTCAAAGTTCTGACCTCTACAAAGTTCTTCAGAAACATATTAGTAATATTTATTCGTAAAGAATTACATAAAGACATGAAACATTTGATTATACAAAAAGAAAAATTAAGAAAAAGCTTCTCAAATATCAAATTTTTATAAAATGTTAATATTACTTGAAAACGATTATCAGTAATTCTTCATTTTAGAAACTAAAATATTAAATATTAATTATAAATTGTTAATTATAAAAATTTTTTTCAGTTTTTTTGGTTATAAAATCTTACATAATGTTTTTCAAAATGTATGTTACTAAAAAAATATTACAAAAATATTTTGTTAATATAATATTATTAATATAATTATGAAAAACATTATTAAGAATAATATATTTGAATATTTTAAACCAGATATGAATAAATTTATTTATTTAACTACTAAAGGATTTATTAAAATGTTTTTCTCTTTGATGAATGGAAAATGTGGTTTTAAAATTATCGGTTATATTAAAAATCATCGACGAATGCGAACAATAAATGTATACATTGGTTGATTTACTTTTGAGCAAAGTATATGAATATTCACAGCTTGGTTAAAGTAATGATTACATGGTAGTAAATTTTGAAAGAAATGAAACATTACATAAAATATAATTGCCAAACACTATAAATTTAAAATTCTGTATAGATTTAACATATAAATTTAGTAAGAAGGTAAATTAGAAATCTTGATCAGGTTAAAAAGTTTTAATATGTACATAAAATTATATGTTAAATTTAATCACATGTGATTTAACTCAAGTAATAATATCACAATTTGTTTTCAATAAAGAAAGAATTGAGCTCTTAAATTTAATTATATTGAAAATGTCGAAGTGATGAATAAACTGTACATATGTTGATTGATAAAATGTAAACTACATTTACTTTAAACTTATTAAAAAATATGCTTATTCAAAATTATGATAAAATAAGGGTTACTCACCAATGCTTATTAAAATATTTGCAACATTTTTCAAAATATACTTGGTAGATTTTAAATTCCTATTTAATTTTAAATTTTAATGATTAATAATGATATTCATTTGGATATTGCTATTCAAATAAAAAAACTACTTAAATAATCAATAAATCACATAAAAAAAACTAAAATCGAAGTTTTTTTTATTTTAATAAATAGCATAGATTAATAAATTTTTCTGTTTCTTCTAGCAATATTGAAGCTCGTAAAACTAATTTCATTTTAAATATGAGTGATAAATGTGATTAATGAAATATAACATTCAATCAGCTTTAACCAATACGTATGCGTATTCACTGATAAGATAAAATAGGGAATTAGGGTAATTTCTTTTTTTATCAATGAATATAGGATTTATAAATTTATTAGTAATAAATCAAGATAATTTTGAAATTATCTAGAATATATTTGCGAAATTTTTAAATGTTTAAAATACTATATGATAAAAGTTAGTATATTAAGATACATATTTGCTTAATTCTTCCTACATATTTGTTTTATTAAATAGTAAAAACATAATGACTGTCTTAAAATGTCTCATTGTATAAATACAAGATGTCAATTCAAATTAAGTACAGCATTTAGTAACTAGTGATTTTTAACTAATACATATATATATATATATATATATATATATATATATATATATATATATATATATATATATATATATATATATATATATATATATATATATATATATATATATATATATATATATATATATATATATATATATATATATATATATATGATTATTTAATACTGTCAAAATTTGAAAATTAATGTCGAATATCAATTAAGACATCTGTAAAATTATCTAAAATACGGTATTTAAGGATACAAATATTACAAGGCGTTAAATTGAATAAAATTGGTAAAATGTGCTTAATTTAAGTTCGGTTCTAATTTATAACCAAAAATTAACTTCGTAGAGAGAGTGAAACAAATGTTTCATTTCATAATTTGAGGCTACTATATTTAATATTATGATACAAATTTAAAAGTAACTTTTTAAGATTTATAAAGCTAATGTTTTCCGAAGAAATGTTTATTGGATTTAATTTATCATAGTTAGATGAAAAAAATGTTGTTTATTCTGTACAATAATATTACTTTTATTAAATAAAACTTTAAAATATTAATGAAGCTAGTTAATGCTTCTATAAAAAAGGAATATCGAAACATTGTTTTTAAACTGAAAATACATACAATAAAAGCATTTAGTATAGATAAAATTAGAAATAATCTAAGAAATATGCCGTAATTAGAGATAGATTTATAATAAAAGAAAAAAAGAACCATCATTTCGATGGATATATTATCTAATCTTATATTTTGACACATGTGGAACATATTGTAATTTTTTTATCGTGTATAACAACACACAATTCTTTTTTCTATTGTACGAGCTTTGAATTGCAAATTTCTAGAAAAAGGAACATGCTTTCTACAGTCCCCATATTCTCTATGAAAGAGCGTGAAGAAAATAAATCTATAAAAAATACCTTTCCTGAGCCGCTTGAATCGTGTCTGAAATTTCTTTTCTTAATAGGGGAGCAGCTGCATAGTGCGGAATTGTATTCAGACCATAAAATATTTTAATATGTTCGATAGAAGCATTCAATAGATCTTCTTTTATTTTGTGGTAATTATTTTTCTGCCAAGTAATAGAAATTTTCATTTGGTATACTTTCCCTTATAAAATACATTTTAGGAAACTACGAATAGTACTGAATCGCATTTGAACTCTGGCTCTCGTATTTCATATGTAATTTAGAAAAAGAGGATAAGTCCTCTTTTTAATACCTTATATATTTCTTCAAATGTACGGCAATGATTTCATTTTAAGAATATTAAGATTAAAAAACTTGTAATATAAGTAAAAAATCTCCCGAATATCCTTCCCTAGCTTTTGCTTTTATACACTGCATCAGATCAACAAGTGCGTTTTTCTTCTAAATGACTTTCCTACTTTAATCAGGGATATAATTTAGTTAAAGAAAAATAATTTTCATTAATATGACTCATAATCATTTAATAAATAATTTAATTCCTACAATGCACAAACATATTATTTTCTTTAAACTATTTTCAGAGGTATAGTATATCTAATTTATATCGAACACTGAAAAAAAATTAATCTTTTACCATAAGTTTATGATGTCCTTATTAAATAAAATGAACTAAAACTGCACTCTTTTAAAGATAGTAACGAGTTATGCTTCTGAATTGGTTGTTATTATTGCCACACTAATCCCGCCCTGCTGAAGATGTCCCGTGCCCTTATCAGATAAAACGTAATTGGACCTCATCGTATTGCTTCGTTGGAAAACCCTCTAAATCCTGAGTGAACGGATTACTTTCTGCCAAAAACCTGTCTTGCAGCCAATAAATGTCTTCTTAGAGTAAGGAAACCATCACAAAGATTGTTTGGGGGAGAATTAAATAACACATTGAATCTACTGATATAAAAATTCCCTTTCAGTTCATATGACATATTTATGTTCTCTTCTTTCTGGATCATTGAAACAATTCGTACAGAAAAAGTTATTTTCCCTTTCACAACAAAATTAATAAACGGCAACGGTAAAAGTATTCTGTCTTGATGCGTTAATACTTACAATTGTTTTGTTTTGAAAATATCGCAGAAAAAGTTACAATCATTCTTTAATATATTAATTATTATTTCAAAATTAAAGTGAATATAAAGTATATGATTGTTGCGATAAATAAATGTTAACACTGTGTTTGACATACATTTCACACACACAATTAGTAAGCAAAACTTATATTATGAAGAAAAATATATACATTTCAGCATTTAATATTTTCATGCCTGTGTAGTTTAAAAGATATATTTTAATGTAGATTTAAAAATATATTATATAATTTTTTCTTCATTGGAACTTTTCTGTTACTTATGTTATGAAAAAATAATTTATTATATAATATTATGTAACAATATATTGATTGCTATTGAGATAACTGGACATGGAAGAAATCAATTTACTATTTTTTTATACTTAAAATTTACTAAAATAATTTGTAATACATTATATTGCTTTATGATTTATTAAACAATATAAAAAGAAAGAACAATTTGTGATTTGCAGTTATTCTAGATTGTACTGAGCATGTAGAATTCAATACATAAATGCAAAACTTCTGACGGAATTGTAACTGAAATTTATGTCTCTGTGATTCAGTGTAAATCATAAACATACTAATTTATTCCGCATATTCTATGCAAATTTATTAGTTTTAATTATTGGAGAATTGATAAAATTCCAGAATTTCTGAAGTCATATGCAGAACATGATAAATCAAAATAATTATTAAATAAACTTGTTGTAAACGATTCTCTCACATTTTAAATTGTAAGTTATTTTTTCAACTCAAAGAATTAAGCTTGAGGGACAAATATAATTATTTGTTCGATGCTTTGCATTATAATTATATCTACATGTTCAGAGAGGATAACTAACACAAGTTATATTTATCAGGGATGATCAAATGTACAATAACCATATTAGAACTTGCACTATCAGCCATAACAGGAAATAAACATGGATTGTGTATAAGTCATGCTATGTGGTGCACTCTCATGATCCAGATCGAAGGTTCGATCTTTAGGCTGGACCTGTCATCTCATCCTACCTTCATTGGAAAAATGAAATTGAGTACCAAGTGTGCTTGAGAAAAAAATCCTGGGAGTTTCAAGTTATGCTGAAAATCTAACGGTGATATATAATTAGCACCGCAAGGCCTTTATTCATAATAACTAATATAGGCACTGTAGGCTTGGACCCCCATTTATATGTATAGTACCATATGCATAATATAATGTATCAGTAATAGTAGATCAAATAATGCGTAATACCTTATATTTCTATTATATTTGAAAGATTATAATTTATTATGCAGATTAATATGCAGGTATAATATAATTTGAAGTTGTTTTAGAATGCCCAGAATGTAGAATTCAATACAAATATACTTCACTGATTAAAATTAAAAGTAGTTTATCTTGGCAACTTTTATTTCTAATATTTCATATTTATTCGTAAAGATGCACGTCTAAGACTATCTGAAGTTTCTCAAGAAAAATTACTTTTATTATTTAGATTTTAAAAAGCCAAAAATTATAGAATTGATTGGTGAATCAATTACTAACACCTTATGGAAAATACATCATGAATTAAGTCACCATAGCAAAAATATCTTAAATATTTTCAATTGTTATTTCGTATACATCCCATAGATTAGGGCACAAACTTTAAGCGACAATGTGCCACTGTCCCATATTGGTTTGTACGGGGAACGAGGCTAAGCGTACCAGCCCATTCTCTGGAAGATGGTACGTGACAAAATTACCCAAGAAATCGAGTTGACTGTTTTGCTTCTTTGTTTCGCGCTTATATTTTAGGATTCTTTCAGAAACAATAAATATCGCATCATATGCTGCATTTTTAGCCCCCAGTGTTTTCTTGTTCCCGTGCATCCCCACCAAACATTGTGGTTAGAATTCCAATGAGAGCTTGTCGTTGATTCCGCTCGGGGAATAGGTAAAGTTTTATAGCTATAAAAGCCTATGGATTGTATCCATAATTCGCCAGCTTGGCTTCGCTAATTTTTGATGCTCGTAAATTGCGATTAATCCATAATTTTATGGAAAAAATAAATGGTTGTTTCCTATAGATTTTTTGGTGACTAACGAGAAAATTTAAAGCATGTAATTTATTTAACAGAATTATTATTTATCATTGAACAACATTGTAATTTTAAAAATTATTGCAAAATGTTTCACATAATACTGACTAGTTTAATTTATTTAATTTGTGAAATTTATTTTATTAGTAAATTTTATGAACGAATTATCAATATAGGTAGTTAATAACGACAGTGGTTTTATAGATTTATTTGAAATATCTAGTGAGACAAATAAATGTTATTTTGCTTGATATTTCATACATACATATATAAAATCACTATCATTATTAATTAATTATTATAACTAATGCCTGTCTTTTAAAGAAGTTTTGATCATTTTGACATTATTTAAAACAAAATGATGATTAAGTTTATAAAATATAGTTATTACAAACTACCAGTAAAACGTAAGAGCGAAACGTTTAACGAATATTAATCAGAATAGATGGTTTTTGACATTTTACTCAGAATATTATTATTAATTGTAAAATAAATACGATTGCTTTTAATAATCAGTAGTAATTCCTTCTTGAAATATATATGTGCATCTCTCAAAATCATTATTTTACATTTTTTTTCAGTACTAAAACAAATGAAAAGTAAAATATCTATAATTAAATATCAATATATTATTTAATAATCATAACAAATGTGAATCTTTCAGATTTTTTCTATAGTAAGAGCAATAAAGATTTAATCATAATTAAATAATTATATTAATATTTTTATGCTCAGCTCTACACTAATAACGGATTAAATATCAAATTAGCGAAGCGAGGTTCATGAAGTATAAGAAAGTTGTTATATATATATATATATATATATATATATATATATATATATATATATATATATATATATATATATATATATATATATATATATATATGTATGTATGTATGTATTACCAATAATGCCTCGTACGACAGAGTGATCTTTTTTTGATCAAGTATCCGAGTATGACAGGGAAGGTTAGTGGCCTACTGACATTGTACATTTTCTTTCAGGGAAATTGGTAGTCATAAGCGGACAATAACATACAACTCTAATGCGAATATGTGATCGTTGGATGCAATAGAGTACGACGGACCCACGTGTTGAGACGCATATACCTCAAGGAACAATTAGCTTGTTATCACTTTATGTGATAACAAGCTAATTGTGCGCATGGCAGTGATGGATCGCTTAGCCACATCACGAACCATAGAACAGCACATTCTGTCTGTAGCACATCATACAGTGTCTGCGCATACAATTCGACGCCTTTTATAGTATAGTGGTCTGTCCGTAATACGCTCATTGCTTCATCTACCCTTGATCAGAAACTCAGACGTCTCAGCCGCTAATAGTGCACTGAACGAAGGATTTGGAATGGCAGAGTGGAAAGAAATCGTCTTAACTTACGAGTCACTCTTCTGTATGCAACACTACGATGGTTGCATTCGAGTCTGAATACAAAGTGAAGAGAGAATGCTGAACACAACTGCGTTATGCACTGCTACACTGGTCTTTCTCCGGGTATTATGGTGTCCTTACACCATAATTATTTTGATAATTATGGTGTAAGGACATAATTATCAAAATACTTACACCATATTATTGGATACCATATTATTGGATATCACTCTTTAACAGCCACGATACATCTCCGAGGTGTTGTAACGAGCTGTCCTTCCTTAACTTCAGAGTAAATTCACAGTCATTTTTCAACAGGATCATGCACGACCACACATGGGACGCATTGCCCAAGTTTACTTCGTTTACCTTCAGATTGAATTGCTTCCTTGGCTGGCTCGCTCTCCAGATCATTCACCGATAGAAAACATGTGGTCTATGGTAGCTCAACAATTGACCCAGATTACATCCCCATCTGTCACGCCAAATGAAATTTGGCAACATGTGGAAAGCTGTTTATTCTGCTGTATTCCAAGAACAGATCCATAGTCTCTTTGAATCAATGCCGAACAGTGTAGCAACGGTGATCTCCAACAATGGTGTCTACTCACTCTGGCTACTGTTTTTGAAAGTAACCACACTACACAGAAGTGAATACATTTAATCATTCGATATTTGGTAAAAATGTTATCTACAAAATAAATTTCAATGTGATATCTCTTGTGTTTCATGGTGTTGAATTTGGGAGGCCAGCAGTGAGTGTATCTGATAAAAAATTCACTTAGTCATGCGCTTTAGGCGCTTTTTACTCAATGTGAACTGCACAGCAAACAAATTATTCATTACTGATAAGATTTTGTGATATGTATTGTAAATTGTAATTTGTAAAATAATGTTAAAAATTAACATTATGTTGCAATTCGCAATTTCTCTTTAGTTATATAGTTATTTATTAAACAAACAATTAGCAATTTTCAATTTAATTAATTTGATTTTAAGTAAAGTTTCAAATAAAATATTTTGGTGCTCATACAGCTTATATTCAAAATATTACGTTTCACATCATGAATTTGTTGAGTATAAAGCATTCATATATATATATATATATATATATATATATATATATATATATATATATTGGATATTCTTAAACAAAAAAACATAAATTCTTTTCAAAAGTAGAATAATCACAATTTAGTTCTAATGAGAGAAAAATAAGTATCCAAGCAATCAATTAAATGAATAACAGATTTTTTCTTATTCTTCTGTTATTTTTAATACATATATATATATAACATCTTTGATTAAAAAATACATTGAAAAAGCAAAAAGCCTCTATCTTATTTTTACTGAAAATCCTTATAAATTTTGAGAAATTTAGTACATTATAGTGAAGGTTAGCATATATTATATTTATATTAATCCCAGTATAAATAATACGATTCAAACATAGAATATCAAGAGCTAAAGTTTAAAAACATACTTAGTTAATTAAATATGAACCATTACACAAGACTGTTTTTTCCATGAGAATTCAAATAGATCTTATAGTTATTTATAAAGCTTATTTAAATACGGACATTTGAAATGATAAATATTAAGCAATCATTAGCTATATTTTTCTTTTATGTTTATAACTTCAGACTATTAACTTTATTCATTAGAATACTTAAGCAAATTTAATTTAGAAAAAGTCAGTTTACATACCATAAAAGAGAATTGAATCAATGGCTTTTCTTACTCATATTGATTGTTCAAAATATATTCAGAATAAACTAACTTAAAACATTAAATGTATTGAAAAGGAAAGACAGCACTTTTTTTTTCTTATAAGAGTTTATTATTTAAAAAATAGTTGTTACATTTTTTGCTGGAATTTCATTAACATTTAATAAAACTATTTGGGTATGTTTTCAAATCACGCATTTTGTGTAAAATATAAAACACAGCATTTTATCTGAGTTCTTATGTACCTACGAAATAAATTTCGATTTTAAAATTTGGTACTCTTCAAAATTATCAAAAAGTTTCAATAATTTTACAGAATAATCAATTGTTTAAATTTATCAGCCATTACTTTAAAAACGTACAAGTTAAGCCTTTCAACATTTGAATATTGAAATAAATATTTTTATCTAATTTTGTCTTTGCTATTTTTATAATTTTTTAACGGAGTTGCAATGAATATTTGCATACATTTTAATGGAATTCTTCTTGGCAACAGTAAAATAATACTCTTAGATATAAAACAGATAAAGGATAAAACGAAGCGAGCCCAAGAAGATAAAACTTGCTATACTGTTTTTACGGTTTGTAATTATTGTTTTGAACTTTTGATTTTCTTTGAGAAAGTCATATGCAGTTTATCTTCGTTTTTGATTTTTTTCTGAAAATTGCTTGAATTCCAGCAAAATTGCTTTAAATATATTTTCTTCAGTAAGTGCATGATGCTCTGTTCATTACGATAGATTTACATTGTGATACACCTTTTATAAATTGTAAATATCACATATCTTACTGAAAATTAAAAACTATATTAGAATATGATGATGCTGTTCCTCTAGCTATACAATTAGCTTGAGACGACAATGTGTTTTCAACTTCCAAATGTCTTGTGCCCTATATCAAGGTATGCTTCAATTCCTAAGCGGCATTCAAAAATCTGAACTCTTAAGCACTATTTTCTATGAGAATGACGTAGAAGGTTGACATACTAGTATTGACAAGCTGATTATCACTACAATAGATTATAAAACTGCAACAGAAGTTTGTAGAATTAAAACAATATCAAATTTACTTGTAATATTCTATATTGAACTGAATAATGCATTACCCGTTAATATATTACCAATAATAGTTATATAATTGTAATAATAATAAAATTAAACATTACCCGTAAGAAATTAACTATCCTGTTCATATTAGTGGACAAAACTCTAGACAATCTATTGTTAGAAATTGAAAATCCAGGTCTCATTATCTCAAATCAAATGCTTTAACAAAAAGAGATCATCAGAACTTTCAAAAACTAAGTATCCTTTTAGAACTTTCAGAAACTATCTTTAAATTATTATATAGCACTTTTACTAATCAAAATTTTACGATGTTAGTTATTTAACAGATTGCTTAAAAATGAAATAACAAAAAAGCCTAGTAATAAGAAAATATTTAGACATCATAAAATGTAATGAAATATTTTATCCTGTCAAAAAGTATCGAGTTACTTTAGGAAAATAATACATATGAAAACAAACAAAATAGACATGATAAAAATTTAAGTACCATGCACTACAATATTAGTACATTGACTACATACATGTTTTTTATCTTTACGTATTTTGAAATTTTATATATATAAGAGTATTAATATTCTTCTATTAATTTAAGTGAAGATGCTTTTGTTTTCAAGTATTCATATACCGTAAAGTTAAGGATCAATTAGTTTTCAATATGAAGAAACACTAATTAGATAAATTTCAGCTAATGGAATAAAATCAATTAAGCTCTAAGATATGTACTAAGAAAAACCTACAGCAAAAACTATTATTAATTAATTTGTAACTCAAAATAAAATTATCAAGCAATTAAATGCATCACGATATATATTAAAAAAATATGTGATATACAGAGCATTCAATTGACTTAATATATTCAAATATAGATAACTATATAATACACTAAATGAAGCAACACTTCCCGAAGACAGCGACTGCGAGAGTGACCACATTCTCCCTTACTAGATTGTTGGAGCTATATATATATATATATATGTATATATATATATATATATATATATATATATATATATATGTATGTATATATATATATATATATATACATACATATATATATATATATACATATATATATATATAGTTAATTAGTTAATGTATTTTGAGTGAAACAAAATGTCCTAAAAAAATATTTCCTATATAACGCTAAGAGCAAACATTGTATTACCCACCACATTATTTAATTTTTGTAATTCTTATTTAATGGGTTTATGTAGTACACTAAAATACAGCATTGTGGGGCTATTGAAAAAAATCAGAGTTACCACAAATGCCGCTCATAATCTGGAAGCAGGTCAAGTGAGAAGGTCAGCACCTCAGATGACAACCTCCTTTCCAAACAATGATGCTGAATAAACAAAGGAATATTATGCCAAGTCAAGTTAGGGACTAGTCTATTAATCGTGATGGTTTGGCTAGTTCGAGGATATATATATATATATATATATATATATATATATATATATATATATATATATATATATATATATATATATATATATATATATATATATATATATATATATATATATATATATATATATATATATATACCTTTAATATTCTTGTTGGGGAATGCAAAAGCTTTATTGACGCATTTAACCTTCTGTATTTGCAATGTAACTTAAAATAATAAGACATTATTTTTATTCATTGCATAAAAATGTATTAAAAAACTTTTAGTTAAAAATATTAGAAAAATTTAGATCAAATTATATCATAAGCATTATGAGAGCAAATAAAGAAATAGAATGTTTAGCATTTAATTTGAAATCGGATACTCGCATAAATTAATTCATGATACTTTCATTTAATAAATATTAAGAATTACTGAATAATTTAGTACTGAATTTTCTTAAATGAAATAATATTCAATACATTTTCGTAGTTTATTATTGGAAATTAATATATATTAAAGAATTCTGCAATACAAAATTATCCATATTTTTACTTAAATTTAGGTGCATGAAAATGGACTATAAAACAAGTTTCTTACTTCTATTATTTAAAAAAAGATATAGACATTTGTGCTTCTAATGATACTAAAATTTTGATTGTAAGCCCACTAGAAGTATTATTTTTTTAAATTTTAAATCATGTAAGCAAACGCCTTTGATCAGTGCCGTGCACAAAGAAACCTAATCATAAACTTATCGCTGCGGTTGCATTTTTATGAAGAAATTAATTTATTGAATTTAGTTTTGATATTTATTATAAAAAATATATTTTGATAGAAATAAGCTTCGATTTAATAACCAGATCTTAAAAAAAGAGGAAATTGTTCGGGGACATCTGTTGTTTAAATATGTGAGACAGAAATAGCAAGCGGCAATGTTGACAACGAAAATGTTTCGGATTCGGATGCGAAAGTGACACTTTTATTTTAAAATATGTAGACTTTTTGAATGGAAATAATTCTATAAATGAAATAATTGATCTTTCAACACTTTGTGATCTACTTTATGCTTTGCAATAATCGTTATTATGCAAAAACTGTAAAAATGCATCTAGCATTTCTCTTAGCTTCTCAAAACATGTGCTGAGTCCTGCAACAAAATTTTACATTTTTTTTTGCGAAAACTTTAATTTTGCTATATTTGTTAACACAAAATACGTCTCTAAACATTATAATATAGCAAAAGTATTAATGTGTATAGTATAAACACCAAACTACTCGTATGCATTTTTGCACTGGAAGAGTAATAGCTGCAGCAGAAATATTTTGTGGCGTTATGTACTTACCTCTTTCATCACATAAGTTCAAAGGGTGTAATGGATTAAATTCTACTATTAGAAATGTGGCAAAATAAAGTACGAGTGATGCCACTGAAGCATGTGATATTCCAGCAGGTATCGATGGAGAGTGGTTTCATTTTCCTGAATGATAATGTTACTTCCACAAGTGTTGATACCGGTAAAGTTTTACAAGCAGAAGTATAGATAAGATTTTACAAGTGTAAAGATAAGAAGAACCATGAAGGAAATTGCCAAGCCAACCAGGTAATGGTAGTTTGGTGGAAATTTCTGGAGAATGCTTGTTTGATGTCTTCATTGTAAAGATATAAATAGTTATGAAAGTTTCAATAGCCTTTTGTGGTGGAGGATTCAGAAATTTTTTTTATAAAACTAGAAATTTTTAAAATTTTTGAATATGACAAGATTTTTTTTAACAATAGAATTATCTCAAAATGCAAGATTTTATCATTACTAGAAATTCAGGCAGGTTTATATACTGGTAGAGCTATGATGTCTACGGATCGCGCTCGCGTATAAAAGAGTAACTATACTGTAAAATAGAAATCTGTAGAGGCTAAGATAGAAAGAAGACATAAAAATTTAGAATGGAAAGTGTTCTGGAAGATAATTCAGATAATCTCAGTTATGGAGCTGGAATGTATTAATTATGCGTAATTTTGATTATGTGTAAAACATGTTTTAACCAAAACTTTTTTCTATGTAATAATTCCTTAAAATTTCATAATTTAAAATGTTTAAAAATTTAACCCATATAAGGCAAAATACATTTCAGTGTAGTTATTTACTTTTTTAAAAAGAAATTAACTATTAAATAAAAATGCTCTGGTTAAATTATATAAAAATATTTATTTAACTAAGAAAAAAATTCAAACAATTTTGCTTCGTATAGTTATTTTTTTAAATGTTCTTTAAAGAGAGCAAGTTTTAACATTATCGGTATAGTAATTTTGCTTCGAGAACCTACCCCCTTATCATTTAAGCATTGCTAATTGAATGTAGCTTTTACACGTTGATGACTGGACCTAGACATATATTTTTTAGATAAATCTTTGAAATTCGAATACATTTTATTTCTTTAAGTACTTGTCAAAAACTAAATGCTTATCACAAAGAAATTAAGTATGTTTTTAATGAGTAAAAATCAATTTTATACTACTTTCAATTGTAACTCTGGCTGCAATCCTAAATATCATCTGTTAGGTAATGCAAAGATCAGTCTTGCTTCTTTATTTCATTAAAAACAAATATGAGTTACATTAGAAATTATAATATAAATTTCATGTTACATAAAATGTGTGTGTGTGTAAGAACTTACATACTACTACTTAAGTAATAGAACTACATACTTAAGTAATAAATTATGTGTTCCTTTAGTCTTTTTAAGTTAAAAGTGAGGACTTACTAGCTTCATTTGTATTTCGTAGCTCAATTTTTTAAAAGAGTTTGTTAAAAAGAACCAAAATATGATTATAATTAACGACAGCGAATTTTAAAAACCATAAAATATAATGTGAATAACGCAATATTTTCATTTAATTTAATAAAAATAACGATACGAACACTATATAAAATTATAAGTATGTATATATTTATGAAAATCTAGTTGTTATAAGTGAATTTTACAAATTTGAATAAATTGATTTCCGATTTATTTAATAATATTCATTAGATTTATGGTTCCAGTATAAAACTTGCAAGGAATTTTATTCGAAGATCATATAAAGATGGCTAAGCATTAGTTACAAATTGCAGAGTTTTCAACTAGTGTCATTTCTCTGAAAATAAATTTAAATAGTAGCGGTAAGTACTGCCAAGCTATTCATTTCAGTTGTGTGATATTGATAAAGAAACCATTGCTATAAATTTCAGCTACTATATGCAGCAAAAGATCATTTCAAAATATTTTTTATTATTTTTTTTTCAACATCATAGCTCTGTTATCGAATTTTATTTTTCTCCCTAAAACATTCTTGTTTATGGTCTGAAAAGTATGAAGCAGTTATTTCTCACTTCTGGTATTGCTATGACATTATTTTTGTCGCCGATAGCAATAATATTTTCAACTTCGTTTTTCATTTTATTCCATTTTCTTTCCTTCTTCTCCTACATCTATTGGGAGTGGAGTGCATGGACATAAAAATTTGTATTCTGAATAATGTTTCCAAAATTCTACGTCATTTCTTTCTCGTGGAATGAAGTAATCGATCATAGAGCGTGAAGATATGAACTAGCTTTTATTCTAAATATAAACTTATTATTGAAGTTTGGAATTTCATTTCCCCTATGGACATGATTCGATGGATTTTTAAGCCAATTATCTTTAATTGAGTTGGAATGTTCTATGAAAATATTTGGCATAAATATGCTGCTGAATGTGGTTTTTATATTTGAACCGACAACTAAAAATGCCGTAAGTATTTTAGACGCTATGACAATTTGTTTTCAGTGAAGTTTGTGAATACAATGACTTAACTTTTATCAATATTTATTTAAAAATATTTAAAAAATATTATAGAAAAAGAGAATAAATATTCAAAATAATTTTAAATATGGATTGCTGAAACATAATTGGGTTCACGGAAATACTAAAATCTAATAACTTTTAAATCACTTCTTATTCCCTTATTCAAAGTTTTAATATTATCGACAATATAATATTAAAACATTATTTTTTACAACATTAATGTATACAATAATATTAATCCTTATAATTTGCATCATATTAAATGATAAAATATGTAAACGTTTCTTGTATATTTTGATGTACTTAATAGAACATTTTGTAATTTCTGCTTTTCTAATTTTTTTCATAATATAAGTTAAGCAAATATGAGAAAAAGAAGACAATACAATCTTTTTAAGTATATTTCGAAAAATATGTAAAAATATTCATATATATTATATTTATTCTTTTAATAACAATGGCTTTTAAAACAATAAAAAGGGATTTTACTTGAAATTATTGCTTGGACATTTGCTAACTTCTTACAATAAAAAGAAACTTTTCTTTTAAGAAATAAGTTTAGTTAGATTCGTTGGTAATTCAATAAATATCATTATTTACGTATTTTTGAAAATATTTAATAAACATGACAAACTTGTAAGAAAACTGAAGCATAATGAAGTTAAAATTAAATTATTGACACTCACTTAATCACATATAGAAAGAATGTAAAATAATTAAATTAGATATTTAACTTATCCTCTAATGAAACATGTCATGTGAAAGCGCCTTGTGTGTTATTCAAATAAATTAATTATTTTTAAGTAAAAAATAAGTATATTTCATTCCTTTTATAAATTATATATATATATATATATATATATATATATATATATATATATATATATATATATATACATACAAATTTAAATAATTTAATTTTTTTTTAATTTCGGTGATAATAACTACTGATAATTATATCACATTATTATTAATATATTTAAAGCATCGCGCGCACTAGAATATAAAATAATCTATTTTTATAAATATATGTATTTATTTGAAGGTAATTTAATTAACTATTCATGCATAATGTAGCGATAAAATAAAAGTTACAGTAATTGAATGAAAGTATTTAAGAAATTTTGAAAATGCTTATTTAATTTCTTTTAATGAAGATATATTTCAATTTTTTTAAGGTATATAACTGGTGGTTATCGGTTGCAATTGTATCTTTTAAATATTTCTTACACACACACACAATTAGATTTTTGTATCATTCAAATTATTTTAATTTGTTGATAGAAAGAAAATGCAAGTTGTAAAAAAATATTTTTTTAAATTAATTTTAAAATATAATTAAATTAAAAACACACTTGTTTGAACTTTGCATCAATGCTTAAGATTTTAGTTTACAAGATGTGACGCTTGCAATAAATATTATATGTGAAACAGCAATCAATAATAAAAACAAATAATTATTAGCATTGTTTTTAGTCATCATATATCTACTTATTTATATCATTTCTATGAAAAGAATCATGTTACCAATCAAACATTATAGAAAATTTATAAAATCTAATTAAATAATTAAATTTCTGTACAAAGTATTTCTGTACAAAGAATATTAAAAGAGAAAACATATGTAACTAATTTTATGATACTGTTTTCATTCGTTGTACGATAAATAAAATGTCTAAATATGAAAAATTTTCAATATTATTAAAAAGTTTTCTTAATGGGTTCTTTCTTATATCATGTATTTTTTGTTTTAAAATCTATTTTGAGACGTACTCATAATTTTTTAATGGATAGTATCTCGTGTAAAATTAGAAATTTTTAAGAATAATGAGTAATTTATGGTTCTTATCCGTAAGACATATTCCTTAACAGTGTGGTTTTATTTTAAATCTGTACCATTATAATTATTTTATTATATTAAATAACGTAAAATATTTGAGAAATAATTCAATGGTATTTCTAACAGAAAAATATAATATAAACAATATCATGTTGTTGTTGAATAATGTTAAATTTAGTTAGAAAAAATTTAATAAAATTTAAATTTAAAACTGGATACTATTCTTTATGAAGCCTTTTGCATAAGATTTGCTGACATAAAATTTATGTTTTTATTTTTTATATTAAAAAAGTACCCATAACAATTTTTATCTGGAAACTGTCGTTAATATACTCACTAAAAATGCATTAAATCTAAAGAATTCAAAATTTTTTTGGAAGTTATAGTTATTTGTATCATTTAGTATTATGAAATAATTCTGAAATTACCACATTGAAATCGTTTTGCTGTTAATAATACTAATGAAATGTACAGGGAAAATGAAATAAATTTAAAAACATTTTCCTATTATTTAAAATTTAATAACTAGGCACATGTTCATAAATTAAGGATAATTCTCCTCCTTTAAATACCTCCTGCAACTGTTCTAGACCTTCGAACAGCATTGCTTGCTAAGTGGATTTCTCCGCCCCAAGTATTGCTCAATAATGTGATCGCTAGCATGCTTCGGCGTTGTATGGGCTACATTTCCCCGTAAGGGGGACATACGATGCATTAACCATCTCACTGTCCAGCTGCTGTACCGGCGATATATGGTGCAAGTGCTCTAGAGAGCTATAATCATGGTTTGTACTCCAGGTACCATACATACACCATCTCTTTAGATACATGCGTGTAATTTAATCTTCACATTAATAAATGAAGTATTTTTAAAAAATATGGTATGAGATACATTTTAAACTGTATTTTCTTTAGAGCCCAGAGTTTTCTTCAACTTATGTTACACCTTTAAGAGCTTATATTAGAAATTTATTACGCTTTGTGAATTTAAAACGGTTTGAACATCCAGATGTAATTAATAATTATTATACTGGAAATTTACTAAGTAGGGTGTCTTTAAAATGCTTTGAATATCTTAGATGCAATTTATAATCTTTAACAATAAAATGTCACTTTAAGAATATTTCATTAATTTTAACATTAACTAAACATATTTTGAAGTAATCAAAATATTTCTGATGAAAAAGTAACCTCTTTATTCACTAAGATAACTATACCATCGGTAGCATGAATAAAATATATAGGAAGAATTAAGCTAAAAAAATGGTAAAAGAAGAATTTTAAAAAATCTTCTGAGGGTTCACTTTTTCTTATTGCATAAAAAAATCTATATAGAATTCTATGGCATTTCTATGAGGATTTATCTTATCATAAATAGGATAACATGAAATTCAGTTGAATAAATGAACATGGGTCATTATGCTTTTTAATAATGAACTGTCAAATGGATTGAATATTATAACAATTTATATATATATATATATATTTATATATATACATATATATGTATATATATATATATATATATATATATATATATATATATATATATATATATATATATATATATATATATATATATATATATATATATATATATATATATATATAGATAGATAGATAGATAGATAGATAGATATGTATAATATATATGCATATATATTGGAAGATATTAGCAATGTTTACATTAATGCAGTATAATATAGAATGATAAAATGCTATTCTTAATTAAATGTTCAAAGTTTATTTTAAAATATAAAGTTTCTTCATTTATTGAAATAAATTATTTTCAATAAATTTCCCGAATGGATGGATGTATAATATTTTACAATTTGATTTTCAATTCAATGGATAAAATGTTTCCTCTTGAAGTATTTCCTATTGATATCACTTCTAAAATGCTGCATTTAAATAATTTAAAAAAATTTTGAGCAAATTTCTAAAGAATTAAAATTTGTTGAGTAACATAATTGTGATATTTAATGAAACAAAATTATTCTAAGAATATTTCATAGGAACAATTTTATCTTTTTTAATATACTTACGTGTAAATAAAAGCAAATGTAATTGTTCAGACACTTATAACTGAAAAGAATTCTGGTATTGTATCGAATATAGTACAGAGGCTCACATTAAAAAATTATAAAAAGTTAAACAAATTCGAAAATGAGATTTCCTAGCGAACTTAAAAGTAGTTATAATAGATATCATTGCTCTCGAAATTTTCAATCAACTTTGCTAATTTAAACTAACTATATCCAGGAATTCTTTAAGGGAATTTAAAGTATTTACCGATATTTTAATTTATTAACATATATTTTCTTCAATTCAAATAAAATAAATTTATTGATTCCATTCCAGGCAATGTAAGATTCAAATATTTTTATTCAAATCACGACTATATTCATTTTTACAGGTGATATCTCACATACTCATTCCCTATAGATTTTTACTTTGGTAAAAATGATAGAAAATTGTTCATATTTTATAATTGTTGTTTATCCATTAAACAAATCAAAAGATTCTATTGGAAGAATATTGTTTTTTTATACCAATTTGAAAACACTGATACAATCGAAACTTTTTAAACAATGAAGACTTGACAACCTATTCAATTTTGTTTCATTATTAGCATTAAAAATTCCAGAAATAGAAACCTAAATTCGAAAACATTCTTTGATCATTTGAATTTAGTAACTAAGTGTTCTGCCAAATTTCTTTATCAAAACTCTTCTGTCGAGAAGTATCCTTTCGTCTATCCAATATTGTGTCGTTTCCGATAGTAAAAAATTATTATTAAAACGTAAAATATCTAAACAACAAAATGCATACTTATTTAAAATTATCAACGAAATTTTATCGTTCATATAAGGAGAGGAGAAATATTTTAATTAATTTCCTTAAATAAATTTTATGGTTTTAAAATGACTTATTTAAGATTACACTTGAAATGCTTTACGTGTAAAATTTCTTTTCAATTTAGTAATTATATTTATTGAATTTAAAATTACTCGGATAAAAGAAATGTAATCAAAATAAGTAACAACGTTTTATAATTCTAAACTTTTTAATAGGGAAGATATTTTAAACAGCAAATTTAAAATACATTAAAACAATCTAAAAACTTTTGGCAGAAAAAAATCCTTGTAGTCTATCAAATATTGTCTCCTTGCCAACATTGAAAACATAAACATAAGAGAAGATAAAATAAATTAGAAAGCATTTTTCTGGCAAACAAAAATGGGGAAAAAAAGTGAAAGAATTAGAAAAAAAAATCTATTAAAATTCTACGACCATTCTTCATGCCATAGCGGAACCGCATTAAATTCAATTGGATAAATAGACGCGGTCCTTAAGCTTCATAATAAAGAAAAGTCAGAGGAATATAAGACCAGAGAAAGATATCTTGAGAAACTCATGCGGAATTCCGGTTACGTCTCGTCCACAAACGAAAGTCCTTTAGAAGCGATATATAAAAGTAAAACTAAAGAAGGAACGAGTGTCAAAGAAAAGAAAGAGAGTGCGGAAAAAGGGAAACCGGAAAACAGGCGGAAAATAGGATCTACAACTTAAGAGCCATAATTAGGTAGACAGGTATTCCTGAAGCGATTTCACTATTTTTCGCCAAGAGCACCCAACTAAGTTAAGGGGAGTGGAAGGGAAAGGAACATTTATTGGCAAGGGATTCTGGTTGCGATTCAGTTTAGTTTTATCTGTTATCTTACTTTCAAGATTGTATAAATGAATCGTGCTTTAGGTAGCTCATATAGATTTTAGACAATAAA
This sequence comes from Latrodectus elegans, assembly GCA_030067965.1. Taxonomy (NCBI): domain Eukaryota; kingdom Metazoa; phylum Arthropoda; class Arachnida; order Araneae; family Theridiidae; genus Latrodectus; species Latrodectus elegans. The sequence goes on along the minus strand of CM057822.1, from coordinate 5,263,731 downwards.
TTTATAATCAAGTAATTTATATTCATGAAAAGACGTAATTTATAATATGGTATGCGTTTGTCTAGAGATAACATAAAATTCTATACGATTTTATAAAACGCTTAAAAACACATAGATGTATTAATATATTTTTGAATTATAATGTTTACTTTTTCAGCTGAAATACATGCATTTATAATTACAAAATTTCTTTAGTACATGCAGATAGATTTATTGTATTTGTTATAATTGTATCCCATAAAAATATTTAATTAATATTTACAATAATGTTTAAAAAACTACGAAAAATTATTTTGATAAATTAAAATAGATTATTTTCAAAATAATTTAAAATTTCGCCAAAAATAAATAATTTAATTCTGAATTAAATTACTTAAGTTAACTCGATATTTTTATTTTATTCTAATGAGATTTTAATAGAACAACCATGGTAATATATTTCCTTGTAAGCAAAATTTATTTTAAATTACTTTGAAGAATTGTTTTAAATTCAATGTAACATTTTTATTTTATTTTAGATAATGTTATTTTAAAATGGTAAACTTAGTAATAAATGTTTTGCCACAAAAATTATATTTTAGAAAAAAGGAATTATTTTATTGTTTTTAAAATGAAAAAAAACTGAAAAACTCTAATTTAAATTCCCCTGCCTAACAAATTCCTTTCAAATTTTAAATGATTTTGTGAACTTGTTGATTTTTGAACAACGCCCATTAATGTCATAAGAAATATTTCGAATTTAAATAAACTTTTATAAATAATGAACAAACTGATTTAATATGAAACACAATCTTAAATAGAGAAAAAAATCAGAATTTTATTAATCTTTATTAGAAATTTAATTTTCCTGGAATTCTTATCTTAAAGAATGGTGGAATTTTAAAAACTTTAAAAGAGTAATTATTTCTTAGAAATTTAATTTCAAACGAATACGAAGGGAAAAGAAGAAAATAATTAAGATTTCCGTAAAATAATAGGAACAACGCAACTCAAAATTCTGAATAATGCAAAAGTATTTTCTGTAATTTGCTAGTGAAAGTGTACAATGAAATAGTTAATAAGAAATATATTTCAGATTCTTCTAAAGTAACGAGAGAGTTCATTATATCACAAGTCAAAATAGTATACTGCAGATGTTTGTTTCAAGGAACTCGTAGGAACTAGTAAAATAGCTCTTAAAATTGAAAGCTCGTAAAATTTTAAAAATAAGAACTAAATCTTAAAATTATTTTTTTTATTAAACTGCTAACTCTTTATAAAGTACTCTTAGAAAAGACTTATTATTTTGCACAGTAAAAAATAAACGCGCATGCAAACTATAAATAGTATTGTTGAAAATCTCTATTTGGAATGTATATTTTTGAAAACACGTTTTTACATATTTTTTTTTCAATCTTTTAAAATATTCTTATTTATTGACCCTCAAATAACATCTCCTTTCACATTCAAAAAGATTTTAAGCAAGATTTCGGTCGACAAAAGATCCTCTTAACATAAGTCGTTAAGTAAACGTTCTTGGCTTTGAATTTTTCTTAACGAAATCTGCATTTGTATGTAACGATTAACAAGTACATATCACATAGAATCATAAGATGAATTAAACTAATATACAGCGTGAGCATTTGATATATAAATCAAGAAAGTTTAATATGAAACAAAATATATACTGATATAAAACAAGAAAACAAAAGTATATATTGATACTGTGATGTAAAGCAAAAAAAAAATCAGTAACACAAAAGTTGGATTAGGCGTAAGAAATTCTACACGAATTGCCTCAAAAAAATCTGATACTTAAATAACACGAGTGCCGTTAGTTATCTATAATTCAAAAAAATTTCAATTCTTCAATTGAAACGTTGATGCCAGTTTCTCAAATATAAATTAAAACGTTAAAAAAATCAAGTGATAAATATGAAACACAAATAGAAAAGTCATGAAAATGAGTTCTCAAAGTAAGAGATTTTAAAAAATATTTTCTCTTAAATAAAAATTATCGTTTAGTTAATTAGAAAATATTACGAACCAGCCTCTAAAATCATTAGTAATTTTAATTCAGACGATTATAAAGACTAGCTTTTACAATACCATTATTTCTCATATATATTTTAAATTTCCAAAATATTAATAGTCGGAAACGTAAAATATGTTATTTTTAAATGGAATATCATATCTTTATACACTCATTTACAGTGAGCGATCGGTTAACAAAAAGTTCGGACTGCGAACAAATCGGACAACCGACTCTTTCACGGAAACTTTTTTCAGAATACATACGAACATTTTTCAGCTCTGGGAGCATAATATGAAAAATTGCCGAACGCAAAGGATCAATTGTCGTTTTTCATGACTTTTGAATTATATCACATGACTATTCAACTTTAAAGTTTTATTTTGTAATTTTTGCCTAATAGCTTATTGATTGCCAAAGTAAAATTTCAGTTTTGATTGCATTCAAAACCAAAACTGATTTGAATTGGATCGCCCTTATTCATTCATTGTCTCGTATGAAGTTCTGAATAAAGAATTCTAAGTGGCAGCAACAGCAACGTTATTAATACCTTTCATATCATTTTAATTAGTTCCTTAAATTTCTGGAAAAGGGAGAAATGCAATCGACATTACACATGTTCTTTAAAGACTTAGAAGCAAAAAATGAAAAGAACTGATTGATATGCAAGACTATATGTACATATTATTGTTTCATATGTATATGTTACTTGCTTTTTTTAAAAAAATTTCATTTTCAGAGTCTCCAGAGTGAATTAATCGATTTCATTATAAAATCTGTTGTGATAACACGTTGATCGGTTAATGAACAATTTGGAAAGTGAACGTAGCCTTATTATAGATTATGTTTGTTAACCGATCACCACCTTTTTTATAAAAAGCCAACCTGGTATTTGAATGGTAATACTCTGTTTTAAGTTAGGTAGCTGATGAGATTCTGTGCAGAATCAGGTACTACTTGATTTAGCGATAAACTTTGTTTTCTGATTATCCTGGGAACCCTATATTTGTATAGCTTTTGTGTGGACGCCATCTTATTAACTACATCTTGACACCAATATTGTTGTCAAAAAATCACCAACGAATCAAGAGATACCTGATTGTAAATTTTTATACGCTGATAATTTCTTAAAAAAATATGAAAAATTGTTGCATGAATGCAAGAATTGCTTAGAATTTCATTAAAAATTGTAGGACAAGGATTAACATTTGTATGTGAAAAATGATACCTTGTAGCTAAGACACAAATAAAAGTTATTAGTAAACCATCCAAGGAGATGTGTGTCTCGGAACTTGGCTCAAGTGGAATTTGCGCACCTCTGGTCTTACGAATAACTGTTATTTGAAAGTGAGGCTTAACTTAAAAAAGACTGAGCAAATGAAACGTAGAACAATGAAAAATTCACTTTAGTTAAGTAATTATTAAATATTTAAGAGGTAGAACTCATTTATTCAATTTTAATGTATTTTCGTTTCCAACTGAGAAAAGTGAAAACAATTTGGCTATTAGGTAAAAACAATTTTTCCCTAAAAAAAACCTAAATCAAAAATATCAAAAAATATGCATTATTATGTTTTTGATTTTGCTTGATGGGTGTAAAAGAAAATGCCGACCCGATGGTATTCATGAATGTTCCTCTGTCCATACATACATGAGAATATATAGCGGTGCAGGTAAGCCCCGGACTGTATTTTAAGATTAACGGGTTTAAAATACTCGCCCAACACCAAAAGTCTCATAATTTTGAACCACGGCCAGGTGACGAGCTCATAACTGAGTTGGCACCTTCCTCTCCATATCCAAGCTACACCAACAGCAGGAATGTGAACATCACAGATTAACTCATCCCAAACCCTCTGATCTGCTCTCAATCGAGTGAGAATCATGGAGAATGTGTGGTCGACCTCCTAATAACTGCTTAAAGCAAAATGGCTTCAATTTGTTGATCTTAATGTTATACGGTGTGAAGCTGCTCAGTCAATAAAGCTCATATCTACTCAACAGCAGTGAGACTTTGATGTTAATTCTAAAATATGAAATTTGACCATTTTAAAGTTACCAGAATTGTGCTGTGAAGTTGGGTTCAATAAGCAACTAGCGATTTATTTTTTAAGTACTATTTAAACTAATAAAAAGCTTTCAAATCAAAACTTTGAAATGAAGTATACCCTATGTTGAAAGTGAATCAGAAATGAACTTCCCGAAATACGATACATTCTGCTCCATGGAGCAATTCTCAATACAGGTTCATACACAAAAAAAAAAAAACGTCAGACAAACTGAATAAGAATTTTAATCATACTTATTATGGTTGTTAGATCATAACCTGATTCAGCCATAATATGTATTCTAAGCTTAAATATCATCGAAAACAGGAAAGACTATATTTATGTAAAGGGCATTTTTGCAATTTATTTGTGGTTTTCCTTCACAATAATTAATAAAACTTCTGTCATGTAAGCGTGAAAGAGAAATTTGGGATAAAACAATTCAATGTCATTCATATTACCATAGCCAAAATGGCTGCAGTTCTGTGGCATTTGCGAGATTCTTCTATAATACAAATATAATATATAATAAAGAATGATTTAATCTGATATCTTATACTCACATGTTCAGCTTTTTGTATATTGAATTGAAATAATGATAGCGCAGAAAACTTTGTGATAAGCATCTGTTCATGGCCTCGGTGGATTGATTGGTTAGAACTTCATGTTGATTATAGAAAAGTAGTGAGTTCAAATCCAGGCCGAATGAAGATCCGTCATGTTCGTTGAGGGCTACTAATGCCCATAGAAACTCGGCGTGATCGCAATGTTTTTCCAGTGAAAAGATACATCTGAATGTGGCAGACCAAGCATTGAGAGTCTTCTTCTTGGTGCTTGCTTCAAAATCTTGAAAACTCCATCTTGCTGTTTCTACATAACTAGTAGAGTCCAAATCAGGGCTAAGTATAGGGAAGCATGCTGGTGTAACAAGTATCAGTTCATACAATACCATTTAAACCGTTCGTTAAGAATTTAAATATTATATTTAGATTTTCAAACTTATTGAAATTCATAGAACCAGTCAAAATTAGCACATTTGAAAAGTTCCTGATTTGAATTCAGAGTTACATCTAAGATGAAAGTTTAAATAAAGTAATGCATTAAAATGTAAAAATTTGATGAATGACTTACTTAATTATGGGTAAAATTATGGTTGAAATATTTTTCATTAAAGTCTTATTATTAAGACGTATAAAATATAGTTATAATTAATTAATTTGTTAAAAATAGTATATGAATACAAATATGGAGAACAAAGTAAATTCAGCATTCTTAAAAAAATTAAATAAACTAAAGAGAAAAACAATCTCGTTTAAAATATTTACTGGAAAGACATGGATATTAACAGGATCATAAAATAAACATGCTTATATTCTGAAGAATCCTAAAATATAATTTTTAAAGCCATGTCAACAGTTTTATGTATGGAAATAACCATGTTCTCCATCCTAAAAATGTATATCCATAATTTAGTGTGTAAACATAACAATCAATTACTTCAGCGTAGTCATATGATCTTATTCATAAAACTAAATATTTCAAGATTTTAGAGATTTGGTAAAAAGCAATTTCACTTCCAAATGTAGTAAATTTGATTTTCTTAAGAAAAACCATCCTCCAAAACGCCTCAATAAATTTACTTATCTAAATCTGACTTCAAAAACCATAAAAAATAAGAACACGAAATTATTTTAAAGCTCAAAGGAAAAATTATAAATTGTGTTCTTTTAGTCAGCTTATCTCATCATCTTTAGTTCGTTTTCATGCAAGCTAAGCATACACTGTATATAAAATAAATTTATTTTTTAAGAAACCGCTTCTTAACGACACATATAAATCTTTGAAAGCCATATTCCCGTTCAAAAGAAAGGTTATAAAGAAGGAAGCTAATCTTTTTTTTTTTCTTAACTTGGTAAAAATCGACACAAAAATAAAGTTTTACTTCTTTCCGTGAAAGGAAATATTACTTGAGGGGCATTAAACTGGATACTTTGGAAGCCCTCGGATTCAACGTTCTAATCGGATCTTGTCTAGTCGTTGGAGCCAAGGTCGACCAATCAAAGAGAAACTCGGTTCTCATCACGTGATGCATTGAAGCCAATACCCAGGCAGATCTGTCCCTCCTTTTGATTCTCGGTGACTGCTGGCTATGATGGGTGCCTTAGGAATTAATTTTCGCAGTTGCGCGAGGGAAAGAGAAAGAAAATAAAAATGTGGACCTGGATATTTCTTTCTGTCGCTATCCCACAAGAAATGATAACAAAATGTCATTGCTTATGGCCCCAGTGTCTGCAGAATGAAAGCAATAAGAAAGTGAGTGAGAAAAAAGAGAATCGGCGAGGTCAAAGACAATAAATAAAGAATTAGAAATATGCTTTCCGAGATATAAGGGAATTCGTCAGATATCTGTGTCAATAATGAAGAAGAAACTGACACAATTTTATTTTGTCATGACAAATACTTTTCAAAATAAAAATCAATTTTTTTTCACTAAAAATGAAAACCACAATTTAAAATTGAAAATTATAAAATATAATACGATCTGTACGTTTTTCTATATAGTAAATTTTCCTGTGTTTCAATTGTGATTAAATATTTATTTGTTTTTAAATATTAAATTCAAAATTGTGATAAAAGTTTGCATGAAAAAAGTTAAAATGATCTTTTTTAATGTAATGCCAATGTTCTCATAATAAACACGAAAAAAATATAATGTATTTTTATATCATAACGACATTGTATATATATTATTCAGTTTCTCTCTCTCTCTCTGACGGAAAATTTCTATTTTCAAGATGGTAAGTAGACAAAAAGTGAATAATGCAATTTGACATTAAACTTTTCTATTCTAAAATCTAAGAAATTCCATTTACAGATTTCTAAAGAACGAAGGAAAATTTTTAAAATTCAAAGGAAAAATTATAAATTGTGTTCATTTACTCTCATATAATCACTCGAATCTTCTAATCACTCGAAATTTTTTCAAACGTATAATATTCTCAGTTTCTTTATTCAGAGCTTAATTCTTCCTTCAAGTATATATTTATATTGGTATAATTATCTGTAAGCAGTGTGGGAAGAATTTTGCATTCGTTTGACTCGGAATGGATAATGGGCAGGATTTTTTGTAAATACAGGTACTGTGTTGGTGGTTTTGTGCAGGCATGACTTTATTGCACACTCTGAAAATACAAATATTTTCTAGTACTCAATGAATCGTGGTGGCCTGGTTTTAGCGCGTTGTTCTCATCATTGCAATGCAGTGAGTTTGAAACCCATCCAACCGCAGATACGTTGAATTCGATAAAGGTTGTTGAGGCACGTTAAAACTCTGAGAGTTTGCAATGTCCTCCAAGTGAAATGCTACCTCTTTGGATGGTTGCCTAATATTATGGATCTTAAGCTTGGTCTCTGCCGATTTCTTATATCTAACTGGTAGATTCCAACTTCCGAGTTTGGTAAATTGACGCATGCTAATGCAACAACTACTCAATAAATATCCTTTCTTGAGATCGTAAATAAATCGTTTCTTTTGCTATTGAATTGAAGGGAAAACGTTCCATTTTAGTTATATTGGATTGTTTTCAGTCTTTTTATAAATTATTAATTTTTAATTAATTCGATTTGTTGAATCTTAAGAAATAAAATAAAAAGAAATTTACTGAGTATTGTGGAATACTACTAGATATTCATTAAGAAAGTGGATGGCTTTTTGCGAGATGATGTGACGTTTCTTAGACATACTGTAGATAGTTTCCAGTGTATTATTTTTCATCAGAAATATTGGTGAATCAGAGAACAATGAATAGTTAGCAGCTTATAAATATTTTTTTATTTGAACATTTTGCCTATATGACACATCATGAATTAAAAGTTATCAAAATTTACAACGTATTTTACGTCAACATGCAAATATAAGTAGATGTTGCACAGATTTTAAAGGCGACCGTGTGAACCGTATTGTCTACACAGATGTGCTTAGTGATTCTCGGAATTCAATGTAAACGTTTTTGGAATACTCGTATATCACCAAGCGCCTCGTAACTTTGAGCCATAGTTAGAGGACGCGGTCACACTTGAATTGACACCCTCCTTTCCGCATCCCCTCCACACTACCTCAAGAATTTTATGTTTCTCACAGATTAACGCAAACACGTTCTCAACCCACAAAACTCTAGCAGACAAGTGAATATGGCCAACATCAAAGGATGCTATACTTTGCTGAAGCTGATGAGCCACTGGGGCTGATTATTACGTAATATCACGTTTTCCCACTATGCAGGCTGACAGCCTATTTGCGTAACGTCTGAGTCTGTTGTAGTCTGCTGTGAAAAAATAAACCAGATTCACCATGCAGGGCGGGAAAACACAACCATTTCAGCTATCACTTTCAGACCACATCAGTTGCTGAACTGACATTGCAAATCCTCATAAAGACGGTCGATTTGATAGCGAAACAAGCCTAGTGAACCATACACAACGTGTATGCCAAAATCCCGAATTTATTGTTGCCACTGAAATCACGTGATAATACCCGGACGCCAAGTAAAGCCCACGCAGTGAGCTTCAATTTTACAGATGTGAGCTGCGGTCACATAACTTCTAGGGGAATTATGTGTGAAACTGAGCTGCATTGACCCTCAGTTAGGGGTAAAAACTTAAAAAATCTCTACCATTTGCCCCGAGCTGGCAGGCAAATCTCCTGCTGTTACACGGAGAGCTGCAATACACCTTTTGACGAATGTCTTAAACTTTTATCGATTCATCAGCTTAACTCTGTAATTGGGTATATTGGACTTCGTGGTTTGACGGTACCTTACCATGAAGTATTAAAATTCTTAATGTCACATAAGTCGACAAATAATCTTAAACCTTTTTTATAACCAAGTGAGTGATTATGCTCCACTACCCTTTGACAAAAATTCTTATATTTTGGAGCTGAAAAGGCAGTCGCTTCTTGATTTCTTGGACACTAGGTTGTGACTCGTTAGTATATATATATATATATATATATATATATATATATATATATATATATATATATATATATATATATATATATATATATATATATATATATATATCTTCATTATGTGTTGTTAGTGAGTCACAATTATGTTTCTCTGACGGCAAACAAGTCACAACCTAGTGTCCAAGAAATCAAGAAGCGACTGCCTTTTCAGCTCCAAAATATTTGTCAAAGTGGAGTGGAGCATAATCACTCACTTGGTTATAAAAAAGGTTTAAGTGTATTTGTCGACTTATGTGACATTAAGAATTTTAATACTTCATGGTAAGGTACCGTCGAACCACGAAGTCCAATATACCCAATTACAGAGTCAAGCTGATGAATCGATAAAAGTTAGACATTCGTCAAAGGGTGTATTGCAGCTCTCCGTGTAACAGCAGGAGATTTGCCTGGCAGCTCGGGTAGAGATTTCTTAAGTTTTTTAAGTTTTTAAGTTTTTAAAGTTATATATATATATATATATATATATATATATATATATATATATATATATATATATATATATATATATATATATATATATATATATATATTCCAAATGCTTAATTATTGAAAAAAATATATATCAGTAACATTTCCACTCTTTTGCCTGTAAAATTGTAAATAAAATTCGTTAAGCAATATATTTTATCAATTAATAAATAAAAGATATATTTAGTAAAATAAATTATTTATTTACTCCTTAATACATAATAAAATTTAGAAAACTGTTCCGAAATCTATGTTTGTGCATTTCCATTCTATTTACTGAGACCAATATCAATCAAGCACAGTTGAACTTAAGAAATTCTTTCACAATTTTCAACTCAAAAATTTACGATTAAGTAATAAATTAACTCTAAAAAGATGAATGCATTTTCTTGCATATTTAAATACAACTCCACTTTAGCAGCAAATTCAATTTGCAGCTTTGGCTTCATTAACATACCACTTACAGCAGATCATTTGAGCACGCAAAAAACATCGGGGCCGATTCATTTTTTCTCTGCTCCAAATATCGCCACACGAAAGGAAAGGATACAATTTAAATGATAAGCATGTGTACTCACATACTGAGGCGGTGTCTTTGCTTTAAGTGACCCAAAACATTTCTCTTAACTAAGTAACCAGGAGACGAAGATTTACGGAAGTTTATATTCGAACATTTAAAGTTGTTGGCATTCATTCTGATTTCTGAAACTGTAAAAAGGCGCCAAGCGGATGGGGAACGCTTCCGCCAAGATGAATGAAAATGGCTTTTGAGAATTTTGAGCCATTGAATCGTTAATCTTTGGATTGCAATTCATCATTGTTAAAATGTTGAATATGCGTATGCAAGAGGCAAATACACCAGACAAATAGGCAGTTAAGGATTTCACTAGAGTTCATTTGAAGAACAGAAATATTAGCATAATTCTGGAGGAAGGATAGTTTCCCTTATACACATTAGAGGCGCTTAAATCAAAATATATTGAAATGTCTGATTAAATGGTGTCTAGTATTAATGACTATTCAAGCTTTTGCTGTCACATAATTTTTAATAACTGAAGTTTTATATTTGGGAAACTATTTAAACAAAGATACGCCTACAATATAAAATGAATACATGATTTTTTTTTATCTGCAGAATACATTTGAAGAAATAAATGTAAATGATATAAATAATATATACACGTAAATTATGAAAAAGGGAATATTTTAATAAGTTTTGGAATATAACTATTGTACTTTAAATAAATTTCAATGATATGATCAATAAATTAGGCTTCTTTAATTAAAATCAAATTTATTAATAAATACTTTTATTTAATACATATTAACTTTCAATACAAATATTTCTTGTAGTTTTATATTCGACAGATTTTACTTATTAAGTAAAAACAAACTTTTGGATATTTTGATAGTTATTATTGACATAAAAATTGCTTTTGTATAAATTCAATATATTCAAAATGCATTTTAAAACACAAATATACTTTAAGTACAAATGTTAAATAAATATTAAATATATTTTTTAAATGATATGATGTATTATTGAATTTCAAGTGTACATTGAAATTGGTATTTTTATCATCAATAAATTAGAAGCGTCTTATTTAAATCTAAAAATCATTATTTTTGTCAAGCATACATTTGTTGCTGTTGCCTTTTTCCAGTTAAACTAGCATTATGGGGTGTACTGCTGTACCTTTCCAACAGAAACATAATTTGGTGTGGTGTCCGACTTCCCCAGTGTGTACATGCCATAAGTATCCAGTTGTAGAGTAGACAACCATTCACAAACCATTCATACAAAGAAACGACGAAAACAGGATAAAAAGAGAGAGAAAGTACATCTACACCCGAACGGGAATTCGGGCCTAGGACTTCCTCACCGCAGTCAGGCATTCTGACAGCTAGACAATAGATTTACCCTTTATTGTGTTGAACGAATATAATTGAATATTATAATAACGATTACAAACTGGACAACCTAACGCCAAAATCTGTTGCAAGGTATTTGAATGTGCAAAGCGTCATTGTTTTTTGGAAGGACACCCATAAAATTCCCAAGCACTCACATCAAATAACGAGCATATTTAAAGCTGAAACACATCATTCACAATAGAATATACAAAATCGCTTTTCAGAGTCCAAGATGGTGTGATAACGTTTGGAACGTTTTTAAAGTAAATTATATCATAGAAAATACAATTATGTAATGATTCTAGAATACAAATTGTAAATTAAATTCAAAATGGTATAAAAACAATATTTCTGAATATTTGAATTCTATTTCAATTTATCATTAAAAGGGATTATTTTCAATCAAAGCATATTTTTTTTATTTTTCTATAGTTAGTTTGCTTTGGTTATATTTTAATTTACCGGGGTAAAATAGTTTTAATATAACTCGATGCACTTTCACGCTTAATTGATACTTACAATTAATCATTATAAACTTTAATAAAAACAGATTTAATTAAATGAAGAAAGCAGAAAGGGATAGATTAATAAGTTTGTTACAATCAGGGGCGAATTTCAAGTTATAACTTGCTTGTATAACGTGATAAACAAATTTCTTTCAAAACTAATAATGTATAAAACTTGGTGATGAAACATTGTTTTGGTTTTTTTTTTTTTCCCCATTTTACTTCATACAACATATTATTAATTGCTCTCTGCTAATGAATTCTGAAAATTAATTATGTTTAATGCAAGACTTGCCTAACTTTATTTATTAACAAATGTATTTTATTTTGAAGATTTCCTTATTTTAAAAATTTCTATCTCATCTCACATCATTTCTTCCTTTTATTTATTATTGTAATTTTAAGTATTAGCTTTTTTGATTTCTTTATGTTGTTGGAAAAAAATATGCATCTTATTTATTGTTTTACATGCTGTCATACACGCAACATATATCAATATGTTAAAGTATTCGTTCTTCTTATCAACTAATTAATTTTTCAGATATTGCCAAGTAATTCCATCGTAATGAAAATAATTCATAAGATTTAAAAGTTGATAAAGTATTACTGAACTAACTTTAATAATTTACGGTATGGTGTAGAAGTAAGTATCCCTTGGTTTGAAGAAATATTTGGTGATAAAATTAAAAATCTTGTAAACCCATCTACGTTTAATGTTCGTGTAGTGGCAATGGTCATCTCATTGGTCAAAAAAACCTCCAAAAAATTCAAGAGGTGTCCGATTGTAAATTTTACTATAGTTAGAATAGTAATAATGACTGTTATATTAAGCAAATACTTGAATTTTATTTTGAAACGTGAACAAATATGCAATTGGATTTAAAAGTGCTTAAATTTCTTTCAAACTTTCAGGAGACAATAGTGCATCTTTGAGAATTTAATATTTTCCTCAGGAAGTCGTGACTTGCATTTTTCTTTCTATTCGCCATCAACTGCATCATATAATAGTTTTAACTTTAAAATTACTTCTTGAATTTTTAATTAATACAGTTAAATGGTTAGTATTCTAGACTGAAATTCAGTTGATGATGGGTTCGTGTCCCTCAGCGAGAGTGGATGCTAATCCAATCCATCGATCCAAGCATGCTTTTAGAGTTATAAGTAAATTATTATTTTCATGTAATATCAAAGTGTAAATTTGAAGAAATTTTGATCATTGTTGTGCCGTGAGCGTTATAATAATTTATGATTTCCAAACCTAAGAGAATAGTAATGGAATACTTGCCTATTACCTAGCACTTTTAAATTTTGAGTCTCTGTCAGGTAAACTAATTGACAGCTCAGTTTGCCACGTCCTCTCCACATGGACGCCATGACATGGCACCAAAGCACTTTGAGCACAATAGATTAGCATGAATTTGTCCCCAGCTTATATCCAGCAACTTACAGGTGGAAAATGTAGTCACCTTTCCAATCAGTGCTTACGACAAGCGAGGTTTCATTTTGTATATCTTAAGAGCCTCATATGAGGCATGGAAATTGAGGCACTGGAGCCTAATTAGAGGATTTAATTTCTAGCAATTTTCCTTTTACAACTACAAAAAGCATAATATCATTTGAGAAGATTTAATTTTTTTTTAGATCGCAGTACACGATGTACAGTAATTCATTCAGTTTTTGTTATTTTTTAATGTATAGTCTACTTGGAAAGAATAAAACATAAAGCAATTAAAACTATTGATAATATGTTAAAATTTCCCATGAAAGTTTGGTGAAAAAAATGCATGATATTTAGATATCATGTATCTAATAACTCAAATTATTTATTTTCTTCAATTAATTAATAATTAAATTCCTTATTTACTTTCGTATTTATCTTTTTCATCTATACAATGTCGAATTTTCCCAACAATGTGTGAGAAAGAAAAATGTTATTTATTTTCGATTTCATAAATGATTCAAAATTAACACATGCAATAAATTGGTATTTTTTTTCTACATTTTCAGTCATTTTATGGTACTATTAAATATATGACCTCTTTAAATAAACGCCTTCCCTTAGTTCATTGAAACCTTATTCTATATTAAGCATTCTGTACCATTCACTGCAATACATCCATTCTTTCTTAAATGGTGCTCAATTCTTATTGCCCAAGCCCAATTATATTTCATCTTCCCTCAAAGACTCTCAATAAATAAATAAAAAAAACTTTTTGGGACTCCTATTGTTCCATTACGACTGTGCAAAGGGGAAGAAAACAGCTTTATATAGAGCTGCTCCAGTTAAGCGCCATTGTTAACATTACATGGATCAATTCAACTAGTGCTAAGCAGCAACAACAACAATAAAATCATCTCCTTCCTGTGCCCTTCCCTCAGCAATCCCTAGCCCTCCACCGAAATCGGGTCACTAAAACGTGAAAGACAATTTTCTTGAGCTTTTTGAACTTGCGCCAAGATCTTTTAAGTTGCGAAAGAGGTCTCTTGCAGGAAAAGGGGGTTGCAAAAGGGGAATTGTTTGAATTTTGAAGAGCACTATAAATTCTTAAGTTCGTTTGATGCTGGCGAGGTTTGAATACTTTTGCGCCACGCAGCTATGCGGGGGTAGAAAAATGTCACCCAACAAAGACAAACTCGGATTTTGTCCTCGCTGTGACTAATGAAGCCTATGGTGGCATCCGCTGTGGCCTTCTGCAAGAGAATCTAGCTGTTGTCGTTTGTTTCTTTGCACACTTTCTGAAATTATGGCATAAAAAGTCGCAAAAGGCGATGAGTAGTTTAGTAGTTTGATTCATAATGAAATTATATATTCATATTGCTTACTCCTCAAACCTTGCGCATTCACTTCACTTTTTAATTCTTGAAATACAATCTATATAAATTAAGAAATATATGGTCCCAAAATATGAATATGACTAATTTAGACAAATAATTACAAGTAACATTCAAATTGCTTCAATTAAAAAAGTGTATAAGTATATGTAAACATTTTCCAATTTAATATTAGATTATAATGATTTATAATTAAAAAAGTTATGTAAATTATGCTGTTCATATTTCCATAGAGTCATTTGGAACAACAAAACCACATGTGGTAATTTTATTTAAAAACAATATAATTCAAAATAAATATACGAATTTTTTTTATTTCGTATTACCATGTAAAAGAAGTAACTTGATAAATATGAAAAACACTTTTATGTTCATTATAAAATTAGCATAGTGGTAATGTATTTATATTACTGTTGTTGTGTTACTTATGACACTTGGACAAGCAAAGTTCGCTAGCTGACGGTTTTGCGAAATTACATCAGAAAGATGCGTTTTTCATTTATCCAAGGCACAATGAAGGACTTCTTTGCGCAAAGAATCCTTCGATATATTATACCACCAGAGGATCCATGCCAACAATTTTAACTACGATCTGAAGGTAAAGGAAATTTTCTCCAGAACATTACACCCATGGTAATTACTCAATTATCGACCACAGGATATTCTATTCTACAGATTTAACGAGCACGTATATCGCATGTACTCGGTAAGTTTTGGCGGCATTGGGAATCGAACACAACCCCTATATTTAGATTAAAAACATGCAACAGATGATTATTAAACTAAAATATCCCGTCCTTATCAAACTTGTGATTTTGACCATCCATCATAAGCGTTTCCTCTGACGCACAGTAATTTAATTGTGCGAAGATACTCTTGGGAAAGGTAGACACCAGGTTTAATCACAGTCACTGTTGATTAATGCATGATGTATAGTGTGCCTTTACTTTTAATATTCATGTGTTAAGCTACACTTTTGGCAGTCTTTCCCATATCTTCTAAAGCAACACGTGTCTCGTGTTGTAAGAGAAATTCAGCAATAAAAGTATATACTTAATTAATGTACCACTTGTGTTTAAAACGCTTAGTTTTACTGGTCGTCGCTTAGTCGTAAGACGGTGCTCACCAGAGGGAGAGATCCAGAGTTCAATCTCAACTATGTCGAGTGTTGCATTTATGATTTCTGTAAACACTGTGTTGACAGTACTCTCCTAATGGCTTTACTGGATATTCTTAATTATTGCACATAAAATGAGCATCATTATCAAATGTCTTCACTGATTTAAATATCCTCAACATTTAAACATGCAGCGGATATTTAAATGATTGACAGATATAAGGCTATCAAATGATAGCATTTCAAATTGCTAATTTACAAATATAAAATTCTTATTTTAACTTTTTCAGAATAAAAATTTCACTTCCTTCCTTCCTACAATTATAAGTGAAGTGTCACCTTCACTTGTAATTGTAGGATATACATTCACTTAAATTAAGAACAATTACGGACGGAATTCGAACATAAATGTAGGGACGTTATCAAACGGATTATTATACATTTTTAGGGAAACCTACTTACTTTATAAATTACAGAAAGTCACCAGGTACCGTTTACAATTGGTCCCAAATAAGAATGAATGAAAGAATAGATGAGCTAATTTTGTAAAGGCATCTGGATATTGAAGGCCAAAAATCCTTGTCTCCCTTAAGACAATGGCTCTTTCTGAGGAGCTTCACTCAAATTTTACCTACAAGACGACACATTGGACGTCCACTACAATTGCTTCTATGAGTTAGTCCTCATCAACCACACTAATAGCTATATGCAGGAGTTGGAATCATTTTCAAACACATGAAGAGATACTTACAACACATGAAGAGATACTTTCAAACACATGAAGAGATACTGAAATTTCCTAAAAATGTTGTATACATTTTAATTAATCAATTACATTAGTCGCTTGTTATTTCATAGACATGAATTTATTTATTAGTAATTTTAAATGAACAGATACAATATAAGTGATTTAGTCTTCAAAAACAGTATCTTAAAGAGCATATTGATTTCAAGATCTTCAAAACATTTACTCATTTCTCTCTTTCTCCTACTACACCTTTATCCAAGCTTTTTGATCATTATTCCATGTATGAAGTCTTCCAGTGGATTTCTACTATCATACTTCATGAAAGAACTCACATTTGCAGCAAAAGTATTTAATTGCATCCATCTCTTTGCTTATACCTATATTTTTGTAGTCTTAACTGCACGTTCTAAACACACGCGTTTTGCGTACATTCACATCACTTGTTGCATTTTGTTCCTATCATTTTCCCAGGCATGACCTTTCCATTGAAATACATGCTAATTGAATGGATCGTAATAGACATATATCTGAAATTTCATGGACATCTACTCTAAATTTACATTGTTATTTATATCTTGCAACTAATGTACACATGCCTAATATATATATATATATACATATATATATATATATATATATATATATATATATATATATATATATATATATATATATATATATATATATATATATATATATATATATATATATATATATATATATATATATTCCGTGCAATTTCTCAAGTAGAAATCATGCACTTTACATACGGAGATTCTTCTTTTCATTCGCGATCATGATTACACCACATTTTAACAATTCGCAATGCTTCAAAATATCCATGACGTCACATAAATTATCATCTACGTCACACATAATTAATTACGATGTCATATTGAAAGGGCGTTTTATATACGACTTGTCAACGAATTTTTTGCCTGCTTTCAAATCGCATTCTTCGAGTTTCAACAAACAACTAGAATTTCGTCATCGAATCTGTGAGTGTGGTTGGCGATGTTAAAAAGCCCAATTATGGTTTTTACTAATAAAAGAATATTTTTATTATATAATTTCCACTTGTAAAGGTTTTTCAAAATGATGGCAATCACCTGTTGTTCTAAGTTATTTTTAAAATATTTATATCTTTAAGGATGTTTTCTAAAATTTCCTGAAATTGTTATCTTTTCGAATCTATGTTTTCGACCGCTTCATGTTTCTCCGGCTCAGCAACATCACTTGTGTGGTTCCACTTTCTTTTGAAATACGTTATAGCTTCTCTGTTGTTTTTTTTTTAAATTTTTTTTCTATTTTTATTTTGATTAGAATATTTTATGCGTAAGCTGTTGATTGTTACGAATATCCTATACTATAAATTACAAAAGTCTTTTTTTAATCTCATTAAGCTAAATACTCTTAAAAATAGTCGAAATGATTTGAACACGGCACCAATATCAAATAGCGACTTATTGGAATAAAAATTAAAAATATTTTTGAAGTTCACTTGGTTAATAAAACAATTTCTTATATAAAGACCAAAACATCTGTTTGAGATATCGTTTTCCATTGATTCAAGTCATTAACAACATCAATTTGACAATAGAATAGATGAAGAAGCGAAATGAGACTAAAGACAAAATATCTACAAGACAAAACATCTATTTTAGTTTAAACTAGCAAATCGATTTATATTCTTGTATTTCTTGTTTCTTATTAAAATATTTTTGGCTTTATTCCATGAGCTTTTATTTGAATTTTTTATATGCGAAATCAAATATTTGCTTTCTTTGTATGTCATAAAAATAGATGTAATATATCCATCGATTTTGACAATTCTTAATGATTTTTAAATAAGTTCTTTTTAACATATTTTACATACACTATGTATATTTTAGAAATTACCATTTTACTAATTTTAATCATGTTTCTTCTTGAAAATGAGCCTTATTTTTAAACTTTTTGTCCATCAAACATAAATTCACAAATTCATATATTGAGTAAAATCATCATTTTAAACAAAAATATGATCGATGCACACAGAGTAATTTGACACAACAACAGTAAAAATATCACATTGTAATAAATACATTTTATTACGATTTACCAAATTGAGTTATTTTTGTTATATATATATATATATAGATATATATATATATATATATATATATATATATATATATATATATATATATATATATATATATATATATATATATATATATATATATATATATATATATAGATAGATAGATAGATAGATAGATTGATTGATAGATATATAGAGAGAAGGGGCTTTATTTCTGAAATATCTATATGATTCATTATCTGTGAAAATTAGATTTTCCCTAGACAGTTGGTCATATTCCTGTTTGTCAAGGGATGAAACTTTAAGAATTCTGAAAATCCCAAGCAAATAAATTGAGTGTAGGAGGCATAATCTACCATAGTTCATCAGTGGGTAATCTTGAAATCGACCATTTTCGCTCTGAAGTGCTGTCTAACCTCTAATCAGCTACAATCCAAAATATTTTTAAATTTTCATTGTTTCAAAAATATACTCTGACAAAATTATACTGTCCATAGTCCTTGTACTGTAGCTAGTTTTAAATGAATCTATTCCTCGTTGATTTCTACATTTAATAACATATATTATAATGAGGATAATTTGCGTTCAGATATTGACCGATCTTATTATTTTCTTGCTTCGCTAACGATTAAGTAAGAAAATTTTAAGCGTATTAAATAATTTATGATTCCGTTAAGGTTGATAAAATTATTGCAAGTCAAATTTAGTTTTAAATCATTTGCACATTTCAATTTTTTATGACTTCTGTAAATAATTATAAAGTACACACTGATCTATTTCACTGCGAAAAGCTTACTCAGAAAAGTGTTGCGAAATATTTTTTAAGTATCTGTTGCATATTTGTCTTATGTTAAAATTTTTGAGTAGTTGTCCGTTTTCATGTATTGAAAAGAAGGAAACCTGGAATTCTAACATAGCCTTATTGGCAGACATTCATCTAGAAATCTGACACACTCAATAAACTTCTAGAAACTTCAAAATTTTCCCTTCAAAGAGCATGCTACCTTCTACACTAAATCATAGTATTTTTTATAGTATTTTCTTAAATAATGTAAAGTTAGAGGTCAAAATGTAATTGCATTAATTTACTATGTAAAATAACTTTAGGAATGCTACATACAATGTGTTTGAAATCATCTCAAAAACACATAATTCTTTTGTCTTTAATTTTATGGTAATTATTTAAGACTTATTTAAAGGAAATAAAATCAGGACT
Source organism: Latrodectus elegans (assembly GCA_030067965.1). Classification (NCBI taxonomy): domain Eukaryota; kingdom Metazoa; phylum Arthropoda; class Arachnida; order Araneae; family Theridiidae; genus Latrodectus; species Latrodectus elegans. Next base: position 5,243,756 of record CM057822.1, on the reverse strand, counting down.
TCCTTTAATATATTTAGTCTAATATTTTACAACAATTTTTTAAACAGTAAAAATGATAACATTCTCCAGGTCAACACAGAAAAATGCCTTTTCTTTGCCAGTTTTCAGTAACTTTAAGTTCCATTCATTCTATTCATTATCTCCACAGGTTCAAAAATTCCCCGTTTCTAACAGTCGTCTCACAAAATATATGAAATAAATGTTCCAGTACTAGAAGAATAACCACTAATTTAGGCAAAACTGAACAAAATCGATTTTTAAATTTCTTTTCCCTGATTCTCCAGGAAATATTCAGGAAAGACTCTCTTAGATAATTCCAGGACTTATTGGTAGTAAAACTTCCATTTATCGACAAAGGGGATACGGTTAGAGAGAAAGGAAGCTCATAAATATTTATCGAACAAGCATTTATTCCCCATCAAATAGCCAATCGAATCATTTTTATACTTCATAGACGGAGAAGTAATTTCTTCAACTTCAGTAACAAGAGGGAGGGCATTGTTCTTTACAATATCTTTCCATTTCTGATTTCTGTTTTAGGAAGGGAAAATTAAATTATTAAATATCGCATTTCTGTTTTAATTCTCAATAACGATGATCTGCTTAAGCTCAGTTTACATTTTGGGGAGACTCTTAAAAAGGAAGATGGTTTGGTTGGAGGTAATAATGTTTACCTCCTGGATAAGGAATGTACTCGATACTTTCAATGTAAAATCATTGTTCCTGCATCTTTATTTATTTTTTTTATTAAAAACACATTTCAAATTTGTGGTTTTTAAAAATTGAATTTTTTGTCAACTAACATGAAAAGAAATTTTCTCAGAGTTCATTTTTGGGATGTAAGTATTCAATTGAAATTAAATATTCTTTTCAAAAGCAAAATATATCACTTGATTTATCTTAAGGTTCCTTAAGGAAGAAGATATATAATATGTCTGACTTATTTTGATGTTTATTTATTCATGTAATAAGAAAATAAGTTGGAAAACATTAATTTGATAAATTAAATAAATTTTATGGAATTTTCGAACGAATTGGCACACATTTGCTCTTTGTCGTATGGATTCATTGTTATTTAAGGATAAATGTGTCAGCTGTTGTGGTTGTTGTATAGTCTTTAAAGTAGCCAACTCCTGATTTTGATAGAAATGTGTACACTATATTAATATATCTATTTGATTATAATGAACACAAACGCTATAAATTTTCATATACCCATTTTGTCTATTGTATTTTTAACTATTAAAACATCAGATTTTTAAATATTCTGATAAGTAAATTAATTGCAACACATTACAATTAAACCATTGTTCAGTAATTTTCAGTAGTTTAATTTTTTTCCATTATGATTAAAATTATCATTCACAAAAAATGCTCTAATAATTTTATCTTCTATTATAATAGTTTTGTAATCTTATATTATAACTGCTATTTATTAATGAATTTTATAAATGACTATACATTCCAGAAAATAATTCTACCTGCTCTTGATAATATATTCACACTTCCAATACTTATCTCTCTAATTAAAGTTTATTTTTCTCACTAAAAATTTTGTTTTTTCTTAGAAACGCTTAGAAAAAAGTAGTAAAATTAAAAAAATAATTTATATAAGATTATAAATTTTTCAAAATGTATTTTGAATGCAGTTATTCCATGGATTTTAAATTTTAAAAATGTGTTTTTGAATATGTTTTATGTTCAATTAACTGATGAGTTCATTGTTAAAAGCTATTCAGGGATTCATATGCTAAAATCTTAAAATAAGAAATTTAAATTTGTTTTTAATCGTTATTAAATTATTTCCAAACATATATCTTGTATAAAAGTTAGTTTCAAGTCTTTCTCCCCTCTCCTCCACGAAGCTTTAAATAACGTAAAATTTTGTTAGTTGGATTATATTTAAATTTATAAACTTTTCATAATAAAATTTCTACAAATAAAATGGATATTGTCAATTATATTATAAAAATTATGTCAGAGAATTATTGGAAGAATGAGTACAACTTTTTACTTTGTATTTTACATTAATGGAAAAATATGTATTTGGCTAAATAAGGTTCACTGTCCTTAGTCTAGCTCAAATATTGACAAAAAATTACTCTTTTAAGTGAATAAAGATGATTTAATTGAGATATCTGCAGAAAATACCATGAAACATATACAACAATTAAGCGAAACACGTGACACAGAATTTAGGATGTAATATGTCTGCATAAGTTTTGTCTTCAACTGTAGAAAAAAAAATATTATTTACTGTTTGCAGTTATATTTGAAACTTTATTCTAACTTTTAAAACTATTGGTTAAAATGACATTTTAATTCAGCTGCATATGATTTTCATTTGTTCTGTTAGTGTTTCTAATTAGATGCATGGATATAGAAATGAATTCCCTGTATCGATTTCTTTATTTCAGGTTACTTTCAGTTTCTGCATTGATGCTGTCACCTCCTTCAGCATGTTACATCAAATCACAATAACCGTTATCGTGTTAACACTATTATCCTATCGTAGATACTTTTTAAAACAATAAATCTGTTACTAATAATATCATAAACTACTAGATAAATTAATTATCGATACTATTTTACCATTTCCACTTTTCACTGTTTCATTTCAGATATGTTATATAGTTATACTTGTGTGTGTAATGCCATAATTAAACAGAAATGATTTTATAATATCTTGAAAGAAAATAACTTTAATTTATATCAATATGTATAACTTATATTAAAGTGTTAGTTTTTTAATGGAAAAGACATGATTTAAGTTAGTTGTGGAAAAATTGCTTCATAAAATGGCTATTTTCACTGATGATTGAAAGGAGTATATTTTTATGATACGTGAGGGAGAAATTTACAGTATATAACGTGTCCATCATTTATGTGTCCAACGCAAAATTTACTTTCATTCAAAACTTTTCATCGATATTGAGCCATATCCATGATTCGCAACAGTAGAAAGCCAGAAACTCCTCGTCACTCTTCCTAATGTGCATCCGTACATGAAAGGCGAAAATGCAACATCCACCTCACTTTTTTCAAAGGCTTTGATGATACATTATATATATATATATATATATATATATATATATATATATATATATATATATATATATATATATATATATATATATATATATATATATATATATATATATATATATATATATATATATATATATATAATTGAACGTATCTTTCAGATATTGCCATGATTTTTGTTTACGAATTGGAATAGTAACATTTACATCTCTACAACAAGTGAAAAACATAACTTTTACTCAACTATTTGACTTAATATTGATTTCAAATGGTATAAATAAGATTTTGCATTGACTTTATACTCGTCAAAATAAATAAAACCGTTCACACTATAATAATATATATATTGAAAATAGTACTTTTGATTTGTTTATTACTGTTTAATTTCGTTTTGAGGGAAGATAACATACATTTGAAGAGGATAATTATCTTACATTTTTAACTTGCAATCTTCAGTTTTTCTAAAACATAAATATATAGATATATATTGTATATGTTTTATTTCGGAGTTACTATGTTATATATAAATATCATGTTCTCCCGATCCTGTCATCTCAAGGAGTGTTGAATAACTCAAAACACAGTTATTGCACATTAACATACAACATTAATTTTGACATTGCTCAACTTTTTTAAAAATATATATGTTTTACATCTGTAGGGAGGGAAATTTGGGCTACTGGTAATAAAAAATAAAAAAAAATAATTAATAAAATAAAAACTCCTGACCTTTTATTTTCGCTCGCAAACATGAGTACTGCATCCTTTCTTGGTGTCTCTACCACAGAAACAAAAATTTCGAATTTCACTTAAATGTCTGACTTTCACTATAAGAACACCATGTAGTACATTTGTAGCAAGTTTAAAATAGTTATAAATGAAGTAAATTGTAAATGATATTTAACAAAATAAATGCATTTATTAAAATATGTATTATTGTCATAGAGCATATAATATCAATGGATTTCAATAAATTATTCGTAAATGTGTTTTGAAACCTTGGTCATACAAATGATGAATTGAAACTAATGTAATTATATAGGTTTTTATATTTTGCCATGTACTGCCCAGTATCTGAAAAACTTTATGAGGTGAGCAGATAGTGACCATTTTCTGCTACAACCCCTACAGGGTGTGTCCCTATGTGGCTGATAGGAGGATTTTCATTAGATTTTCCTCTGGTGACAGAAGGGAAATAAAATACATTCCGCAGATCAACAGCAGAAATCAAATATACTCGGAAGCAATGGTAACTCCCTTTTCTCCATAGGAGTAAATAATAATTTATATTCTGAAACCCTCTATGAAGTAGCCAGCTGTGTCCTGCACACTCATGTACTCTCCATGGACACTACACCAACCAACCAACCATATTCTGCTATTTTTACATAAATTGTGAAACATATGCTCTGAAATCATTGTAGCAAAAATGCGTCGCAAGAGAGAAAAGTTGAAAAACTTTCAAATACCTAACACGATATATTTATCATCGATGAGCAGATAGCCTAATAGATATATTTGGTATTGTGACACTCCAGCTCATCTGACATGCCCCAGTTTCTCTTTTGAACTGACCAAATGAATGCCTTATTGCTTAGATGTTAAAGTGATTTGAATATCTGCCACGTAAATTGCCTTCTGTAAAGATTTTTTATAGATAGTGGCCACATTTACCTATCGAAAAAGAAAGATTAGAAATATATCCAAAGCTCTCAGTGGCTTACTAATAAGGCTTTGTGTTTTTGGAGCTATCTTGTACATTGCTGAACAAATGGAGATGAATGTGGCACTTCTGTCATCAGCCGGAGTAGGTATTTTGACAGCTTCTCTGCTTTCATCCTTTCGATACATGAATATGGCCCACTATCTAGGAAAAATCCTACCATTTATGTAATAAATAATAAAATGCCTTACAAAGAATTTTGGCTGCTATACTACCTTTTGCTCGGAAAAAAAAAAAAAAAAAACAACTTAAACTTTGTGGTGCAGAAAGCATAAACGCAATGCCCATCCATTTTTGTTTAACAGTGATTGAAATCAAATTTTTAATCTTACATTGCAAAGAGTAGTGTCTTATTTGTAGACCACAGAGTTACTGATAGATGTCCAGGCAGATAGCAGGAGCTTATCAACTGTTGTTTATCAATAGTAGCACACAGAACTATTATACACGGAAGACTGCGATTTTGTCACAAATCCTCGGCTTTATTGGAAGCGGCAAAAAATTATATTCTAATTTAGTACTGGATTTAATTTTAAAGATTGAAGAGAGAATTTGAATTTAAGAATCAGTTTAAAATATTATTTAGAGGTAGGTATCCTTTACTTTTACAAAATCGCTCAAATTGCTTTAAATTTAACGCATGGCAAACACATCTTCTTTGCGTGCTCTTAACCTTTGTTGTTCTTAAGATCATTATTAAGTTCAGTAAATAAAAATGGAGCCTACATAAAATGTAGGTTATGAAGCGGAGAAAATATAAAGCATATATATATATATATATATATATATATATATATATATATATATATATATATATATATATATATATATATATATATATATATATATATATATATATATATATATTGTATCTAATTTTATGTGAATACATATTGCTTAGTATTTTTCAGTAAATCAGCGGTTGCCTTACGGAGGAATGTTATGATTTTAGCCCTATTTAATCGAAGATCCATCGTGTTCAATAATGGCCGCCGGAACGCTGCAAATAGGTCGTAGTTGCATCTTTCTCCGAGTGTAATGATATATATGGGGATGTCAGGTTTAGTATAATAATTGTTCTACTTGGCCCTCCAAGTATTAAGTATTGGTGTCTTCTAGATTATCAAGTAATTTTTAGATTCCAACTCTAAACTAGGTATAAGGAAGTATGCTTGTGTAATAACAACACACAACTGCTTAGCATAAATTCAAAAATATTAAAATCTTAAATATGTGTATCAATCTCAATTCCTACTCGACTTCGAACAATCATAATCACTTTTATTTCTAGATTATTACAAAAATTGTTTTTACCTATAGATATATGTAGAAATATAATAGTGTTAATAATAAATCTAAATGAAGTTTAATTCTAAAATACCAAAGAGAAAAAGAGTACCAAAGAGAGAGGAGAGAGAGAAAGAGAAATTATCTAATAAAAATGAAAAAAAGTAAATTTATATTTCATTAAATAATGACTTAAAAAGTCATCTATTTAATAAAACGGAATATTATTATGTTTTATATCCTTAAAATGATACAAAACTCTTCAATTCCTCTCACGAAAGCTGAAATCGGAAAATATGAAAAGGTTGGGCGTCAGCTGGACGCATCTGCACCATTCAATTTCGCGAATAACTCGGGCTCTTGTCTTTTGCAACAAATTGCGAAACAATTTATAAAAAAATCATATTCTGAATTCGAATAAAATGCTGTGAGAGAAAACTGTATTTTCACTCGTCATCAGATTTTTTTTTCTTTTTCTTTCTGCTGTGTTCAAAATTCCATTTACTCCCCTAAAAGAGAGGAGAAAATGCAATTTCGCAAAGCAGTTCGCAAATGCAAAGGAGAAACCTGTTGCTGCCCTCCATACTTTCAAGTGTCCTTCATAAAATAGGAAAGAATTGGAATAGAATTTAACCGTATGTGTGTAATGTCTTGAATTCGCTAATTCATTTTTTTTTAAAATTTAAACTTAGGTAAATTGTCATCGAATGTATTCGCAGAGTTTCTTCTACAATGACGCATATTTTTATAACTATAACTATATATATATATATATATATATATATATATATATATATAATTGTTTTAAATAACATTCTATGCATGTATTTAAGATAGATTGAGATGAATCGGCACAGCTTTTTAACTATATGAGTTCAGTAAAGTGAATGCGTTTAATTAGTTGTTAGACTTTGGCATGAAAACAACATTGATTTTTTCCAAAACAGCAGCTATATATTTAAAAACTAAGTTATTATTTGAACAAAAAATACTCGAATTTGTTTTCTTTTAAATCCATGTAAAGCAAATCAGCTACAAATATCTTAATGAAAAGGTAGAATAATTTATTTAATCAAGAAAATTATATTTTTTGTGTGGTTATGTTATTCTCAGTAATTTGAGATTTGTAGATGAATTTCTTTTAATTCATGCATTAAATGCTTAAAATATATCACCTATTTTTATAATAAATATTTATTTTAATATTTAAAATATTTCATACATATGTTTGAAAAGTATTTTGCAGAAGTTGGTTTTGTATTAAGTGTACAAAAGAATTAAATAGTTCATTAACTGCATAAGCTTAATGTTTATATTTTTATTTTTTTAAATTGTAGGGCTTCGTAAATTCTTTAGTTTTATGTGGTATATTTTCTGACCACATTTGTAAAATAATATCTGTTTTTAAATATAAATATTAATTTCAAGACTTTACGTTGTTATATATTATATGACACACAGAAAGAATTTTTCCACTGTTTTGTTAAAAAGAAATTAACTTACTGTATTTTTTAAAATTTTTTTATTTAAAATTATTGTTTATTGTTAAATTTATTGAATCTGCTAATTTTAAAGAACATATGTTTGCTTATATGTCACTTTCTTACCCTATTCGTAGATAAAAATATTTATTAAAAACTTAAATCCTGTAATTTAAGTTTCGAATCCTATCTGCTGAATAATTTTTTCTCCTTCCTTTCTACACTGAAGAACAATGCATCATAATTTTACAATAAGAAAAAAAATTTGATTTGCAATAGTTAAGTAATACGTATTCCAATTAATAAAAATAGTATGCGTTTTATTAATCTAAAATTGCATAGTTTTATCTTTATATATATACACAATGCAGGAAAAATGTAAAAGGGCAATCATATTTTATAAATTATGCTTTAAATTTTAGCACAATTAATATAATTTTGTTGTTTTTTTATGGAACAATTTTTTTTTTATTTTCGATGAATGAGATTTATTTGCCACTAAGAAAATATAAAATAGTCTTTACAGATTTTTGGCCTGTGAAAAAAGTAGCAGAACACATGTGAAAATATTCTCATTTTGGGACCTGTAGCAATTTAATATGTTGAAAACGTTGCTATTATAAATTGTCTTTCTTTCAAACGATATATTTTGCTGAAAAAATACTCAATTTTTGTACACTTAAAAAATTAAGGGAAAACCTTTAAGTACTTTTTAAAAAGGTGGAATTGTCGCAGGCAAGTCTAAGAAAGGTTTCAAAGCACCCACACATCAATCCAAACACTGTCTCTTACATCTTGAAAATGTTAAAATGTCAGGACAGCAAAGATTGTCTGGCTTACAAAATTAAAAGAAATTTAAAAAACGTGTGGAAGCATTGGAAAAGCACAAAAAAAATCCGATATCACACATCTAACCGGAAGAACACTTTGCAACTACATAAAAAGATAGGATACTTTCACATTCAAGAAAAAAAAGAATCATCCTTAATGGAAAACACATTGATTACGGCTACATTGGTTCAAAGAACACATGTCTTGGAACTCCGAATGGACTACAGTTATTTTTTCTGATGAAAAAAAATTCAATTTAGACTGGTCCAGACGGCTGTCAATATTACTGGCATTGTCTGGCTACACAAAAAGAAACTTATTTTGAATACACATAAGAGGAGGCAGTTTAATGGCTCGGATATCTGTTGGCTACGTTGAAATGACCAACCTATTATTTCTGGATGATAGACAGAAACATATAGATTACTTTTAAATTTTAATTTCGGAGCTTCTTCCCTATGTGTATGCATTGAGTTAGGTGGAGGAAACTGGATATTTTAGCAATATGGAGCATCAATTTATGCAGCAATGGCGTTAAAAATTGGTTTGAAATAAATAATGTTCAGATTTTGCTACAGCCTGCTAAAAGAACAGACCTCAATATTGTTAAAAATAAATAGTCTGTAGTTGTTCGCCATGTTTAGGCCACAGGCAAGCAACATAAATCTTTGAGTGAACTTCGAGAAGCTTTGAATTGTGCTTCAGATGACGTTTGTCAAATCAAAATTCAAGAATTACAGGATTCAATGGCAAATAGTCTTTGAAGAAGATAAAAGCAAATGAGAAAAATTTAAAGAAAAAATTATAATTATTTTAATTTCTTGATTTTTTAAGCTGTTTTTTGATTATTTATCTAATGTGACTTAATCATTTCTTTTGAAGTGGAAAATAATTATTAGAGAAAACTGTTTGCAACCATATTAATAAAATTTCATTTCATAGATTAAATTAATGAAATTCGCCCATGAATCTTGAAAAAAAAGGTTATAATTTTTTCAAATATATAAAAATTAGGCTAAGCAATAAAAGATTTCTAATACTTTTATTATTATTGTGATTTCAAAATACTGTATACTTTTACAAATTCTATCTATAAAATTATGCTATTTTATGAAATTTGTTATAAACGCATACTTAAAGGAATATTGATTTGATTTATAATTCTTAATGCTATTTTATAAGTGCACAAACTCATGTTCAACACAGAAACAGTTTAGAATCATAAAGTAAAATAAAAATTTTATAAATTAGACATTTTTAAAAGGATAAATAAACTCGTGAATAATTCAAGGATTAATGGAAGGATTTTCAAAAGAGATAAATAAAAGGGATTTGTATTAATCTAATGAAAAGAACTGTTTGATTTGCTTAGTATTGTGTTACATTACATCAAATGCGGTTACCTGAAGATGAAGAAATCAAAATCTTATTTAACTAATTTTGCTTCAAATCAAATTACTTTATATACTTTTCCATGATTCCTATTTACTGTCTAATATTTAATACATATATTAATATAGTCAGGTGATTTGCACTGATATTCTTCCAAGAATTTATATAAAATATTTTAATTTGTATGTTACATTCTGCAAGCAAAAAGGTAAGGGTTTTGATTGCAATTTTGATACAGATGAAGAGAGGAAAACAATTTGTGGAGCAAAGATGTAAATATATGCATTCATGGAGGTGATATATAATTAATATTTTAAAGAAATATAATTAAGACTAACAAATCTTAATTTCACTTAAAATAATCTTTAAAATATTGATAAAGTGCTTTCACTCGAAATGAAAATTACAAATATACATCTGCTATATATTAAGTTCTATATATTTCTTAAGCGTTATTTGCTAAATGTACCTAAGCTGTGTCTTTTTTAAATGATACAATAATTTATCCTTGAGTTTTCCTGAGAAAAAAACATCAACTATAAGGAAAAAAAAAAGGAATCAGGAAATAAAAATTAAGCAGATCCCCAGTATCCCATGAAGAATAACACAAGAAAGAGGAACTCCATTTAGGAGTTATCTGCCCACGTGAGCGTAGGGTTGACGCTATTAACCTTGTAATAGTAAAACGCAATGAATTGTCATAACAAATCTCTTCGTGTACGAATGCTATCTATAACTATTTTTCTTTTCTCCTCCACTGGGCGTTTTTCCTTTATTTGGGTCATTTCCTGCCTCGGCCCGACCATTGTGTGTTTATCGCTGCGGTGTAATGACTAAACTCTATTAACTGACCGCTGGCCAGACGTGGGGTTAACCACACGAATTATCGGCTATTAATCTAAAGCTGTTATCACAGCCACCCGTCGGACGCAACCAGGTCAGGGCGGGTGGATCACAGAGAAAATGACCAATTGTATCCTAACTGCAACTGCCTAGCTGAGAGTAGACGAGGAATAAAATACTTTCCTAGTAAGCAAATTATCTGAGATTTTCATTGTATGCTGGATTATTAGTACATAAAAGTATGTTGAATAATCACGGAGTTGAATATTGGGATTAATTTAGATAAAATAAGCTATTTTAATTTCATTATTTTTAGTATTCGAAATGAATTGACACATTTCAAATATATGTAATTCTCCTTAAATAGATTACGGAGAAATAAATTGATTTTTTATTTCAGTAATCAAGAGCAAAAATCTTAAGAAATAGGATGAAGTTGCTTTAAAAACATAAAAAAAAGTATTTATTTTTACCGAATATATTACTCATTTATGTGATTTAAACAAAATAATTTATGTTAGCAAATTAAAAAAAGAAAGTTTGAATATCAATAGAATTTATATATTAATAAGTGAAGGAATATTTTTTCTTTTCAAATGTGTACTTAAAATGAATTTAAAACACACACACACACACACACACACACACACACACACACACACACACACACACACACACACACACACACACATATATATATATATATATATATATATATATATATATATATATATTATATATATATATATATATATATATATATATATATATATATATATATACATATATATATATATATATAATAGCATAAGTAGTGCTCTTTAAATAAATGCTGACTCACATGACATTATATTTGGGTACAGTTATGTACACACATTCTGTATTTATTGGCTTGTACGGAATGTAAGTTCATTTTTCCAACATAGATCTGCTTTTTGCTGGGGAAAGCCAACCATTTTATGACTGTGGAATCATGATACTACCAAAAAAATGGTAAAAGCTATTGGACTAGAATAGACAATGTGCAATGCAATACAATATTTATTTGCTGTATGTTTTTCATTTTCATGAAAAATTAAATGTCTTTCCGAACAACCCAATATTATAATTCAGGTTACTTGTGCACTTAGATTTGTACCCATTTATAGTGTCAGTAAATTCTACTGGTGTTTCCTGTATTTTGAGTAAATTTTTTGCGTCTTAATATGGCAGATGTATATTTAACAAAATTGAGTTTAAAATCTCAGTAAGGCTTATATATGTACCAATGGTATTCTCTGATAAAAATGTGGAAATATGTTTCTTTTATAATTTTTCTTTAGAATATATATGTATAAGAATGTAAATAAATACATATTTGGTTAATTTGTCACAATCACTAATCTACATATATGTGTGTGTGTAAAAAAATGACATTTAATAACTTAGAGACAAAAAGGGTTTTATCTTTTGTTTTTGTAAGTAACTTTATTTGTAATCAATTCCTTTCATTTTTAGGTTTTAAATTCATCGCATAACCTTGATTAAGTATGATGAATTTAGCTGCGTTTGTTGAAATTTCTTGTTGGATATTCAGTTTCGTGTCGCCCTTTAGTTCCGATTTACGCGCAACGACAATTCAACCAGATTATAAGGTTTTATGCAGAATCATTACAAATATCATCATCTTGGTTAAATCAAATCCATGGACTGCTGAAATGGAAGTCACAACTTTTCCATCGAACTTTCGAAATAGGCAGGTTAGGATATAGGGCGATAACCTAAACTAACCGAACAAATTCCCTTACATGAGAACAAACATTAATTTGTAAGTCAAACTTTTTTCAAATTTTATGAAAATAAGTACTTGTTGAAAATTACTTGGTAGAACATAATATTTTGATCGATGGGGCATATAAAATCAATTTGAAGATGACCCCTCCACTGCATTTCGCAGAGCAACGGCCAAGCGGGATTAAACTGTAGTGCTGAGAATACCGACCACGGAATGCCATCTATCTTTGATGGCGGCTCGCAGCGACGGGTCAAGCGTTCCATGTGTTTTCTGTCCAACCGTTACAGATTACCGGTCAAATGTTATTTACATAACATTTATTCCACCGAAAATCCATCCGCTTGGCTTTTCTGTAGGAGTCTTCGAATTTTTCCATTTTTATGCTTCCGTTTTCTTAAAGATGACTTATTTGAGTTTGTAAATGTACACAGATAGAACTAAACATAAAAAATGCACTTAAAATTGTTTAGTAATTTTTTTTTAATTTACTTGGCTTATATTTTTTAATAAAATCTCCTTCAATAATTTTGAATTTTATAATTAAAATTGTTTATTTTGGATATATTTTCTTATCAAAATTGCTGAATGAAATTAAATATTTGTCCTGTAAGGAAAACGCCTTTTAAATAAGTAAAGAATATAGGGGAATGGTAATATATCTACCTAAATTAACTTTTCATTTCTTTGTATAATTTTATGTTATTCAGAGATTAAGTTAACACTTCTATAATATATAGATATTAATAATACTTGAGAGTACTCAGTATGAATATAAATAAATTTAACAATTAAATAACTCTTAATGGGAGACTATTTCAAATAGGACAGAAAATTTTAAAATGCATTAAAAAACCAACTAGACAAAATATTACAAAAATTTTATATATGCACTGATAAATAAAAACTTCTCTGTTTTTAATATATAAAATAAACTAAGTATTGTAGCTTTATACTTAATTGGAATTTAAAGTTTCGTATAATGATTATAATGCATGCTTTAAACCTATGTTAAAGAATGTTGTTATGACTTAAACATTCAATGGTCTAGTCGGAAATAGAAGTTTCGTATTTAGTTTTGGTATACTGAAGTAAAAAAAAATATATATATATAAATTTTACCAAATGGATATAGCTATCTTGGTGAAATTATTAGATAGTATAATCTAAATTCTCATAGCAACTTTGTGTGATATTAAATTTGTAGATGTAGACTTTGCACGGGAACTTTTTGATCGCCCATCGTATATATTATTTCTAATCATAGAATAAACAGGAAACATTTTCTCTTTACAAAATTTGCATACTGAATAAATGAAAATGCTATTGTAATATTTTATATTATTAAAGATTCCCTAGTGCATATTCCGATGTTTAAACCACATAATAATAGGTACAACGAGATTAACTAAATGACTTTTAGGTACAAGTGTATCTACCAATCTAAAGGGATATGTTACTGAATGCCAAAGCGTATGGTAAAGGAAACTAAGTATTGTAGCTCTACTCTTAATCTGAATTTTAAACTTCATGCAATAATTAAAACACGTGCTTTTAAATTTAGGCTAAGTAATTTTATTGTTAACGTTATAAGGTAGCTATATCTACCGATTCAAGCATAACCAACAACTTGCAATATTTAACCATGCTCAAGAGACGAGCCCGAGTCGGTGACAACTTCTACGAGTACAGCCGCACCAGTGGTTAGCATGTCAATTGGAAAATAGCTTTTTCTTACGAAAACACACACACACACACACACACACACACATATATATATATATATATATATATTTATATATATATATATATATATATATATATATATTTATATATGTGTGTGTGTGTGTAAATAAAATCTTGATGTTTTTACAATAATATATATATATATATATATATATATATATATATATATATATATATATATATATATATATATATATATATATATATATATATATATATATATATATATATATATATATATATATATATATATATATATATATATATATATATATATATATTGTAAAAATATCAAGATTTTAATTTTAATAATCCATGCATATATGTTTAATGAAATTTACAGCAATGAACTCCTCTTTTATCGCAAAATTTCATTTTCTTAACTCGAGAATGGCACTATATTCTAGAGTCATGGATTCACTTGATAAAGAATAAAGAGAGTGTTTGATATTTGATGAAGAATTATTTATCGAATACGTAGTCCAAACACACATTTTAATAAAAATGTGTTATTAATCCTCCATATATATATGTAGCCATTTTCCACAGACATAGTTAATGCTCCATGAATACGTACATAACCTTTAGCTGATGCAATGCCACATAAATCTTAACAATTATTATAGACATTATCTATGATTAGAGGGACTGAATGATTAAGAGGCTGGCTCACTGATCGTGGATACTCGGCTATATTTGTCGGTCATTTATATTACCCGGACCTGTGGCTGAGAGCATGAAATTATTCACACGCAGTCCTTAATTCATTATGAATGTTAATATTGTTTAACAATTCAGTAAGAGGCATGGTAATAGCATTGAAATTTATTAACAACAAATTATTATATTTCTATCAAATTTATTCGTGTTCAATTATTATTGCAGTGAACAGTATACAGAAGTATTTTTACCGATTATTAAATGATTTTGTACCTTTATTTTATCAAGAAATTATCCTTAAACTTCATCCCGTTAATACGATCAAAGATTTGATTTAATTACGCTTCCTGAATTCATGCAAACCTATATCTCCAGGTCATTTACATTATCAGGATAATAGGGTTATTAAGAATTTGTACCTTAGGTAAAAGATTCTATATTCAATTCAAGCCGCTATTGAGTAATGAAAATTGGACTGATATTAGTGTTGATTTTTGTCAGACTTTCAAAAAATTAAAAAAGATTCAAGAATTTCAATAAATTTTTTTCTTCCGTTCAATTATTTATATATGCCGATGATTTATTTAATCTGAATACTGGTTTACTGTTCTCTGATGTTAGAACAGCGATTTTTGAAATGGAAGATCTTGGTTCAATCCCACCAATACTGAATAACAGAAGACGTTTTACCTCTGCTCTCTACATGCATACTTTTCAATGTGAAAGCTTGAGAGTTTTTAGGGTTCTTTCCACTCTACATCTACACACGGTCCTTTATCATTGAAAAATCCCAATAACGCTTGCAATTTTTAGGATTATAGGGGTACGCGTTGTCAGCTATCGAGAGACATTAAGTGTTCACAATTACTTATTGCATACGAATAATGAAATTAAGCTTTGATTTTATAATCAATGATACTATAAAAAACATATGCAACTAATAATAATTTATTACGGCTTTATTCATTTTTCAGCCGTGTTATTATTGCATTAAGTAACATACAAAAATTCATCCTTTCATCATAGCATTGAGTGGTTCCTTCCTAATCACATCAAGCAAATTCATCCGAGATATAGCGCTTCGGTTCAACAGTCCGTGTGTTCAAATCCCATTTTGGGACTGGCTTGTAATGGTTTATAATTCACTTTAAGCTATCGGCCCAAGTGTAATTAGCCTTTTTTTATAGAAAAAAAAAGACAGATGAACGATAAACAACCGAACATCCGTCACCCAGAAATATGTGATTTAAACTTAAAGTCTCCCTAGTTACTCTTCGTAAATTCACGAAATTAAAAAAATAGAAGAGTGGTATTTAGTCTGATTTTTAAGTACGTAAACAAATTAGTTGTTACCAATGAAATATAGTAACGTCATTTCTACTGTAGCAAATGTAATTAATATATCAGCTTTTGTTTCATTATCATATTATAAAGAAAATAATTAATTTTTAACTGTAAAATTATGTGATCATTATCGTATTACTTAATCATAAAATTCTATTATTTAATTTTATGTATTTTATTGAATTTTAAAGCACATTTTCACGGTTAAATTACGTTTTATTTAAAATTTCGTAGAAAATACAAATCAAATATTTATTGATGCATTAATTGTAAAGAAACATATATCAATTGCAATAAATTGGTTTGCTATGAATTAAATGATCTGGATTATAATACATTATTTTAATGAAATTGAAATTCAAGCGAATACTAATGTAGGGAAATTTTGTAACACATTTATATAATGACTCATTATTTTTCTTAGTTTCGTTTTTGTGCAAATTGTACTTAAAATTACTTTCGACTTGAACAAATATTTATTCATAAGATGATTAATTTGTTTAAAAAATATAACAGCATACTGAAAAAACAGTTTTATTTAATATTATTTTTCTTGCTCATTTTATAACATAAAGTATGATAAATTAAAAGATCTTAAAAAATTGGAATATTTCTATATTTTTTAAATTTTTATTATTATTTTAAAATTTATAAGAATTCTTAACTTACCTATATTTATAAGAAGAGAAATATCATTCAAAGTTAAAATATAACAAAGGAAATTTTCAAAAATTTCATTTTACATTACTGATTTATTCCAGCAAAATTGTGTCATAGAGAATTATTAAAATTAGTCCATTACGTCATAAATATACATGTATTGCATTTACGTCGAATCATATGACATTAGCAATTTATACTATTATAACATGTGAAGTAGATAATTGAATTTGATCTATGACATTATCATATACTATCTCAATGGAAAGTAATTGTTCCGCTGATGTTTTGAAGTCGAATTTTGTAAAATCTAATTAGTTTTAACACTCATGACATGTTATAACATGTTATTTTCTACTTATTTTATTTTAGAAACTACGACCTAGGAATTAAATTATTGAAATTCACTTTTATGTAATACTACAAAAATTAATTTCATAAGCAGAAATAATAATTTGCTATAAATTAGTTGTATCCCTTTTTATGTATTTTATAATTTCAAAAAAAGGTGTGCTTAGTTTAAAAAAAAAATTACATAAGACTCTTATGAATTTACTTTAAAAATTCTGAAGCTCTTGATTTGTTAAATAATAAGTAGGTTAATTTAACTAATTTTTAAAAATAACTTACATAACCTCAAAGAAAAATATACTGTAACACTATAACTTTTTCCCTTTTTAAAATGTTTAATAATTTAGTAAGAGCATAAATCCAATCAGTCATATAAAATATACATTGAAAATATTTCGATGCGTTAAATCATAAAAATACACTTTTGATTACTAAATCCGAAAAACTAAAATGATTACTTTTTTTACATTAATTATAAGCTTGTTTATTTATTTCACAGTTTTGTAAGAGTACTATATATACATACATAAAGTTTTTTTCAAAAAATTAAGAGCATTTTTCTTGCGTTATATTATAAGCATAAGCTTTTATTAAAACTTCAAAAAAAATATATGAATAAAAATAATATTTGTAGATAAATTTATATTTAATTGTGGTTACTTATTTGCTTATATAGAGTTTGGAAAACGTGCATGAAATATTTTAATTCATTTTCACAATTATTTTGATTTTTACTTATGGCATTCAAAAAGAAAACACTAAATGAGACTAACATCTTTACTTGATAATTTAACTGAAAAATTATGAACATTTTCACATATAAGTAAATTGTTTTTTGAGCTATAGTCTTATATATTTTTTAAAAACATTTTACACAAGCTAAAAGAGAAATCTGCGTATTTTAATTATGATTTATAATATTAATCACGCAGATTATTTTAACTCATTTTGTTTGACGAATGTGTTTTCTAATTTGCAGTAACATTTTAAATTAAAAGCCTGGAAGTACATGATGTTAATCACATATTTTATTTGAATCATATGCAATTAAGGATTTTGAAACATTATTGTACTGGTATACCGTTTATGAAAAAGATTTACACTACAATAACAATAATATTTCATTAATTATATATTTTACTATATATATATATATATATATATATATATATATATATATATATATATATATATATATATATATATATATATATATATATATATAGATAGATAGATAGATAGATAGATAGATAGATAGATAGATAGATAAAGATATAGATATTGTGCAAAATTACGTGTATTGAGTTTAGCAACAAATGAAAGTCAAAATATTAACTGCTTTTTGGTTTGGCAGCCTTCTTGAAATTCAAAACAAAAGTGACATCATTGTAAAAATCTTATTTTAATTGAAAAACTATGAACCTTTTGATAATAATTAATGATACTGTTGTTACACATCCCCGGTTTTAAGCAAGGCCAAATCAGGTTGATGGAATTAGTCACTCTAAACAAACCAAATATTAAATTGGGTTTGAGAAAAAATCAATTCTGGAAAGCACTGGAAATCTAGAATATGCTCAAAAGTGGACTGATGGTCAGCACACTTCAAAAAGGCTGGAAAAAAATGTTTAAAAATAGGATATGGATCTCAAGTGTACATTGATAAGCCTGGTAATGGTTGTCTGTTTTCGCCTACAACACTGGTGTGTTATCATGCTACCAGGTAACTTTCCCTGAAACAATTGGTAAACAAGTGGGATGTTCCAAGAAGCATTAACAGCATCTGTAGCTCCTGATAACAGCTTTAAATGAGTCAATATCTCAGGTATGTCTAACGGCCCATCAGCACCCACTTTAGCCAAAATATCTTCTGTCTCATTGCCATGTAGGTAAATTTTGGAATATATCCATTGAAAATGCGACTAATAAAAAAATTAATGACGCAACAATTGGTTAATAATTGCCTTCCCTATAATATGGCTAACTTTAATATCAATTAAAAAGGTGATGAATAGAGCCTTAGTTGTCAGCCTGGATCCAAATGCAGACAAACTGTTAAAGGATGGAATAGAATCTAGCCAAACATCAATGGCAATTAGACCACTTTTGAACAGCTATCTGATTTTTTCTTTAGTTGCATAAGTAATAAATATAAATGTATTATTAAATCTGAAGAATTTACTATTATATAGTTTTTGAAATTATTTGCATATTTAGAAACAATAATCTGCTGAAAAAGAGTTATATTTTAGGTTTTTATGATACGTTTATTTATAGTTTTTTTATGTGTGTATTTTTCAAAAGGGTGTGCGTTATATTCATGCGTTTTGATTAGCAACTGAGTTTTTCTTGGATTGCGAGAGAAATTTAAAACTGAAAATGAATAAATTATTGATTAGCAAATGCATTTTTGGGTTTATCTGTGACATTTCAATTGAAAACTTCTGTTTAGCTTCCTTCTAAATCTCCCAGTAATTAAAATATCACAATAAAGCTTCATCGAAGCATTTTATTTGAAAGGAACATTTCATTATTAAAAATAATAGAAACGCAGTGTTAAATTTGCTATTTAAGCAAAATGAATCGAATTTAATTATACGTCTCCGGTTTGAAGAATGCCTTAATAAAAATACTTTTATAATCATCCTTTGTATCATAGAAACAAATTGCGTCAGTTTCAAAGCAATTTGAAAAGCGAAATCTAACGTCGCATGACCAATTACGAAACGGGTAAAAACTAGTAAAAAAATGAAGCTGCCACTATTGAATTCTTAAAATTTAATTTAGGATCAAAGAACATCCGATTCTTTGAACCAGAGAATATCTTAATTTTCAGAGTAATAAGTATTTTTTATTCGTTCCCGCGCGCTGTATGGAGGCTGTGGGTGCCGAACGAAACGTAATTAAAATATTTTAAACGCTACGTTTGCCTACTTTGAGCTTATTTCACGCTTTCGTACACCTTCAGTTTAATTAGAGATCTTTTTTAAAGCCGCAGCTCAGTAATCAATGACGGATTCTGCATAAAAATACCATTTTTCAAAAGGCTTACATTGAAAGGGAGATTGCAAACACATATAAATGTTTTTGTTTGCTTCTTTTACTAAGGAAAAAGCTTTTTGGCGCAGTTTTTCTAAAGTTATTATTGTAAATTAAATCAATTACAGTGATGCAATGATGAAATTTAAAGTGACGTAATTAAAGAATTTTTTGTTGATTAGATTATACACAGTATCGTCTATAACTGAAAAAAAAAATTATTTAATGTTATTGAGGGTAGTAATATTATTTTTGAAATGAAATTTGTCTAAAGTTTAAAATCTTGCTAAAAACTAGAAATATTTAACGCTATTTTTGGTCAGAATTCTATTTTCATAAATACTTTCTATTTTCCATTTAGGAATTCACATTGTTGACATTCCTATGAAAAATATTTTAGTTTTCCAATGCAGCAAATCTTAAAGTGCCCACCTACATTCCAGACAGATTTTTCTTAAAAGCTCATTTTAAGTCTTTTATTTTATTTTTTAGATAAATTATGATGTACAAAAATAAAATTACCCAAACTTTTAATTACATATGACTGAATTCTGGCAAACTTTAATAATATTTTAATAAAAAGACGAAGACTCTACAGAAAATTGCAATGCATCAATCTCAGTCAATTTTGAGCATAAATGAAGCAAAACTTAAGAATATATTCAGCGATAAAGAAAATATGACTAAAGATCTACAGCAATAGGGGAATTTTGAATTTTACTGAACACCCCCTTTATAAAAAGATGGAAATGAAAAAGTGCTTCATCATTATTCAGAATTTTGCTTCATTTTATAGATAACAATGCGTAAAACATGTAGGCAAAGATTTTTACAAGTATTTTCATTATTATCATATAACATGTTAACGGTTTGGAGATTTTGTGAAAAACACCTTTAAAGTAAATGTCTCATTTAAGATAGCTATAACGTTGCCAATTCTTTCTATATATATACGGCAAAGAACTTCTTAATATATTAATGACTATTAATCAACACACACATTATAAAAAAAATTTTAAAAAATTGAAAAATTGTAAATATAACACTTTTTTTTCTTTACCATTGAAGTTTTAAAATGAAACTTCCAGTTTCATTTTTCAAAAAACGCGATGTATTTAAAAATTTCTGTAGCTTAATTGCTATTTGGCATACAAAAAAAATGATAACAAAAACAAATAAAAAAAATCTGTTTTCGAAACTGAAAAGCTTTAAGTACTAGATTTACAAATAAAAAAAATGACACTTGTAATTGAATTTTCAACGTAAGAGGATAATTTAAGTATTCCATTCTTTTATATATCTCTTCTACAATTGCATTTCGAGCAATTCGAACAAAGAGTAAAACAACAAATCACAACAAATATCCGCGCTTATTTAATGATTGAGGGCTTTAAGTAGAATAACTCTTTTCATAGAGAAAAGTTCTGTGTTTATTCATAGTTACTGATTTGCACCTAAAGATAGATGTGGCGTTTGTATTTTCTGCATACACATTCATCAAGATGACTAATTAACAATTTTACAGGTTTCTGTCATTACAACACGATCATAATATTTATAAAAACATTCTAACTTGAAATATGTCCTTATAAGAAATTCTATATACAAAAATAAGGAATCTGTTAAAAATTAAATTGGATAAAAACATCTTAAGATTGCTAGGCTTTTTACTATACCATTTATAAGCACTTACCGAGAGCTCCTTGCTGGCTTAGTGGTAGAAGACAGTGCTTCACATTAAAACTTTCCCGGTTCGATTCCAAGTACTGTTGGAAAAAAGACGATTGGTTTTGTATTTTAATGGGAGATATAATTATAAACAGTAACATTAACAATTCTTTTTCTTAATAGGTAATCATTGATGAGTAATGAGATTTGAACTCACGATCATATCTGAACAAATAATGGAGATTTACTATCTCACATTCTCATTTTTTTATTTTTAAAGGATATTTCAGTTTTACATTTCATGCTAAGAAAATTTCAATTCAGTTCTCAAATATAATTATAGTTTAAATTATCCCAATAAAATGCTAGTGTAAATAATAGAAGTATAAATATTCGGAGAATATTTTAAATGAGAGCAAGGATTTTTAAATTTCATTTAAGGTGAGAACCAAATCATCACAAAATCTATGTTTGATACGAGAGACGAACCAACGATTAATTAAATTGAAGACAAATAACATCATCATTCAAACTCAATATATTTAACGCATCATTTTTTCATTTCGACATGACACCTGCTATTTGACTGGAAGTATATACGTTTCTTTTTCTCTATATTATAATTATTTTAAAACTATATAATTTAAAATTTTTTAATCCATTAATATCGTATAAATTTCTGCAAATGAAGCTAACATTTAATAATCTGCAAAATATTTGTAAAATCAACAAATTATATTTTCTTATTTATCACTCTTAATTTGTTCCATATCTATTGTTGTCCCATGCTATGTGGAAAAACTTCATTAATTGTATGCTGGCATCAATTGTGCTATAGTGATACAAGTAGAAATCTGGTATTCTCACATCTTTGATCCTCTAGGAAATGGAAGTTTTTTGGGCGAAAGTACTTCAAATGTGAAGTTATTTGCATAGTAGTTATAGATTTGAATTTTTTTTCTGTTCTTGTCCAGTAAATTATTGTTACATATGAGTTTATATTTCGTTTACATGGATATTTTAAAGCTTCATAAATTGAACTTCACTTTTATAAAGTTTTGAAATTACAGATGGATGTTTCTTATATACAAATATGACTATTGTAAATCTCATCCTGTAGAACTGAATGACTAATAATGGGAGTTTTATTGGAAAAGTTTAACTCTAAGGTACAAGTGTTTTAATAGTAAACAACATACACTTTTAAAACGTGTTTTGTTTGTGTAATCATTACCGAAAATCGACATTACTCTATCAAAGATGTTTAATTAATTTATGGATCGTGATTTGCCGAGTTTGCTCATTGAGAAGCAATGAACAGAAATCGACTGCCAAGCAGGAAAAGTATTCCTCTCAAAATTGATATCGAAAACGCTGCAGTGAATGGTCACTCCCCACACTGGCTTGTAATGCGTTTCTTGTATGGAGGAATGACATGAACACTATTAATATATATAGAAAAAATCCAATAAGCACATCATGGTAAAATCAGAAAATCTGCTTTCCTGGAATCACTGAGCATTATTAAGATTCCAGAACCACCCCACCCCTTTCTTCCAGCAAAGAAGCGTGGTTTGTTTGCGGGTTCTGTTGTCTTTCAGGAGAGCCCCGTGGAGCCGATAAGACAGAAAATTGGTTCCATGGCCCAGTAACGAGCCTCGTGCTGTGCATGTCAATATTGACTCTCGTGTTGCTATTGGTGGTTTAATGAAAGAGGAAGCCCTGCCTGTAATACACCCCGTGGCGGTGCCCTCTGTTATGACTGTTGACTCTCATCGGCTGCTGTTCTTCTGCATTCTGGAGCACAGATGTAGTGCTATAATCTGGTTTTTAAGCCCTTTTGGCGTCTCGGGAGAGGGATGGGAATCATCTCCGCCACTGTTGATTGGCGGAAAGAAAAATAAGAAATGCGATAACTAGTATTCCACTAGGAGGTATTTTACCTCTGCTTTACCGATTGTAATTAAAGACCTTATGCAGAAAAGAAATGGCTCTATCATGTAATTCAATAAGATAAGAGCTCCAAGAAATAATCTGAAAGTCTAGTATTGAGGAAGTTTGTTTCTTTGTTGAAAATCCTTCTTACGTTTTTTGAACGTTAAAGAAAGCGCTTTTGTCATGAGATTCAAAACTCAAGGACTCATGAAATATAAACTGAAATTTAAATTGAATTAAAACGGATCAAACTCTTTAAAATTCTTTGTTTCCAGTAGTTCAACAATCACATAACATGCTACAATGCATTTTAAACGGTTTTCGTTTTATTGACGAAACTTTCATTATTATATGAGTAATACATAAATTTAATATGGGTGTTCGAGTATAAATCTCTTTAATCATAAACATAATCAATTTTTTTATTTATTTTAATCATGTGCAAATGATAAACATATTTACGTGTGCCTGATAATATTTTAAAAACTAAATATTTTGAAAAATTTCATTTCATATTACAGATTTCCTAATTTCTATCCTTGCTATATTTTAACTTATTATGTTCTAGTTATTTATATTAAAGAAATAATTATCAAGTAAACCATTTTATGATAGAATAAATATAATTTTAGACATATTTTGAAAGAAACAATTGCGAGGGAAAATTTTAAAAATCTTAAATTATTTTATTTAATTAATATTGAAAGAGGGACTGTAAAATTCCCAATTTTTAATATTTATATTTTGAGAATTGTTAAAAGAATACGATTCTTAAATTTGATGTTTTGAAAGGTACGAAAATTATTCGGTAGTAAAAATTGACTTCACGAGACTGTGTGTATTTACAATATACATGAAAATATTTCATGAATACAGTGGCTGTGTTTTGCTCTAAATATGAGATTTGATGTAGTTTGTATCGCTGCAAGTCAATAATTTCACAATTAAAATCAGCTAAATAATTAGTTACTATTTCATATGTAAATAAATATAAATGCGTATATGTTTATACATCTATTGTACAGCAAATATAAGGGACAGTTATCAGAGAAATATTGTAAATTTAACTTCTGGAGTAGTAAGCTTCAGAATTTATGAAGGAAATTTATCACTCGATTAGTTTAAACAAATTTAGTTAACTACCGATATGATGATAACTGCAATGATTCTAATTCAATACACTTAATTTGCACCTCAATAATAAGCACTCGTTCCTTATAAAAAGTAAAATAGAAACTGATAAAATAGTAGACGTTGAGAGAAACAACGAGGAAGAGTCATTTAAGTGAATATTTTAGAACTCGATAAGAATTTTTCTTCAGTGTTCAGTTGCAGTGCTATCGGTTCATATATTTTATTTCTCTCACTTTTCTTAGGAAAGCAAACCATATTTAATTCACCTTCTGATTAGAACTATTTTGTTCTTCCAAGACCTATTTTGTGACATTTCAAGAAAATGATCATAAAAAAGACTACTGAAACTGTGAAATGATTGACTAAATATATGATAATTTTTTTCAATAGTACCACTCAAGTATATCAAGGATGTAACATATTATAGGATATAACACAAAAAAATATTTTTTTGAAATAAATATTTATGATATTTTTAGATTATTCACTCTAAATATTCTCTACTTATTATAACTATATTTATGATTATTAGAGTATGTTTAGAGCAAATTATCATTCAATAAACTAATTTCCTTCAAAAATTGCCGTGTCTAATTTCTAAATCTTAAACAACATGGCTAACTTTGAACACAACTCCAAAACTTCGTCACTTACCTAAAATTTAACTTCATAAGGCCTTACTACGCCATCAATCATTGCTGACTGCTTTATCAAACTCTGTGGATATAGAGTTTCTCTATCTCCAGCGCTGCATCCAGAAACGATTAAAGCTGCCTTCACCGCAGAAGGCGATAAACGAGTTTAATAGAGAAGTTTCATTCTAGGTATGACAGTTAATAAAGCGCTTGTTTAACTAGGAATAACTATATTGTTTAATTATAAATGCCATCTGCTTTGAATGTTAGTCAAAAGTAACTTCACTTTTATAGCACTTTTGACTTTTAAGAATAAAAAAAGATGTATTTGAATAGTAGCGATAGAATGTTTAAAAAAATGCAGATCTATTTTTAAATTAATTGAGGAACATTTAAATAGGAACGTCATGAGAGAATTATTTCTTTCATTGTATCCTATTTTTAATATATATATATATATATATTAAGAATAGTAAATTAATAATAATTAATATATTATTAACAATTTTCTACATATTTCATCTGTTAATGCTGTCTAATAAAACATTTATGGTAATTTTACTTTCATTATTTGCAATGAAGGATTTGAGATGCAAACATTAAACACTTCATGATATAAAATGTTAAGCTCCATGTTTAGTATGTGTGTGTGTTTTTTTTCTTTCAACTCTGTGATTAGCGTGAGAAAAATAGAAACTTTATTTTCTGATGTAACTCTAATAAATAATAGTTTAATTATTTGTTGAATGGATAAAATTTATGGTTTTGATTGTTGTTACTTATTTTTTTATGCTTCCTCCATTTGCCGATAACTCAGATAAAGTAATGAGAAGAAACTGTAATAAAACTATTCCCGATTTTAATGTTTATTAACTTCATAATGGAAAGTATAATTTTCAAATTACACTTAGTCAATATTTTTCGGTTATGTATGCATTACGAACTCATACAAATCAGCTAAACTATATAAACAAAACTAACGAAATTATAGATATCAAAAATCAACAAACACGAATACTTTTGATTCTATCAAAGACTCTCATTGTTTGCATCTGATTAGATGGCTCTCTTCGGAATCTAAGTTTGCAAAAACGTTTTAATTGATCCTACAGTGATGTCTAATGATATCTAAAGTATTACCTAAACCATTTTATCTACAGTGATATAATCTATCATTTATAAACAAACAATTAATAGCAAAGCATTCCTAAATACTTAGAATCAAGATAGTTAATTGAGTTCAAAAAATGAAACTAAAATGTTTGAAAAATTAAGTATTTTAGTTTTTATTTCAATTCAAATACACAAGTATTTCAGTTATGTATACATTTTATAAAATATAATTATTATCAATGAATCACTTACCATTGTAATAATCTATGCTATAATATAATGGATTATTATTTGATATCCTAAAAATATAATTCTCTTTAAGTACAAGATAAGGAATTTCAGCAATAATTTTATGCAAATTCTCAAATAATACATCAATGAGAGAAAGAAAGTTACGGAAATCAAACATTGATTAATATGAATAATTCATATTTCTTTTTCATGATCACAATTCACATTGATGAAATTAAGATTTATAAAGTTTAATTCTCTAATTGGAAAAAAATTACAATTCATAATCATTCATAAATATCCATAAAGTAATAGATTTAGCCATTTGTTTTCAGGCTCTAACTTATATACATTATGAATTGAATGGTTGAAATTCCCACCCGAAAATGGCAGTAATTATTTTGAAGAAATATAGTGTTTTAAACAATGTATGTAGATATTCATAATTTACCTTTGACACATTCCCCTAAATATTCTTTTAAAAGAAATAAAAATGTACAAACTTGATGCCTTAAATCTATCATATGTTTCTTGCAAATGTTTATTTAAATTTTTTAAAAAATATTAAACGTTTTTTAGCATTTGATTAAAGTTCTTTCTTTTACTTTGATCTTTTTCCATAAAGTTGCGTAAGCAAATCTGAGTCCCACCATTAGGTTTATAGCTGAAAGAAATCATTCGACATATGGACTGGAATTCTCGCGCGCTTTTTTCTTCTTTCCAATGCGAAAAAGATCACATTGGAATAACCTGCCAACGATCTCTCGTTTTCGGGCTTATTTAAATCGCCATGAAATGTGTCAAAAGTCAGTCGGTGTTTGTATGATTCATTTCTGCAAAACATTTTCATTCTCTTCTTTTTTGAACTTTCAAAATGGGATGAATTAAGAGAGATTATTTGACCCATATAATATTTCCCCTTATTTTCTTTAATTTTAAATTCAACAATACTACCTATTCCTGATTCGATAATAAATGTAAATATTTTTAAAATAAGTAGAAAAATATTTGTCATTTATTCACTGTCATGTAATCGAAAAATAGTATGTTATATTTAGATTAATGCTTGGGAACTAAACAATAGGCTGATCAACTAACCGTGACATATGCTTCACACTCCAGAGCCCTCCATTACGAAAACAGATATGGGCACTATACGCGTTAGATCGCGATGGTTTGTTAAACCACAGTGTTTAATTTTAACTTAAACTTCAAACAAATTCTATTAATTATAACAGCCAATAAATTGTTTTAACTTGACCTTTAATAAATAACAACCTAACACTGCTAGTTCAGGACAATTAATGATTTAGCACACTTTTCTATTGTGGAAGGACATTTCAGAGATAATGGATATTTTCATACAGAATACTGAAACCAAAGTAAATTTTGAAATGCATTCATAAATGCATGTGATTAATTCCACGTTCATAAATATTAACTGTTGACAAATAGGGTATTAGCATTCAAAAATCGTTGCAAGACCGAGATGACTTTCTATGTATAGAAAATCATTTTAATGTCTCGCACTGAATGAAACTGGTAAAAATCCAAAACACGCTTTCAAACAGACATACGTAATGAAAGAGAAGAGGGAAACCAGCTGCCGTTGTTCAATAATGACCAAACTGACGTTGACCAAACTGGAGCCATCCATTCCGTAAGACGTTGAGACATATTTTTCTCGCTGGATGGCCTAAAATACTGAATTTATTATAAAGAAAAATTCAATATAATCTTCCTAGATTGCCTTCACAGTAGACATTTCTTTGATGCTTGAATATATTCCCGTGTTGCAGAAAAGGAAATCCGAAAAATTCCTAACCCTAACCCACCCTAGTAAAATGTAGAACATTAGCCGTCTCTCCTTTATTAAAGTGACTACAATTGAACCTGGTATGTTTCAGTACTTTACTTGTTTCAAATTACATTTATTTGTTGTGATAACAAATTATCAATTTCTTCACTTTTGCTTTTCTTCAAAATGCATGGTTTTCATCACACAGTTGATTACGAGAGGATTGTATGAATTTACAACTCTTTAAATTTATTTAAATTTTATGAATAAGTTTCGGTTAAATCCGTAGCACAGCAGTAGTTTTACAAATAGCATTAAGAGCTAAATTTTAGGCATATGTATCAAAAAATTATATTTTTGCTAAAAAATATTTTTCTCAATAAGTATGTTAAAAAAAGTTATACAATACGTAGCTTAAATATATAAGTCAGAAATTATTGGATGAAAATTGCAGAATTAATTATCGCGCATGCGTAAATAACAATTTTTATGAATAAAATACATTAGAAATTCTCAACTGAAATATTACATGTTATTATAATCTTTCCCATCAAAAATTTCGAAATAAACATAACAAGTGCTGATAGATTAAATAATAAAAATGTAATTATTAACAATAATTATTATAAAAGTGCACAGTCATTTACTTCTCCTATTTCTAAAACAAAATTGTTTCCAAGTTATAAAAAAAATTCAAATCTCAAATAATAAAATATACTTTTTAGTATGGTTGCGTGCTAACAAGACCGATAAATCATTGTAGGAAGACAGTAAATCACATAAGACTTAATATTTTTGACAAATTAGCTGTTGGTTGGAGTGTCAGAACAGAAATGCATGGAGTCTATCATCACTGAATCCCAAAATGATGTATAGCTCTTGTCTTTTGTGAAAATAGACATAAGGACATTATATTTATGTTCAGTTTCATCGATCGAAGTTTTTCAATTTCTACAGTATTATTTTTATAAATTTGTTGAAAGAAAATGATTTCACAAATAAATATAATATTGTATTCAAATGTTAAAGATTAACATTAGAAAAAAATTGCTTAAGAAATATCTTCGACATTTCATAAAACCAATGAATAATGAAAAAAAAGCAATGTAAGTTAATTTTTATAATATTACAAACCAAGCAATTTTCCTATACTCATGTCTGCAGAGTATATTTCATTTAAGAGAACTATGCAGAATATATTTTATGCTCGCAAAGCGTATTTTATTTAAAAATGTGTGTGTTATAATATTGTAAAATATATTACAGAGAAAACCTTTTACAACTATATTTATCTTGGTGATTTCGAAATAATATTATTCCTTTATACATTTTTATTACCGCAAAACGCTTACATTAATATCTATTATATTTTGTTGAAATGGTCAGAATAATTACATTACTGGCTTTTAAAATTGCTACACCAGGAAGAAATGCAAATAACAAAATGATATTTATTGGACAAATATATTATACTGGAAATATAACAAGTGATTAAATTTTCAAAAAATTTGGCTGGATAGATCCTGAGAAATAGGTACCCAGAACAACCACCTCTGGCAGTACGAACAACAGTTATACGCCTGGGCACTGAGTCAAACAGAGATTGGATTGCATTTAAAGGTACAGATGCACATGCAGCTTCAACACGATTCCACTGTTCATCAATCGTAGAGACTGGCGTTTGGTAACGAGCCAGTCGCTTGGCAACCATTGACCAGACGTTTTCTATTGGTGAAAGATCTGGAGAACGTGCTGGCTAGGGCAACAGCCGAACATGTTCCGTATCAAGGAATGTCCGTACAATACCAGCAACATGCAGTTGGGCATTATCCTGCTGGAACGTAGGGTTTCGCAGGGCTCGAATAAAGGGTAGAACCACGGGTCGTAACACACCAGAAATGTAACGTGCACTGCTCAAAGCACCGTCAATGCAAACAAGAAGTGATCGAGACGCGTATCCAATGTTATCGCATATAAATTTCACGTCTGTAGCATGTCGCCTTCTTGGTGTAGCAATTTTAATGGCCAGTAGTGTATTAATCCTCGATCAGTATATAGACCATTTTTACTCTTTCAAGCTCTTTTCTTTTGAATGGTTCCTTTTTATTCATAAATATCCAATATTATTGTAAATAATTTTAATGTGTTAAAAGTAGATATAGTTTGAAAATATATATTTTTATATATTAGTCTCATCAATAAATAAGCTCTTTCTTTTCAAAATAAATAATAATAATATGCTTGTAATGTATTAATTAATTAGCTTTTATGTTTATAGTTTTTTAGAACTCTCTTTTAAGCAGTTACTTTCAGTTTGCAATTCATTATTCATAAATATGAATATTACAAATTTTGCATTTGTAAGAATCAGTTTTAAACATCTTTCTATATTTCATTTCATAATAGAGTTAAGTTCTTTATTGAGGAAAATAGAATTTCCTTATGATACAACTTGTAATTTTTTATATTTGATATTTATGTTTCTTTTGAGCTTTTAAAAACAGACATTTTCGATTTTTAATCAATCAAATATTATTTAATCATTATAATTTATTTTGAAATCTCTGCAGTAGAAAAACATTAAATAATAAATCAGATCAATATAATAAAATTTAAGGAATATAACTGAATAACTGAAAAAGAAGTATATCTAATAATTGTTAAAAAAAAAAAGCATATTAATAATTCCTAAAATTACACAATAATGGATGTAAAAAATTTATGTGAACGAATTTCAGCATTTATAGGAAAAATAATCATAAAAGAATAAATTATATAGAATAACAAAGAAAAATAAGTGAATTATTAATAACGTTTTCTAGGAAAAAAAATTTAGCGTATTAAAAAATATGGCATTTAAAACATACAATACAAAGCTGTTCTTAATGAAATCAAAAATCATATTCATATTTAAAATGTCTGCCTATCAAAAACTATATTCACAATATAATATTTTTTTTATTCAATATCGGTTTATCATAAGAAAGCAACTATACAATTTGTCTTTTGAAAATAATTATATGTTCAAAAGACTAAAAGTTCAAAAGACAGTTGTTTTTTCATCATTAATGATCGCTTCAAATGTATGTTAATATTTTATTGAATGTTTAGATATAATCTTTACCTCATAGTTTAAGATCAATTTAAATAATAAGTCCAATTAATATTAATTAAAATTTATGGTTTAAATGAAAATTATTAAATTTGAACTTTAAACTGAAGAGAATTCATAATATCTTAAATTGGATAATTTTGATTTCAAGTACATAAGTTAAATTTTAAATGTGGCATATTTTACTGAATACTTAGTATATTTTACCACACAAAATTGCTGCTTAAATATTTGGATTTCTAAACATGCTACCGTATTATTCAGAAAGGTTAAGTTTCTCACATTTTAATGCTATGCATAAGATATCTTTTGAAAACAGAAACCTTTTTATAGCAATTTATTTCAATTAAATACAATTTTGTATTTTTAATAAAAAGCTGAAATGGCTTATATAAACTTTATTGATAGTGATTGTTTATGAATTTTATAATTTCTAAAATACTTTCAGCTAATTTTCTATTCCTAATAGTTTCTGTTATTTTCTAATATTTTACTTTCTAGAACATGAGTTTATTCTACTTTATGTATTAATTTGTATTAAAACATTAAACTCATTTCATTTATTTAATGTATTAAATATTTCATTATTTGATATTTATTTAAGTAGATTATTTTAATTAACTTCTAGAAACCAACTGTGAAGTTACAATATTTTAGAAAATAGTAGGAAGAATTAAATAACTCAATTGGTAACAATGAAACAAAAATTTTTAATTCTTAGCAATATTTTCTTAGTTCAGATATTATTGAATGGATAAAATATCTCATAGTGTTTGGTTTTGAAAACATCAGCATATTTTGAATATTAAAATTTTTAATGTGACAACATTCATTTCTTTCAAGGATATTTAATGTATTTATATCCATTAAATACAGACTAATTAAATGTTCTGGTATTTAAAATAACAAGTATTTAATTTTTGATAATGCCTATTTAAGCCTCATTCTTGTCCATTAATTAAAATCTTTACAAGGGTAATTTCGAAGTTGTAATGAAGTCTATTTTTCGTCCTCTATAATGATTTGGCAAATAAATAAATCTAATGAGGAGTATTTGCTTCTTTTGAGTAGGATTCTTATTACATTATTAGAGTTTTATGTAATATTTTAAATATTTTCCAATATTTGTTTTAACTCATTTTCTTTAAACTATTTTAGAATCTGTACCGTAACATTGATCTTCTTCAAAACCCCAAAGATGTAAATGAAATTTCACTATATAAGACATTTCAACATTAATTTATGTGTACAAACAAATTTTTAAAATATTTAGTTCTAATATGAATTCTATTGTCTATAATTAACTAATTAATATTCTAATATTAATTCATTTGTCATATGAATTAATAATGCAACTGTAAATTTCACACACACACACAATTAAGCTTTTAATAATACATTTTAATTAATAATGAATAATAATTAACTAAAACTTACCCATGTAATTAAACCATGACTTAAATAAATTTGAATACATTTTACACTGCAGTTTTGTTATAAACTCTCTCCTTTTTCCAAAAAGGAAACAATAAATATGTAAAATTTTATTTCTGTTAATAATTTAAGAAACAACTTACATGCATCTTACTACACATATATTGTGTATTATTATTTTTATGATTCATCTAAACACTAAAACTAGTCTAAAATAACTTCTATTGCTCTAAAGATTCTCTGATTCTTCTTGAAAATTTGAGAATGATTTACTTAATTCCGTTTTTTCCCTCCAATGTTTTGATAAAAATTACAAGGATTTAAGGATAGTGTTTTTAATCTTGCTTATAATTGTAAGAATATGTTACATTGTTTTTAAATCTAGCTTAAAGCTAGATGTTTCAACACGTCTGTCTAAATTACAATAATGAACATACTAGCAAAGAAACAAATAAATTTGAAACACGGACAATATTAAATTTGCATATTCACAAAATATTTGTTTAACTATGTCACATCTAGAGTCCAATTAATCCCATTATGATTACTAATTTTAAAAAAAAATGGTACATCAATAGCCATTATAGTTAACGTAGATAAAATTATATACCCTGATAGTAGTATATAGGGGGGGCTAGAGGACACTCAAAAAATGCAATATTTTTTGCAAAATAAGACCTATTTTGCAAGTTTTATAGCTGTTTTTTGATAAAAATTTGCAAAAATAGAGCATTTTTGATTTTTAAAATTTAAACAAAAAAGTGTGTTTTTCACTAAAAAATGACGTCTTTTTCACTAAAATATGCAGTATTTTTAGTGTTTTTAAGCTGTTTTTGATGAAAAATTGAGCTTTTTTTCACTTTCAAAATTTCATCAAAAATATTTGACCTTCCATCGAAAAAATGATCACTAAAAAATGCATTATTTTTATGTTTTTAAGCTGTTTTTTTTGATAAAAATTGAGTTTTTTAAGCTGTTTTATTATAAAAATTTGTATTTTTTGGATATTTAAACAAATGTTTTTTTTATAAGAAATGCAAGGTATTTTGAAAATATAAGATAAAAGCCACTGCATGTGTTTTTTTAAAGATAATCTATTTTTTCTATATGCAAGAAAGGTTTTAATTTATTTGATTGTCCATCACTACCAATTGATAATTTAACACGATCGTTTCTTTTACCATATGCAAAACATGTAACCGATTCGGTATCAGTTGTTAAAGGTCTAGTAAATATAAATTCTTCTCCAATTTGTAATTGTATTAAAGGACTATGTGTACGATTTTCAGATTTCAAAAAAATTGTAATTTTCATATGCATATTAGTTACTAGTTTTAAATCAGGTTCTAGTAGTTTAGAGCTCATTAAATTGAATTCTACAGGTCTAAAACCTCCTGTATGATATGCTGCATATTTCTCTTTAATAGTAGCATAGAAATTTTGAGAATCGACATATTCTTTTGTTGCGGCATCTTTATTTATAACAGGATTTGCAACGCTTGAAAGTCTTACATTTCCAAAATTATACACACCATTTTTAATTAAAGAAGGTACATATAATCCATCATTATCTCTAATTAATATATTATCACTCTTTTTATTATTGATGAGTGTTTTTCTGTCTACATAATATTTATTACACACATCGTATTTATCAGTAGGAGTTGGAATATTAATTATTTTTTTTGTTATTAGCATCTAAAGCATTTTCTTTCAAAACTAAAGCATTGTTTTCAAAGTAACGTTTATTAACAGCATTTTTGTCATTTATAGGATCTTTTATATTGCTAATTATTTTATCTTTAGCATCAAAACTACCTTGAGCTGAATGTATTAAACTTTTCTGTTCTAATTCTTTTACAATTTTATTCACATAATTCATATTAGCTGTATCATGTAAATCTATTGGATCTGACACATTTGAAATTCTTTTATGTTTTGCATTATAGTTTTCATTTTGTAAATGAATAAGAGAAGCATCTGATAAATTTCTAACATCATTTTTAAAATGTTCATGATTTCTATCCACATAAGATTTTGTAGCTGAATCATTCAATAATTTTGGTTCATTTACATTTCTTAAATTCTTTTTTTCTATATCGTAATTTCCATCGTTTGTTAATTTAAATCCTACACCTGGAGGACCTGGAGGTCCCTCTTTTATTTCATCATCAAACAAAGGATAATAAGCTGTCATTTATTAATGTAAAAAACTCATTATGCTTTCAATGTTTTAATCATAGTTATTTCTTCAGATTTCATATTCATGGAGCATTTGTTCCTTTCTTTCAAAATGAAGTAGAAAAAGTAATTTTTGGTGGTATTATTTTTCAACCTCCAATTGAATTCGATCATTAAATTATTCAGGTTTGTGTAATTTTCATGATTCTCTAGATTGAAACAAATTATAGGATATTTACTAAAATTTGAATAATCTATCATGCAACCTGTTTCTGCATTTATATTGTTCATTCCGGCTTCTAAAAGAGCTGCATATATTCGATTATAATGTTTTTATTGAAATCCATGAAATAACTTACTGTTGGAACTTTTATGTTATTAATCATTAACCAGCATTCTGTCATATCCAAGTTATCAAACATCATGTTGTTTTGGTTCATATTTTCATTTCTTTCATCATATTGAGGGATGACGTATAAACTTAAAACTTCATCAGATGTTGCAGGAATATTATAAGATCCACTAGCATTTTTATTAAATAAATTTGATTTGATAATATTATAATGATCCCAATTTATTTCTATTGGAGTATCAGATAATTTTAGTTGATTGAATTTTACAGCAGCTGAATTTTTAAATCTAACATATGGTAACCAGAGAGATAGATCTTCAACAACTGCTTTGAAATCAGGATTTTGAATATCTGTATATAACATATTTTTACTATCATTTCTTTGAATTTCTATTTTGATTTGAAATCCTGTAAGTTCTTTTCTATATTCTCTGAAAAAATCAAATATATATTTTAATGGTATCCATATTCTTACAGTTTGACTACCATTAGTGAATTTCCATCTCTTTGCAAATCCATCATTAAATTTTTCATTCATTTTAAAGTTATTATAAAAATCAGTAATTTTAGTTGCATCAACCAAAGTTCCATTATATTTGAAATTATCTCTGTCAGCATATTCAGAAGTATCCATATAGAAAAACATATTAGTAGCTTCCGATGTTGAATAATCAGGTGTGAAATTTATCAATCCTAAAACTTGATTCATGATTGCTTTATAATTAATAGTAGATTCAATTTCAGTATTTCCTATTGTTAATCTGCTCGAATTAATTAAACCACCACCATTTACAAAAGTAATATTTTCATTATTTATATTGCTTCCATCACCTTTTACAATTTTAATTTCTTGTTGCAGATAACCTTCAGAATATAATATATTAGCATTTGTATCATTTATAAAGAAATTATATGTAGCATTTTCATATGGATTGTTTTTATCTCTATTCTCATGTTTAATTTCTCTATATTCAAAGCTTTCAATTTCGTTATTATAATAATAACTGGTATCACTCAAATCATAAATTTTGTTCATTTATTTAGGATAAAAAATTTTCAATCCTGCACCATGTTTTTTCTTTTTTGATAAAATCTCATTTAATTTTTCTATTATGAAATCTTTAGATTTTTCTTCTATAATAAGTTTTGCTTTTTCTATTAAATCAGAAAAGAAACCTCTTCCTTCTATTTTCTTACTCTTTCTGTACAATCTGTGTTTATTCATTTATTTAGCTATAAATCTATACTGTACTTCTTGTCTATTTAAATCAATTAGTTCACCTCGATGATTTGTAATTTTCATTCTAATTCTATGTATCGAATCAGATTTAACTGGAAAAAATATAGGTTTCTCAAATTCTTTAGAATATAAACTTCCTGGAGGATTTGTGGTTGTAAATGAGTAAATCACATCAGATTGAAAGTGATTTATATAAGCACCATTTACTATATCACAATGAATGTAAATATTATCATTTCCATTTGCTATATCTGCTATATATTTACCTTCTTGTTCTGCATCTTCATATATTTTTGCTTCAAATCCCAAAATTTTGTACAATTCACTTTTGGATAAATCAATTTTATAATGATCTTTCAATTTAATTGCAAATCTTTGTCTTTCTTCTACAATTCCAAATAATATTGGAGGATCATTTCCAAAGTATTTAACCATGTAACGATTCAAACCTTTTATACTGTAATGACCATTTGGAATAGTGAAATCTATCCATTTCTTACCATCAAAATATGAAAATTTATTATTTTTGTCAGTAATATTATTCCAAGAAATGTACATAGAAAATGACTGAAGAGCTATTTCCTTAAAATTAAAAGGGTTGGAATATTCAATTGTAAAATCTTCTGATTTACTAGCATTTTTAGAATCTAAAATGAGGTACTTCATTTATTTATAAGTAACAATTTTCTCATTGGAAATACTAGGTTCTTGGGTAAATGAATATAATACATCAATAGGGGATTTACCTTTATTTCTTTCAGTTATATATTTCATACAATATAAACCACATTTTACAGATGTAGGTTGTTGTAAAAAACTAGAATTATAACGAATTTCTTTTCCTGAAGATTTTAAATAATTGACTATATTTTTAGGAAGAAATTCATTTTTTATTTTTATTTTTTCATATTCATATTCTCCAAAGGGATCAAAGTATTCTACAAAATCATATATTGGATCATTATAATAACAAACCCAGTGAGTTCCACTTCCTGTAGATACATCTAAATTAATAATTCCGTTTTCAAATTTTCTTATATTTTTAGGTAGCATATCTATAGTAAATGTACCTCTAAATCCTTTTTCGTTTTTCATATTTTCTTCTATTATTTTGTTGGATATTCCGAGGGAAGATAAGCCCCTTTCCACAACGTTTTTTTTTTTAAAAATTCCAGATCTTGAAATTTTATCTAATATTTTTTAGTACCCCATCCTGCTGCACCACTAGCAGCTCCAAGACCTAAAGATGTTAGAATAGGAATCAGGAATGGTAAAAATCCTCCAGTTTTTTGTAACTGAGTTTTACTTATTGTAATTCTTTTACCTTTAGCAATTTGATTGATTTGTGTATTGGTAAGATGTAAATCATAATTAGGAGTTTTACTTTTATCGATTTGCAAGGAAACTTCTTCTCCTTTTTATATCCAGATTTTAATTTTGAAATTTGATTATCACTCAAATAAACTTTTTTTGTTACATACATTTATTTAAAGTAAAAATTTTTTATAATATTCTTTTACATAATCATTTGTTAATGTTCCTTCTTTTAAAAGTTTATCTAGAATAATAACTATTTGATTATATAATTTTTTAGACTTAGAGCCTTTGCATATTTTATCTGACAATTCATCTAATTTGTTTATACCACTGCCTATGTATTCATTTCCTGCTTTAAAAGTATTCAATGCTTTTATATACATTTTTAATCCATTCATGTTAGAATCGGCTTCTATTATTTTATCTTGTATTTTTTGTTTTTTCTTCTCATTAGTTTCATAATTTCTGTTTTTAGTTAAATTTCCTTTAAGTCTTTTATAATCATCTCGTTTGGATTTTGCTATACTAATTATTTCATCTAACTCTTCATCTGTTTTATTTAATAGCTCAGAAGGCAATTCTAATCCTTCATTTTTAAGTAAATCAAAATCTAAATCTTTATTAAAATTCAATTTTATTATTCCCTCAGCTTTATCCATTAAATTTCCAGCATCTGAAGAATAGTCCAAATGTTTAGATGATTCATGTTGAGGTAAAAAAGACATATTATCTGTTAAATCTTTTATAGCATATTGAATACTTTCAAGATTTTGTTTTCTTGAAATTTCTTGGTCTTGTAATTTTTTAATTACTGGTTTATGAAATTCTCTTAATGATTTTTCAATACCTAAATCGGATTCAAGTTTAACTTCATTATTTTTTCTTTTTTCAGATTGTAATTTTATTAATTCTAACTCATTTCCAATCTGTTGTTTTAATTTTTTATTTCTTTCACGTTCAATAATATCCATTTATTTATCAGTAAATAATTTTCTACAACGAGTAGATTATTTTTTACAACGAGTAGATTATTTTTTACAACGAGTAGATTATTTTTTACAACGAGTAGATTATTTTTTACTCCGAGTAGATATTTTAAAAATAAATAAATGATAAAAATAAAAGATTATACAGAACCTGAAGAATTTACAGATGAAAATCAAAATCCTTCATTACCAAAACATCCTTTTAGACTTTTAATTGTAGGCAGTTCAGGATCTGGAAAAACTAATTTCCTTGTTAATTTAATATATGATTATTTGAAATTTGATGGTTTGTTTGTATGTGCTAAAGATATTTATGAACCAAAATATATTACACTGCAAGAAAATTTTACAATGTTTGATGACATAGAAAGAGAAGATATTGTAAATTGTAAAAACATAAAGAGAAAAGAATTATTGTTGGAATTGTTTAATAAATATAAAAAAGAACAAGTATTATTTTCTTCTGATTCCAAAGAATTCATAAAAGTAGATGATATAGATCCATGTATGAAAAATCTAGTAATTTTTGATGATTGTATAACTGAAAAAGATCAAAGCGATATAGCTGAATTGTTTATCAGAGGAAGAAAGAAAAATGCATCCATTATTTATCTGAGTCAATCATATTATTCTACTCCTATTAATATAAGAAAGAATTGTAATTGTTTTATTTTCTTTAGCTTACAACCAAGAGAAATCCAACAGATAATTAGAGAAATTGATGGAAATCTTACTAATGAAGAATTTAAAAAATTATACAGGAAAGCAATTCAAAAACGTTTTGATTTCTTTATGTTGGATTTAGTAAATATAAATATGAGATATCGAAGAAATTTTGAGCCTTTATAAATGGAAGAATATTTGGAAAAGAGAGTTTATATCTATCGAAAGTCTTATCAATTGATGAATAAATTGAGTGTTTCATTATCAGTTAGTAAGTTTTTATTCAGCGCATCTGGTTTATCTGGATTCGTTTTTCTTCCCTTATCAGCATTGAGTGTAACAGCGGGTGTCATTGAAATAATTGATAAGTCTGTAAATATCTCTGCTTAAAAGAGTGAATACAAACAAGCTTATAAATTTTATAAGCAGTTATTAAATTTATTGAAATCAAATAGTTTGACTGAACAAGAAGTGTATATGAGAAAAGATGAATATATTCAAAATTTACAATATTTTCCTATAGAAAAATATATAAAGAAAACTCAATTAAACGGTTATAAGTATGTTGATAAATAATTTTATATCTAAATAAATGTGTAATAAAAAGAATTGCAAATGTAAAAATGGAAAAGGTGTTATTAATAAATCTATTAATAATTTACCATTTGAAATGTATCTACCTGGACATTCATTTACGGGACCTGGAACTCAATTACTACATGGAAAAACCAGATTAAATCCAGATTTATCATACAAAGAATGGAGCAAACCAATTAACAGAGTTGATGAAACTGCATATAGACATGATATTTGTTATTTACAAAATAAAGATACTAAAACAAGAAATGAAATATGTGATACAAATATGTTAAAAGAATTAGATGAAATTCCAAATCCTACAATTCGTGAAAGATTAGAAAGAGGAATTGTTAAACCAATCATTAAAGCAAAAAAGACATTTGGAATGGGTTCACTCATTTATTGTTTAAAATGTAAAACTCATACAGATAGTAAAGACGTTATAACTACTACATCCAAAAATGGAAAACCTATGATGAAAGGAATTTGTGTCAATTGTAATTCAAAGAAAAGTGTGTTTTTAAAAAAACAAATGACACTTTAAAAGATGTATATTATGATCCTTTAAAAGGTTATTGTGGTATCAATGAGTTAAAAAGGAAAATTAAATTTACTCAAAAAGATATTACTGATTTTCTTCATACTCAAGATGTATATACAAGATACAAACCAATTAGTAGAAAATTTAAAAGAAGAAGGATTTATGTATCTCATATTGATGATCAATGGCAAGCAGATTTATTATTCATAAAACCATTTAGTAAATATAATGATGGTATCAATTACATATTAACTGTTATAGATATATTTAGTAAATATTCATGGGCTGTTCCAATTAAAAGAAAAACAGGTGAAGAAGTATCAAATGCTTTTAAAAAGATATTCAAAGAGAGAAAACCGTTAAATATTCAATCTGATTATGGTTTGGAGTTCTTATCTTCTTTAACGCAGAAATTGTTTTCAGAAAATAATATTCAGTGGTTTGGTACTAATAATACAGAAATTAAATGCTCAGTAGTTGAACGATTCAATAGAACTTTAAATTTAAAAATAAGAAAATATTTAGCAGCTAATAATACAAGACGATATATAGATGTATTAGATAAATTAGTTTACAATTATAATAACTCTTATCATAGATCTATTAAAATGACACCAACAGAAGCAAGTAAAAAAGAAAATGAAAATATTGTATATAATAATTTGTATGTTAAAAAGATAATCAAAAAACCAAAATTTAAAGAAGGTGATAAAGTAAGAATTTCAAAATATAAAGAAACGTTTACAAGAGGTTATCATCCTACATTTACAGATGAAATTTTTATAATATCTGAAGTGTTAAAAACAGATCCAATTACTTATAGAATAAGAGATTTAAACAACGAAGAAATCAAAGGCACTTATTATGAAAATGAATTAGTTAAATATGATAAAAATGATAATGTATATAAAATTGAAAAAATAATAAAAAGAAAGGAAACAAGTTATTTGTAAAGTGGTTAAATTATCCAGAAGAATATAATAGTTGGATAGATAAAAAAGATTTAATTCAAGGTGAGTAAATCACCCCTTTAAAATGATAATTTTGGGTAGGGAGAATTCTCACCCCCCAAGAATTGTTAGTAAAAGGGGGGGACGTTTTGTACCCCCCTTTAAAATTTATTATTTTGTATTTTTATTATTAATTTTTTAAGAGGACGCTATTTTATATTTAAATAAATATGTTTGAAAAAAATATTACAAAAGTATTACTATTGAATATCAATCTATTTACATTTTGAATAGAATTGGAATATGATAATTTAAGACATAGAAATCATCACATAGTTGTATTTTTTGGAAGACCAGATTTTAAATTAGATAGTTATGATAATATGAGGATAATGGAATTACATATAAAAAGAATTTTAAAGTTACATTATTTCAAGCGATTAATATTTAAAGATATATTTGAAGAATTTGAAGATAATTGTGATTTGTTAGATGTTTGGGCTTACAGATTAAGAGAAACTTTACGAATTAAAAAAATTATAAGAAAAGAAAAAGATTTAAATATATTTATATTTTAATTACTTTAAAAATTATTTAATCAGTATATTAATAATTTAAAATTAATTACTTGAAAAATATATTAAATAAATTAATATTAATTATATTAATAAAAATAAATATGTTTAATAATAAATATTCAATTAATAAATTTAGAAAAAAATAGCAAAACGGCCCTTTCAGTGTGGTGGACTTTAACTTGAAATTATAACATGTATTTTGGGGGGTGCCTGCACCCCACAGAAGGCCATACAGTCCACCACACTTTTTACTTCTCGGTCCCAGTTTTTTTCATTTCCTGGTTCTAGGTTAAGAGCCCTATCTTAATTGCATCAACTCATTCTAACTTTTTTTTTCTAGAAGAGCGAGCAGGGCTCGAACTCAGGATTAATTCATGCTATTCAGTTACTCTAACCACTATACTAACTGGGACCTGTGAGACTTACTTTTTTTTGGGTTTATCTAATAACTTTATCCAATAAACTTTGTTCTCACAACTGATAACAGTCTTTCAATGAATAGTGCTTCCATCTATATTTTTAAATTAGAAAATATATAAATGAATGATTTTATTCAAGCTGAAAAAATATATTATTCTAGTGATGAAGAAAATAATATTTCTGTACCAAATGAATATTTAAAAGTTTTTAAAAATATTCAAAAGAAAGATATTACTTATGACAGCTCAGAAGATGAAAATTATTATAATATAAATATTCAATCATTTTTGAAACAGAGATATGTAAGTAGGATAAATTTTTTCAAACAATTAAAAAGAAAACATAATTTAAATTTTACATTACAAGCTGATGAAATGTTTTACAAATATTTAGATTTTAATTATTACAAAAAAACTATAAAATATTTGTATATCATGAAAAAGATTTGTGAATATTTTGGAATAGAAAATAATTTAAGAGTTAAAGAAAATAAAAATGAATGGAATGAGTTTTTAGCATTTTTAAATAATTAGAAATTTTTGATTTTATAGATAGCTACTTAAAAATTATTCAAAACATAAATAATATAAAGTATTTCTACTTAAGGAGAAAAAATGAAATAATAATTTTAAAATTAATACTTTTAATATCATCAAAATTAATGTTATTATCAGAATTACAATTTCCATTTAAAAAAATAAACCATAATAAATGGATATGATTTGTAGAGATTGTAAAATAAAAAGAAT
Source organism: Latrodectus elegans (assembly GCA_030067965.1). Taxonomy (NCBI): domain Eukaryota; kingdom Metazoa; phylum Arthropoda; class Arachnida; order Araneae; family Theridiidae; genus Latrodectus; species Latrodectus elegans. The sequence continues at coordinate 5,199,967 of CM057822.1, read as the reverse complement.
GAAGAAGAATTTTATATGCATATTAAGAAAAGAATGACTCGTTGTATCCAATGTACCAAAGATATTTATTCTCAATCTGAGCGCTGTATTTGTGGCAGGTACTACACCTTATGGCATCGCGCCAGACATGAGAAAAGCAAAATACACAAAAAATTGTTAGCAGATATAATTGCTGCTAATGAAATCTTAAATATTAAATATTAACATCTTTTAAAATATTTTATTTTTCAAAAGCCTTTATAAAAATACTTTCTAATAAATAGAAAATAAAAAATTCTATTTTTAAAATCCCTTTATAAAAACACTTTCTAATAAATAGAAAATAAAACATTCTATTTTTGAAATCCCTTTATAAAATTACTTTCTAATAAATAGAAATAAAAAATTTCTTGTTTTTTATTTCAATACAAGTATGGCTTTTGTTCACATTGAAAATGCTTTGAATACTTTGAGTATTCAAAAGTTGAAAAATGTTATAAAAGATTTAAAAATAAAAAGTAAAAGTAAATCTAAGAATGATATTATTAAATCTATAATATCATATATTAGAAAAACTGGAAATTATAAACAAGTGTTAACAGATATATTAGATTTAGATACTTCTGATTATTTAGATCGTAAAAAGAAAATATTTATTAAATATCCAAAGAGAAGAGAAAATATTAAAAATTTATTTGATTCATATAATTTAAAATTTAATAAAGATACTAAAGATTTTGAACCTGTGAAAAATAAAAAAATTAAAAGAGAAGTAAAACTGAATGAGTTATTTAAACCTGATTATGAAATTGTAGAAATTAAAGGTAAATATATAAAAAAATATATGACTCATAGAAAATCTTATAAGATTGTAGAGATTAATAAAATTAAACCTGTACAATATTTTAATATCTTATCAGATTTATTTAGAAAAGCTATAAGAAATATAAACGGTAAAGTTGATATAATTGTGCATAATCCAAAATTAAGTGCTCCTTTTCATCCTAAAATGATGTCTACTAAAGATGCTTACGAAGTATATTTAGAAACATTAAATAATAAGATTGAATATAAGGAACTTGATATAACTGAATGTATTTTTGATTTTCATGTAATTGAACTACCAGAAGGAGGTAGACATAAATCATTAAGAATGTATTCAGAAACAGATCCTTCAAAGAAGAGAAGTATTTGTCAAATAAAAAATAATGATAATATATGTTTAGCTAGATCTATTGTCACTGCTCTAGCTGTTCAAAATCCAAAATTATTATGTGATAAATTAAATCATCAAAAACTAACAGAAAATGATATAACTTATATTAGAAAAGGCCGTTTATTACAAAAAACCTTAGCTGTAAAACTACATAATTTATGTAATATTCCTTTAGAAATATGCAGCTTAGAAGAGGTTAAAATATTTGAACAATTCTTAGATATTCAAATTAATATTTACTGTAGAGAAAACTGTAATCAAAGTTATATATTCTGGAGAATATAAATCTACATGTATTTACATATACAAGATTCAAAATCATTTTAATGTCATTACTTCTATTACAGGATTTTTAGGTAAAGATCATTATTGTAATTACTGTAAAATAGGATATAAGAAAACTAATCGTCACAAATGTCCTTTGAAATGTAATAGATGTTTTGTTCAAAATTCTGATTGTAAAGGAGATGAAATATTTTGCAATAAATGCAATAGAAAATTTACAGGTAAAGAATGTTTTGAAAATCACAAAACGAAAGATGATAAAGGTTATAGTGTTTGTAAAATATTATGGAAATGTTTAAAGTGTAAAAGAAATATAAGTAGCTTAGAAAGAAAACGTAAGGATCATAAATGTGGTGAACTGAGATGTAAAAATTGTTGGAGATGGGTAATGAATGATCATAAATGTTTTATGAAACAAAAGAGTTCAAAAGGAGGTATGTGTAAACAGAATTGTCCTACTTTCATACGAGATCAAAAAGATTGGTGTGAAAAATGTAAATTTGATTACACTGAAAAATATATATTCTTTGATTTTGAAACAGTTTAAGAAACTGGAATTCATGAGGTTAATCTATTAATATGTCATGATTATGAAGGTAAAGAGAAAATATTCAAAGATGAAAATGAATTTTGTAGTTGGTTATTTAAAGATAATCATTATGGATATACCTGTTTAGCTCATTATGGAAAAGGATTTGATTTTCAATTTTTAGCTAAATATTGTTTCAAAAATAACATCAAATTATTTACTATATACCAAGGTAATAAATTAACTTATATGCATTCGGATGCTTACAATATAAGATTTATTGATTCCATAAATTTCACAATGATACCACTTAAAAAATTTCCAAAAACGTTTGGATTAACTGAATTAGCTAAGGGATACTTTCCACATCTTTTTAATACCAAAAGTAATCAAAATTATGTTGGTAAATATCCTGATAAATATTACTATGGATATGATACAATGGTTATTAATGAAAGAAATAATTTTAATAAATGGTATAACTCTGTTAAAAATGAAACATTTGATTTTCAAAAAGAATTTATAAAATATTGTAGATCAGATGTAGATATTTTGAGAAAAGGATGCTTGGAATTGAGAAGATTATTTTTAGAAACTGTTAATGTAGATCCCTTTAAATATGTAACGTTAGCAGGTGTGTGCATGGGTATTTACAGAGATAAATTCTTGAAAAAAGATACTATAGCTATAGATAATGATACAATTCATAAAGATCAATACAGTAAAAATCAATTGCTTGGTTAGATTATATTTTAAAAAGGAAAATATTAATATTCAACATGCTTTGAATGGAGGAGAAAAAAATTGAAATTAGGAAATAAAACTTATAAAGTTGATGGATTTCATGAAAATACAGTTTTTCAATTCCATGGCTGTTATTGGCATAGATGTAAAAATTGTTTTTCTGGTACACAAATAAATCTTAAAAATCAAATGTTGATGCAAGATTTATATGAAAGAACTAAAAAGATTAATAAGAAAATAATGAAAGAAGGATATGAATTAATAACTATATGGGAATGTGCTTTTGACAATAATAAAGATATGAAAAAATACATGAAAAAAGAATGGAAAAGAGAATTCATCGAACCTCTAAATCCTAGAGATGCTTTTTATGGTGGTAGATGTGAACCCACTAAATTAAAATATGAATTTAAAACGAATGAAAAAGGAAGATACCAAGATGTAACTTCTTTATATCCAACAGTTAATTACTTTGATTATTATCCAGTTGGTCATCCTGATAAAATATTTAACCCTGAAAAATATAGTAAAAATTGGTATGGTTTAATAAAATGTAAAGTACTACCTCCTCGGAAATTATATAATCCTGTACTACCTTATAAAGGAGAAAAACTGTTGTTTTCACTATGTAGATCATGTTCTGAAACCCTTCATTGTAAGCACTTCAAATCGTCTCTTGATAAGAAGAAATGTAAAGATTGTTACGTTATCAGAAATTCAGAATGTAAACACAGCGATAACGAAAGATGTTTTATAGGTACTTGGACTACAGATGAAATGAAATTAGCTATTAAAAAAAGGATATAAAATAATGAATATTTATGAAGTTTGGAACTTTGAAAATAAATCAAATGAATTATTCAAAGAGTACGTAAAATTGTTTTTAAAAATTAAACTTGAAACATGTGATAAATGGAAAAATAATTTTAAAAATGAAAAGGAATATAAGAAGGTAGTTAAAGAGAAATTAGGTATAAAATTGAAAAACATAGAAGAAAATCCAGGTTTGAGATTTATAGCTAAAATATGTTTGAACTCCTTATGGGGAAAGTTTGGACAGCGAAAAAATATGAAACAAACTGAATACGTAATGGAGATTGAAGATTTCTATAGAATTATACTAGATGATACAATAAAAGATTTAAACATGGTATTTATGAATGATGATTGCGTAGAAATGAGTTACAAAATGAAAGAACAATATGAGATAAATAACTTTAACACAAATATTTATATAGCAGCATTTACAACCAGTTCTGCTAGAATACGATTATACAAAATGTTAAATAAATTAAAAGAAAAAGTTATATATTACGATACAGATAGCGTTGTTTATATAGATGATGGAACCAAAGATATTGAAACAGGATGTATGTTAGGAGATTGGACAGATGAACTTGGAAATGATAAATATATGAAATATTGGATATCTGGAGCTAGTAAAGATTATGGATATATACTTAATGATGGATCTGCACATGGAAAAGTGAAAGGATTTAAAATGTCTTATCAGAGTGAAACAATGTTAGATTTTGATAACCGAATGAAAATAATTACAGGTGAAACTGATTGTATAGATGTTGAAATTAACCAATTTAAAATACAAAAAAATAGAGATATTTCAAGTACTAAATCAAATAAGAGATACATGTTTGGATTTGATAAACGTAGAATCTTGGATGATTATAACACAGTTCCCTTTGGATATTAATATCTTCAATATTTTATATCTTCAGTATTTTATATCTTCAATATTTTATATCTTTAATATTTTATATCTTCAGTATTTTATATCTTTAATATTTTATATCTTCAGAACTTTATATCTTTAATATTTTTTATTCTCAATTTTTAAAATTATTTATAAAAATGCATTTAAAATAAAATGACTGGTATATCATTGATATTCAATATTCAAGGATTTATCCTTCCAGATAAAAAAATCATCAGAGAAATTAGTTGGACACATTTAACAGAACCAATTGCTGAAACAATTCAAGTATTTACACCCAATTGTGAATTAACAGAACAAGAAATGAAAATTATTCGTAAATGCACTCATGAAATTCACGGTCTAAGATTTAAAAGATATTCAGACGATAAAAGTTTATGGATTAGTAATGAAAATGTTAAAAATTATATACAATATTTATATGATGAATATGGTGGTAGATTTGTTTATAAAGGAGGAACAATTGAAAAAGAAATATTTGAAGAATTAAATATACCAGCTGTTGATATTGATGTACCTAAATGTCCTAGAATATTAGGTCCTATGTGCAGTCTATATAAATGTTGTCAGTATAAGAAATCCATTCAAAAAAATAGTTTGTAATAAATGGAAGAAATAAAACACTTAGATATTAGTGAGGAAATAATAGAGAATTCAAAATTAATTAACGAGCTAATTGAAATCAATAAAATATATGACAGATATGGACTTGATGATTTAATAATGAAATATATTGATAAAATAAGAGAATTAATTTTAAAAGTTGAAAATAAGGATATAAGAGAAAAAGCACTTGATCTAGTAGATGATACATCTTATTACGTTATAAATAAATATCTTCAGAAAATATTTTCGAAAACGTAAAATCATTTAATAAAATGAAATATCATAAATGGAAGAATTCAACAACATCAAAAAGAATATATATCCTGAAACTTTTAAATTGAGAGATTTAGAAGTTGGAAAATACAATTTGATATCTTTGAAAAAAATCAAAACAAAATTTGGATCTTCATTAATTGCAAAACTAGAAGTAAACGATAGTGAAAAAGAATTTTACTTAAGTTCTTGCCATGCTGATTTATCTGAAAGAGCAATTAAAAAAATAAATAAAAATAAATATCTGTTTAATTACAAAGGTAAAATAAATGATAAATATTATGATTACGAGTTGGAAGAAGTTTAAATCTTTATCTTTTAAAAAAACACATACAACGGCTTTTATCTTATATTTTCAAAAAACCTTGCATTTCTTATAAAAAAAAAACATTCGTTTAAATATCCAAAAAATACAAATTTTTATAATAAAACAGCTTAAAAAACTCAATTTTTATCAAAAAAAACAGCTTAAAAACATAAAAATAATGCATTTTTTAGTGATCATTTTTTCGATGGAAGGTCAAATTTTTTTGATGAAATTTTGAAAGTGAAAAAAAGCTCAATTTTTCATCAAAAAGCAGCTTAAAAACACTAAAAATACTGCATATTTTAGTGAAAAAGACGTCATTTTTTAGTGAAAAACACACTTTTTTGTTTAAGTTTTAAAAATCAAAAATGCTCTATTTTTGCAAATTTTTATCAAAAAACAGCTATAAAACTTGCAAAATAGGTCTTATTTTGCAAAAAATATTGCATTTTTTGAGTGTCCTCTAGCCCCCCCCCCATATACTACTCCTGATAAGTATAATTATAGTTACAAATCTTAAGAAATTTCTCGCAACACTTATTAATATTTTTTGTTATTTAAATTTATTTATTAAACAATTTTTTATACTTTTCCTACAAAATTTATAATATTATTCATCGTGAAAGTTTTTATTACTATTTTGAAGTTCTTATAGTATATAAAAAATCGATTAAAGTAAATTTGTTTTAACATTTATTGAAAACTGCTCTGCTGGCCTCCCAAATTGTAACACCAAGAAAGGCAAGAGATATCACAAAGAAATTTATTTTGTAGATGGCTTGTTGTCCAAATAGCAAATGATTAAATTTATAGACTTCTATGAAGTGTGATTCCTACCTTAATCAGAAGTCCGCCATTGTTAGAGAACACCTCTGCCACACGCCTCGGCATTGACTCATAGTCTTTGGATTTGTTCCTGCGATATAGCAGACCAATCAGCTTACACATGTTTCTTAAGTTGAACTGATGTGAAAGCTAGAGATGTTTTCTGGGTCAATCATTGAGCAACCATTGGCCACATGTTTTTACAGGTGAAAGATCCAGAGAGTGAGTAGGCCAGGGAAGCAATTTCAATCTGGTGATTCATGAAGAACCTTTGTAGAATGCGCATTAGCACTCATTATCCTGTTAAAATATGGCTGTAGGCAAACCGTAAAAGTAAGGAATTAAAATTTGCTCTAACACTTTGAAGATGTAGCGCTGGCTGCTTAAAGTGCTGGCAAAGTGTATTAGAGGAGAGTGAGGAATACCACCATATAATACGAATCCACCATATAATACGAAGGTTACTCTGAAATTTTTGAGATACGCGCTGACGAGAATTTACAAAACAAAAATAACGGTTTAATTTTAAAATAAAAAGTATTTTAACACAGAAGACGATTTTTTACTTACATACTTCAACTTGTTTAGCGTAGAATAAATTTTAAACAGAAGAGAAAATGGAGTTGACGCGAGAACTTTCTCACGCTATGATTTTCTACGATTTTAAAGCAGGATTAAATCAAGAAGAATGCGTTCATTTGGCATTTAGTGATGAATATCCAGCTTGAGTTACTGTATTCAGATGACTTAGAGAATTTAGAAGAGGTCGCAATTATCTCCAGGATGAAAAACAAACAGGAAAGCCGCCGTCGACAGTAATCCAGGGTAATGTTTCTGCCATACGAAAAATGTTAATGGATGATAATCGCTGTACCTATCAAAATATACAGAAGGAACTTAACATTGAATCCGCAGCCATGCACAGAATTATTCATGAAGAATTACATATGAAAAAAGTAGTTTGCCGTTGGGTTACTCATAATCTAACTGAGCACCAAAAAGAGGAGCATGCCAGAATCAGTAAAGAAACTCTTAAATTGCTAAATGATGGTGGCCACCGCATCATTTCTTAAATTGTAAGAGGTGATGAAACGTACATACCGTTTTTTTGACGTTATAATACGTCAAGAAAGCAACGTATGGGTCTTTGAAAATGATCCCACGCCGAAAATGGTGAAAAAACAATGCGCTCTGAAAAAGTAATGTATACCGTTTTCTTCAGAAGTACGGGATTGGTCAAAGCCATCAAGTTGGAAGGACAGAAGACAGTAACAGAAAAGTGGTATACTACTAAATGTCTTCCAGAAATTCTACAAGAACTGAATGATAGGGGACTAATGATTCACAATGACAATGCATCTTCACATACAGCCGGATTAATAGTTGAGTTTCTTAAACAAAAGCAAACTAAAGTGATGGAACATCCACCGGATTCACCTGATCTGGCAATGTGCGATTTTTGGTTATTCTTTAATCTAAAAAAATTACTTCTGGACGTCGTTTTCAATCAGAATAAGAGATTGATGTGACTATAAATGCATTTTTTTTATCTATTCCAAGAAACGAATGTCTCGAGGCATTTAATCTGTGAAAAATTCGTCTACAAAAGTGCATTGATGCTGGAGGAGGCTACTTTGAACACACCTAAAATTTTGGTGTGCTCTTTATAAGTATAACTTTAAAAACCTAGTTGTATCTCAAAAATTTCAGAGTCACCCTCGTATAATACACTGTGCAGGACCAGTGGAGCAGTAAATAACGCAGCTGTTCAGCATCCTCTATCCACATGTCTCCAAACTCCAATGTGACCATCGTGATGTTGCAAACAGAAGCAGGACTTATCAGTAGGGGGACAACTTAATTCCATTCTGTCGTCAATATCCTACTTTTATCCCACCATTGTTGGAGGAGACGTCTTTGGTTCTGTGTAAAGGGTAGATGAAGCAATGGACGACTTGCGGACAGCTATAAGCAGCTCTCTGCTGTAAAGCGTGTCGCAAATACCAGATGATGCGTTACAGACTGAATTTGCTGTATTATGTTTTTGACTGAGCAATAAGTCACTGTCATGCACACAAACTACCTGTCATCACGTGAAGTGGTGCACTTTTGTTAATGCGATCAACACGTCAGTCCATCTTACCCTCCTGCATCCAACGATCACATACCCGCATTACGCTTTCTTGATTTCGTCCAACACGACTACCGATTTCAGTGAAAAAAATAAAAACTTATTAGGCCACTATTCTTCCTCTGTCAAACTCGGATACTTGATCAAAAATATTGTTGCATCATACGAGGCATAATTGACCGGTTTCTTGAAAAAGCCACAAGAAAAACTCTATTGCCGAGCTTGAAATTGTGTTTTGAAATGATGCTATAGGCACTGATGTGCCCCTACGCTGAAATTCTTATCATTTGCATATCTCACCTGCGCTAATACATGTTGTATAGTTCATTTTATTTGCTTACTTCCTTCAGGGTGTTGCATTTACGCTTTCCAGAAGTGTATATTTAAGTTATTTTGAGAGATTTATAACTTTTTTTTTTTACTGATCTTTACCAAACTATAAAGATGGGTATAGGAAAATTCAGTTGAATTACTAACAACATTTTATTTTTTTAAAATTTTCTACAACAATATTACTATTAAATATCATGTTGAATAAATGAATTAAAAAGAAACAATGAGTTTATCTAGCAATTATGAAATGTTTCAATGCGAAAAAAATGGTATTATAATTATAATATGATAAAGCAGATATTTTTATACGATAATACACAAATATATATATATATATATATATATAACCATTATGCTGCGCAATGTTTTAACTATACACATGGAAGTCATACTTTTTCCCAAATTCAACGTATAAAAGTTACCGTTCCATGAATCGGATATCAATACTACCGAATAAGATAACAAAGCAATAAGGTAGAAAAAAAGATTATAAATGAATCAGAACTGTGAAAAAGAAAAGAAAAATCAAATCCATAAGTTGTAAGTGTTTACCCTGATGATGATAAATGATCTCATAGATTGTCCGCATTTTTTTCTGCCTGATTGATCTTTGATTTTTGCTTATTCTGAGAGCCGCCAAATATTGGCTCTCTTTCTATCTACCTTCTTTACAATTTTTCATAAAACAATCTTAATCTTAAATATAATGCGGGAAATTAATATTTAAGCAGTGAGTTATTTGATAACAATAATTATTGTATGCAATTATATCAAATGTGATTTTTAACACTGATAAAAAATTAATCAGTCTAAAGTTTTAATACATTTACGATAGTTGACGGAGTCATTTAGACGGGATATTTTTCACTTTTAGTAACAACATTGTAAACGCTTAGTTTCATGGCATCGTTAAATTAGCTTCCAGTCATAGTAGAATAACGCATTATCATATTTTCTCCGTATTTTAAAATTGCTTACTGCCTTTTAGCACTAATTATTTAAACCACAGCAAATGAAATTTTTCGTATTGATTTTAATCTGTTTCGTACTAAATTTAGAACTTCATTTTCTATTTTTAGCACAAGAAAAATAATTTTAAACGAATACATGGTGATAAATACAACATATTTAACAAAGTCAAGATTATCAAATCTTAAGTTTGATTTCAAAAAGCAAATAAATTGTTTATGTTTTTTTTCTAATTAAAATGAATATAGCTGAAACATATTTAAAAAAATCATGATGCATATTAATTGCGTAATTAAAATTTTTTCATGCTAATTGATTCAATATAGTGCAATTATCTCTGGATTAAAAAATAATGGTTAAGATTTATACGAAATGAGTATTTAACAAATAAATTGCTCTGGTATTTTAAAACAGAATAAAGTAATTGCATTATTTTTTTACTAAAATAATACATTGCGTTTGTTGTTAAGTTGCGAATATTTCCCATCTTCAAATTAAAACAGTCTATTATATTAAAAAGAATTGTTAAATTATTTTAGAAAATCATTGAAATTTGACAATGTTATATAGTCTAGAAGAAAATTTTACATCTTATAGTTTAAAACATTGTACCAAATTTGAAGTAAGCTGAGTAGTTTCTCTTGTTACTTAATAATTTTTTATATATTTTTATGTATATCATTCAATAGAACGCGCGCGCGCGCGCGCAGTGAAAATTTATAGCACTTAAAGTTGAACCAATGTACCAAATTAAGCAGCACAATAATTTTATTTCTAAAACATGAGACGAGATGTACTATTCTTTACGGTTGGGAAAATAATGCAAGCAGCAGTAAAAATAACAACAAAATTGAATTCATAAGCAATATTTTTTTTAACTTTGTTGCGAAAAAGTATTTTAAACCCTAGAATATGTGTCATCACTTAATTTTTATGTACTGATAGTTGCAGTCAAGTTATTTAAACTGTGGCGCATAGAGAAGTACACCAGTGTGACACATCCAACAAAAACACGAAAAATGTACAATACTTGTTACAAATTTATAAGTTCCTTAAAAGTTCATTCAGCTTTCCCAATTAAAATTAAATCTTCCAGTTTAAATTTGTTTCAATTTTATATTTTGGAATAAAGTTTTTTAATTAGTATGGTTACGAAAAATATTAAGAATAAGAAACAGGAAAGTAAAGATAATTTTAAATTATTTGTTTAAGTATTAATATTGCCTTTAAAAACTGTAGAATAAAGCAATGCTGACTGATAAAGTACACACACGCATAAAACATATCCTCTCTCCACTTTCCTTCTTATTATTAACTCAATTTAATATTATGAAACAAGAAATATTGCAATCTGATCTTTTGTATAGTCTTCGATTCATTTAGCTGTAAAGATCACATAATAAACAAAGCAAATTTTTGAACATAAATTAGTACAATAATAAGTAGTTTTTTTATTTTATAGAAATATTATGTTATCAATAAATGCAGTTCTTTATAAAAATGTAATATACTGAACATCGGGGAATGGTTGTTCAGGTTTTAATATGAGAAATTATTCAATTTGTATGATGACGATTTAATAATTAAAAAATCATATATTATCGTAAAATATTTTGCAAAGATTCATGTTTTCTCATAAATCAGCTTAACCATATATATATATATATATATATATATATATATATATATATATATATATATATATATATATATATATATATATATATATATATAAATATTTTTATATATTATTGTATCAATATATAAGCTTTTATGTACAAAAGTTCGAATCAATCTGAGATTACTCGTGGATCAATGATATCAGAAAACTATTTTCTGTAATTTTAGAATGAACCCTCAAATCCATCCAGCGAAACTGCAGGCCACAGGGCTTGATCAAACTAAATCCCTTAACTGCTGTGGACCGGACCATAGCCGTATCAACGACCCAATATATTTTTTAGCCTGCTTAGTTGAAGGTAAACCTGTGAACTTAACGACACGGAAAGGAAAGATGGTTATGGTTAGGAGATACGGCACAGAAGGTGTTGCCTCATACGGGTCTTGCATTACATTTAGGAAATGTCGAGTGCTAAACTTTGTGTCCCTTCTGTTTGTGTCGCGCCATTTACGGAAATTTATTGCAAAAGAAAGTGTTTTAAGCGGATAAATATTCAAAATGTGGGTCTCAAAATAATTTCAAAAGTTGATTATGGCGTAATTTATCTATACATAACATAAGTGATGTTTTTAAAATGAATTCTTTTAAAATCCTATATGTATACATAGGATATTTATTAATTTTGACCGCTGAATATTTCTTACAAGCTATTTGATGTTAATTAACAACATTTGATAAGAAAGAACCATTGCTTATGCATACTTAGCAATAATGCATAAAATTAAAGCTACTTATTTTGTATTAAATAAACATGTATTATTAATTTTTCATGGTATATGTTTTGATAAAAAAAACGAGCCACAAATTTACTTTTTGATGAATTGGAGAACCTTATGATGCAACTTTGAATTTAGTTTCATGCAGTTTGTGCCTTTTTATTATTTGTATCATATTCCGCTGAAATTCAATACAAAAAGTTTTGAACATGCAAATAAAGAAAATACAAAGATTCTCAAAATGTTGGTATTGAAGTAATTCCATATCTTACTTTATTAAGCGATTATTTCTGAAAGATACATTTTAAATGAATTATGTAAAAATATATGCATAAGATATTTATTAATTTATCATATCGTGTGAGAGAAACACTTTGCATCTGTTAACATTTGATATGAATGAAGCAATTATTTTGAACATTTTAACAACGAATAATCTGGAAATATTCTCTATTAAAAAATAGGTAAACAATATAGTTTCTTCATTTGGAAAATATACTATTTTTTTTTGTAAACTGATAAATTTGTAAAAAAAATTAAATTAAAAAAATCTGAAGTTTTAATTTTTTTTGTTAAGAGTCGTCGATTTTATTTTATTTTCTTTAATGTCATTCTATTTACTAAAATTTACTACGAAAGAAAGTGCTTAAAATAAATATTCAATGTATGAAAATTAAAGGAACTTTAAATATAAGTTATAACATAGTAAAAGGAATACTAGCATAAATTATGGAGTAATAAATAAATACTATAGTATTATACTATACATTTTTTAGAGTAATTCAAGGATAAAATAATTATTTATTTTTCATTTTAGCTGAAATTTCTCAGAAAGAGGTGCAACCATCTTTCGCTGAGCCTATTCCCAACATAACTGTGGCAGCAGGAAGGGATGTGGTTCTACCTTGTGTTGTCAATGATCTTCAATCTTACAAAGTAAGTACTCTTGATCCTTACAATATATTATAATCTTTACAACTGGATTTCACAATGAATTATATCGCAATAAATGTGAAAATGCTAACTGAATACCTTAATTGATGTAAGATGTACTGCTGGCCATCCAAAAAGCGATACTTTGAATGAAGCACGTCAATTATAAGCACTGCAGGACATGCAGATATCGTATGGGACTGTAATGCCACCTGTATTCTTTACATAAAGAAAGAAGGTACTGACACTTTGAAGTACTGCAACTGCTCTCATGATTTCTTTAAGTCAACTGCTTAACTATGACTCATAAAAAGAAAATCTCGAGCAATTTTACATCAAGGTTCGTAGTTTACTCGCAAAAAAATAGTAGCCGATAAAGAGTCCTGACTATCCTTTAGGATAATCTTTAAACTTCCTGGATAAATCAAAGTAAATGTTATAAAGATCTGTGTAATATCAAGAAGCAGAAATTAACGTTAGATTTATTCGACCGATCACATTCTCCTTGAACACATGTCCGTAACTGATCACTCAGTCACATTACGAAAAGAAGTACAACTAATGCAGACTGTTAAAATTTTCAATAGACTTTCTACTCGCCCCATTTGATATCATTTACAGATGATTACAATTTTGCGTCCGTTACTTCGTTTATTCTCGACTCAAATTTACACGCGTTTGTGGCAATAGTTGTGTGATGAACGATGGTAACGAAATGATTCCAGAATTGTTGAGTTTGAGTCCTGAGATATCGTGGAGAGTTATAAATCTCCACAGAAGATCATCACCCTTTATTACCATATGACGTGGTTTTGAATTCCATTCACTCATCTTTCTGATATGAATTGCAGGTAAACTAGATTACCAAGTTGGAGCCACTGTGGCCAGGTTGGTTATAGCTTCTTTCTCACAACCGGAAGAATGTAAATTCCAATATTATCTTATCCGAAGATTCCCGTGTTTACTTAAGGTGGTGGGATCAGGTTAGATACGCCATGGCTGTAAAAATATACTTCAAGGTGTGGCAGGTCAAGCATTGAGGATTATTACTTGACTAATGTTTCTAAATTATGAAGACTTCTATCCAGTTGCTCAAACCATTCTGGTAGAACCAAACTCGGGTCCAAGTACAGGGAAGCATATTGGCGCAACAACAACACTGAAATACCAGGATGACTTCTCAAGGTGTTCTACCAAGGATATGTTGGAGCGTTAGTGCACTCATATATTTAAGGCTTGCTATCAACCATATACCAACTGAAGAAAGCACGACCACGCATTGTATGCAGTGTCTATCAACTCTTCTTTACTGGTCATATCGAATTTCATTTTTGGCCAGTTTATTCTCCAAATCTATTACTAATCAAAAAGTTGTGGAGCATAAAAAAAAAAAAAAAAAAAAAAAAAAAAAAAAAAAAAAACTCACCTGACACACAATTCTCATAGGCACACGTCAACTTTGTCAATATGTTAGACCCGCATAGATTATTTATCCCAAGAATGCACTCAAAGCCTCTTTGATCATATGTTGAGGAATATGTCAACAGATAGATCCAACTATGTTGGTTATACTAACTGTTGATTTTTCAATATCCGCAATTCAAAAGAGGAAATATTTTTAGTTATTTGAATTTTAATAACAAATTATCTGCCAAATAAATTTCTGATATATTTCTCATCTTTCTTGATGTCCCAATTTGCGTGGCCAGAAATATATTTGGCCATATGCTTGGTCTCATTTTGCCATCATATAAAATGATTGTAATCAACTTTTCAAATGAGAAAAACAAGAAAACTCCGAAAAACTCCCACTAATATGGAAGCTTGAAAAAGCAGAAAACTCAACATCATCCGCACTCCATTAGTCAATAATCTTTAATCTCGATCTTTGTGCCATTTACTATGATGAACTTAGTGCTATTATGAATCCATGATGAGAATATTAACAGATGATGCAATATATGTATTTATTTATAACTGGTATTTTTAGAAAACTTATGTTAAATGATATTCTGTGAAAGTATTATGAAACATAGTGCATTATATATTCTATATGCATTATTGACTTCACCAATTCAAAGGTAGATGTTTAAATATATTGTTATGACTTTTGGATTAGCCAAGTTTCGCTAGCCGAAGGTTATGCAAGTTTAAGTCAGAAGAGTGCGTCTTTCGTTTAAGTAGAGCACCATGAAAGTGAAAATACGTCTTTCCTCATAAACTCTTCCAATAGATGGCACCACCAGAGGATCCTTTCCCTTAATTTTGACATTGATCTGGAGTAGAGGAAATTCCTTTAAGAACATTACACCCATAGTCATTGCTCCACGACCGGCAACAGGACTTTCAATTCCACAGATATAACGAGCACGCTTATGATGTTTAGGAATTAATATATAATGTTGATTGCACATTTATTTCATTATTCAAAACCCAAAAGTGGGACAATTCAATTAAAATATTATTTTTAAATGGTATAATTAAATGAACAACGTTAGAATTCACTGATATTTTATTTTTTATCAAAAAAGTTTTGTGGAACAGTAAGCTAACGCAAAATATTAACAATATGGGTAAACTTTGCCTTTGGTTCAAAAGGTTCTGAGTTTGATCATTTCTACTTTTGAGCAACAGAAGAACATTATTTTAGTTCTTGCTCCTTAACTGTCCTGTTGTAACCCTTAACAGGAAATTGAAAGTACTTTTCAATTTTTTGAGTTTTTTTTATTGCAAACGTGAATATGAAAGCTTAAATATCAAAAAACTAGTTCAAAGGAAAACGTAATAGATAATGAAAGTTTACAAAGGTTTCTAAAAGCTTATATACTTCCAACAAAATGCCAAAATTTTATAACCCATTCACCAAAATGCTTTCATTCAAGATAAATATATTGAATAGAAGGAAAATATTTTGGTGAATAGAATTTATTGTGAAATTTATTCAAATGAAAGCAATTAAATTACCCTGATGAATTAACCTCAGGAATGAATTATTAGCTTTAGAAACATTTCAGAATGATCACATCACCTGTAATGTTTCATCAGTAACATATTTAAATTAAAATGCCTTTCTAGCTTAAAATTTTAAACGCAATGATTATTGACGATTGATATTTGTGTAAATGAAAAATTTCTCAAATATCAAAATACCTGCATAAACATAAATATTAGAAGATATTATACTTCAAGAATATTTTAAGGGAAATGCATTTCTAACGAAAGTTATTATATTTAAAAGAGAAATAGTGAAATCATCAAATATTTATCCTTTCAATTTCTTATAATTTTGTTTAAAATGTAGTTTCCGTTTATTGTCAAAATTTAATTTAAGATAAAATTGTTATTTGCAAACATCGCAAATTTTAGAGTCACAATTTTAAATTCAGGGAGATTACTGTTTAAAATTTAATTGAAGGATATATGTATATATATATATATATATATATATATATATATATATATATATATATATATATATATATTTATATATATATATATATATATATATATATATATATATATATATATATGTATGTATATATGTATGTCTGTATGTATATTATTATTATTATTAATAATTAAAATTCGATGCAACATGGAAAATATTATAACTAATAACACAAAATTTAAAAAGCACTGACAAAAATAAAACAAAAAAAATGCGAAGAATAAAAGGAAAAGCATTATTACCACTTTTTCATCAGGAAGGAGACGGTCAAATATGCAAATTAAACTGTCTTATCTGACATGCACGGAGGTCATATGTCTGAAAATCTTCGAGTAATTCCCCCGAATAGTGTTTGTATTAAAAAAAGAAGCAGCATATGGATATTTAGTTCAAAAATTAAAATAAAAATGTATTTCAAAAAATAAATAAATAAAAAGGCTTACATTAAGAAAAAACTTCAAATGCATTTTGAAAATATCTCTAATAGCATATCAGAAGCTATTTACATATTGGAAAAAAGATAAATTGACAAAATGTAAATTTAAAATTGTTATGAAGATACAGTTGCCGAAAGTAGTTTGAAAAATTACTGTGTAATTCCTAAACGTTAATATTGTTAAGAAACATGCAGTAAAATTAAATTATATTGTGCTTAAAAAGATTTAATGTTAAATTTTGTTTAAAGAGATTTAAAGTGAAAATAAGGGTGTCTTCAGGATTCTTGAAAGATCAATGCTTGGGTAGTTGTAAAAACTACTTCATTGCGTTTTTCGCACGCGCGTACGTTTTGTCTGTATCGAAAACTTATTGAACGCGCGTCGCGCGTGTTACCAATATGATTTTAAAATAATCTTATTAACTCTTCACCAACAAGATGTTACAGAAAATGTTTTTTTAACAGCAATTCACATACATTCAGTGTATATTGTGAAACTAAAAACCTAAAACAATTTAATGCTTTTCTTTTGATTTTTCACTATATTATATTTTGAAAGAACATTTTATGAAACATTGATTGTATAGTAAAATCGGGAAATAAGAATTTTTCTACAAACTATAATCAATTACTGTACGCAAAAATGCATTTGGCTGAATATTTTTGAGTAATTAATATAACGATTTATAGTAATAGTATATAATTATTTGATTAATAGTTTTTGTGTAAATTATAAAAAGCCTTGACGCTAATGATTAAATTTGGAGTTATTGAACTACAGAATAATAATCTTTCCCAGTCAGTAAAATGGAAAACTGTATTATATAATTTGGAGATACCCTAACTATACACAATAAATGCATTTGCAGTGTGCAAAAATGTAGCACACTCTTCTTGTGTGAAAGAAAATAAAATTAGCTTACACTCATTACTATGTGTCTTGTCAATGTCTTAGACTGTTATGAAATCAACGATAACTGTAGTACATAGGGTTCGTATTCCTTCTGATAATGCTGTTTTATTTGAAGGGTAGTAAAACGAGTTATAACTAATTTAAATTTTTGGCATCTCTTTACAAAATAATAAAAATTTACATATTTCAAAACCGTTAAACTCTTGGAATTATATTTTCAAATTATACTATCGCTACACAAAGTAAGTGCGAAAACAATACATCTCTAATTTTAAACAAGTTTAAAACAAACCAATTCCAAATCATAACTCGACATCTTAAAAATTTATTAAAATCATTCTTCAGAGATAATAACAATATTGTCTTCCATACTCATGGCGATATCTTCGGTCTTCTAATTTTAAGAACTTGCGGAGTAATTCGAAGCATTTTCGAACGTTAGAAAAATTCACTTGTTCTTTAGAAAATTAAGTGAATTATGAAAATTCGTCAGCCCGTGGAAGACAAATGCGGCAGAAATACATGATGAATACATTTCTAAGAAATTTCATTATCAGCATTACCGATCCATGTAATACTTTCTCCCTCCTGTATTACCACTTTTGATTAATGCTGCCAACGTTTTCAAAAGAATAAAAGGATAAAAAAAGAAGTTTGAAGCGTCTTAATCAGATACTGACTTCGTTATTACGTTTCCTCTCGCATGGAGGATTCAAATTATCGTTTGATCAATGGCATCCATTTGAATTGCATTTATTATGAACTTCTTTCATCAAGTATGACTTTGTTTTGAGCATAAAGGTATCATAACAAATAGCGATGTTTCGTCGTTTTTAGTTTCAATTACTTATAAACATTCAGGAATTGGTTTTACTTTCTCTTTATTTAGATAATAATTTTCTTTTGTTTCTATTCATCTTCCAGTATATCAGAGTAGAAAATTTAAATATCAATTAATAAACAAAAATAAAATTTCAGTTAACAATTTCAGCAATTTATATTGTTATTATTATTTTAATTTATTTCATCATTTAATTTTGTAACATACACAGTCAATATTCTATGCATAAACTTTCTAATGAGTTAAGTAAATATATTCAACTATAATAAATTTATCTTGTAAACTTAATTAACAAGTAAATATATTTTAAAATTAAAGAACTTTTTTTGCTCGAAATATTACACAGTGAATTAAAAGAAATTATGTTTTTTTCACTGCAAACCATACGTTGCGATTAATTGTTGAAGCCAATCATAACGTTGCAAATTGAAGTTAGAAAATGGAAACTCTAAATGTTGAGACTTTTCCGTGTGATTCATTTGTACTCTATTTCATTATTAAAATATACATATTTATCAAAAATTGCATACTAAAATTTTAACCATCATAAAAACTATATTTTATCTGCTACAAGGATAGTGTATAGGAATTTTTAGAAGAAAGTAATGCTATACGTGTAATAAATAATGCAGTGTGTTCTGTCTGCAAGAGGACCCGCTTAGAAGTTAATATAGAAGGTGAAAAGTACCAAATAATAATTTCTGTCTCCATATTTCCTAGAATACACAGATGCATTTCCTCTTATGGTGCAAGGTATAAGATGAGGTGTAAAAACATAATTTAAACTGCAGAATTACAGCAGCAGAGATGATTTTCTTAAAACTCATTCCATGACTCCAAGCGATTTTGTAAATATTTTAATTTAAAACTCTAACAATTTTAAAATACATAACAATTTAACACATTTCATTAAATACTAAATTAAGAATTGGCAAAGCTTATGTATTCCGCTATAGGATTGCTGGGCAATTCTAACATCGCAACCCTGCTGAAAAAAATGAGCGATAGTAAAATAATAGTCCTACTATTTTTATACATTGGGTGACGTCTTTGTACCGGAGTTGCCATTCCAAAGTGTATATTGTGCCACAATATACACTTTGGAAGACATTCATGCGGTGTAGACAGAAATCATATTGGACACTTCGTACGATGTACGCAATCAGTGATGACTCGTACTCTAAAATGTATTGATACTGAATACCGGCAAGGTCAATTGCAATGACATTTGCTATGAAAGTGCATGCAAACAGGCAATATAGGTTTCCTATAACAATTCAAATTGCTTATGAACTTCTAACGCACAATATATATTATAATTCATATTAATTTAGTTTTCTTAAACCATTATTTTTACTGCATAAATAGTTGACAAAGATAAAATTTAATGTGACACATGTGAGTGAATTTATTTCCGAAATTTTTACAAAATTAAAAAAGTCGCGAAAAATTAAAAAAAAAATCTACTAAAATAATGACTTGATTGTTTACTTTTACTTGATTGTTTTTATTGTTGTCGAATAAATGAGCTTTCTAAGATACTCGGAAAAAGCAACTGACCTGTTATTTAAAAACCAAGAAAAAAGTTTAAAGTATCTTCTTAACGAATCTTCTCAACGATTTATAGTATTACTTTCAATTTCACTTACCTACATATATTTTAATATTAATTTTCTCATCTCAGATACCGTACGTTTCTTTATGTTGTTCAGGTATATTTGAAAATTTTTGACAATTAAAAATGGCACCAATCTGACGTAATAGTGACACACACACACAGATATATATATATATATATATATATATGTAAATTATATATATATATATATATATATATATATATATATATATATATATATATATAAATTATATATATATATATATATATATATATATATATATATATTTATATATATATATATATATACTAGGCTTGCTAAAAGTGAATGTTGATGTATATTCTTAATATTTTCTTTATCTTTTAAACGAAATATGAAGAAAATCAACGAAGAAATTTAACGAATAAGTTCACCACATTAATAAATTGGGTGAAAATATTATACCACATCTGTGAAATTTATTTTTGTGTCAGACATTTTAAACATTTCAGACTGGAAAATAAATTTTTCTTCGTTTTAACTAATATTAATTGTAACTTTTCTTGGAATGAAACCATCCCGGCTTGCTCTGAAATTAGGTTTGTTCTGAAATGGTTTATTAGAACATTCACATGAATATACACAACACAAAGTGAGTTTCAAACAATAAAAGAAAAGAGCTTAAAATTTACTTCTCAATAAGTTCGGAAACATAGTATTTTACACTTTACCTCATAGCAGATTGAATTCAAGTGCTTGCTTCCAATTATTTTTGTCATTAGAGGACAAATGTTGTTAAACTAAATTCTCATAAATAGTAACATTACGTGATTTCTCTTATAAAAATTTTTACAACGTTGCAATATTCTTTGCAAAGATGAAATAAGAGTTATTTGTTGAATGATGTTAATAGTATAAAACATAGTTTTGTATCTATTGGATTCAATAACTAAAATTAAAACTGAAATTGCTAAATATTTGTAATGAAACTTTAAATGAGTAAAAAAGAAACCTGCTGCTAAGTATTTGATATACTTCTATTTAAACTGAAAAACTTCTAAATATTATATTTTTAAGTCTTTGAAATATCTGATACGCTTACATATCATGTAATAATGTAGGCATGGTAGACTGTATGGCTTCTATACTTAGATTAGCTTTTATGCCTTGCTTTTGAAATTAACATACACGTAGGCTATTTTCTTTCCTGTTTAAACACCATTTTTTTTTTTTTTAAATTTCTTGTACAATTTATTTTTATTGGGAATATTTCTTTCAACTCCTATGAGTGTTAATATTTTATTCTTTTGTTTTTGGCAATATTTTTACATGAATGTGCAATTTCTCATACACAGCATTTTTAACTGTTTGTTACAGCATGATGAACCAAATTGTTCTGGTACAATCATATATTTTTGAATAACTACTTCAAAATAAGAGCGACTGGGTGAGGTGGCTGAGTATCCCGGGTAATCATTACCACGTTTCCTTTTGAAATCAGTAAAACATTTCTTTTACAAAACAAAAATGTCAAATTTCGTTCATCCAAATACTAGATTTAACACTGCAATAATCATTGCTTATATAAATTCTCATTACATCATTCTAATTTATCGATATTAGAAGCACTTTAAATAGACAAGACCAGTGACATCAACTATCGTTTTTATATTTTACATGTGACGAAAGTTATTCACTCAGCAATTTTTTGCCAAGGACCACGGAGTCTGTCTAACCACTTAATGTCATGAGTTCAAATCTGTCACTATTATATGAATTGTTAACTTTCAAAATGTGCCTAATTTTTATTAGGACTCGTGATATTTTATTTAAACAGAAAATAATGCTTGTCACTCTACAATATAGCTTTTACCTTACTCCTTCGATTAATGAAAGATTGCTTTTAAAAATTTAAATCAATGTGAAACATTTTAGATTTATGTTGATGTTATCTTGTGCCAGCTAGACTCTTAACACGGGGTGCGTCTCTTCTATTTTCCAATAGAACCATAATTTGGTGTGGAATCCAACTTCCTTGCTACACACAATACCATAGTTACCCATTTATAGGATATGCAACCAATCACAACCTATTCATACAAGGAAAGGACAAAGACAGGAGAGAAAGAAAACGCATCCACGCCAGAACCGGAATTCGAAACCAGGACCTCCCTCTCCGCAGTCATGCACCCTTACCACCAGACAGGTTGGGCGGCTCAGATTAGGTTCTTCGTATGATGAGCTCTTTTACATTCTGAATAAGATTTATCATTAGATCTCCTAATGTAAAAAATATAACTAGTGCATAGAGGTGATATAATAATAAAGATAAATGTCAAAAATACATACATTAAGTTAACTCACTCTTAAAGTAAATTAGACACTTGAAACATTGATGTCTCCAGAAATTATTATATCTTAGTCAAATTAATAGCTTTGAGGAAAAACAGGGGAATCATCTACTACTTTCCTTTCTTCTTGACTTTACCCTTTCCAAACAAGCATAAAAAATAAGAGCTAATGCTTTGTTTTAAATAAATTTTAGCAATTAAGCTTCTATTATCAATTTCCTCAACTTTTTAAATAAATATTAAAAAAAATAATTAATTCAAATAAAATTAGTATTTTAAAAGGAAAAGTGAAACGTAAAAATTGATATATTCATTCTAAAAACATGCTATTTTTCTATAATACAAATTTGTTTCTTTTATGATGAAAGTGAAAAAGTTGGTTTTCCTTCACCAACATTAGTTAATAGCTGTGCAAACAACATATTATGCATAAACTTCTAGGGTGAAGATATACAAACTAAATAATTTAAACTATTTTATAATATTAAAAGGAAGCTGAAATTATTTTACAAGAATAAAAAATTTCAAGTTTTATTTCTGCTAGAATCGGGTTGAAAAAAAATTCTGTTCATAGGTACCCCATAAATTTATTATGAATTTTTGGATATGATGTATTGAATTTCCGGTTGTAGTAAAATTTAAGGATTTGTGGAATCTTCCCTATAGTTAATCTACATGTCATTCAATATTAAATCTTTTTTCATAAATACATTTACTATTTTCAAACTGTTAACAGAGAAGAAAATGAATTATTACATAATTCTAGCATTATTTTGCTATAATATTATTATTTTATTTTATTGTTTTCTTTACGATACGGAAATTAAATAAGGACTAAAATCATCAGTAAAAAATATGCAATGATTTAAGAGTAATAAATTCTGCAACTTAATTCATTTTAGTTTAAAAACTAATTATCATATGGGAAAAGGAGCTAAATTATGTTTTCCAATATGTATAAAATTAATATAAAATTCTATTTTTTTTAATTTTCAGCTTTATCATTATTTTTAAGTTTAAGATAATAATAAAGCTGAAAAATTCAATTTCTGATAACTTTACATTATTTGATTTGGATGAGTATTCAGGGTTGATATTATTTGGAATTTAAAACGGCTTCTATCTGAAAATGTACACTCACAAATATAGATATGTAAGCTATGATACGCGCAAACAGCATTGCTGCATAGCAAAAATAATATAAGAAATATTCTCTTTACGTAAAAAAAACAACCTTGATTTTCCACTTATAAAATTAAATTCTTTTCAGTGCAAGATTGCACTGTTATTCGTAAATTTGTCTACATAAAATCAGCAAGCTTAGTTTTCAAAAAGCACTTTTTTAAAATTATTCTTCTGTATTTGAGTACATTTACATATCAATTTTATTTCAATAATGCCATAGAATTTGAAATTACTCTGTGATAAATACTTCGTAAAAAACAGTTTATCAATAAAGTCAATTGATTTGGATATTCTGAATTTTCATTAAAAGCATAATTATAAATAATCGGATTAAAACAATGATAATAACACTAAGTACGACTAAAATAAATAAAAGATTATCAAGAAGGAAAAACTATTCACTTTAGAATTAGTTTCAGGATTATCAACTGGAATTTTAGTCTGTTACATTGACAATTTAAGTAAAGTATAATTTATAAAAAATACCTTTCTAAAATTTGTAGTTGAAGCTCTGCTTTTTTTGTATTATATTTATAAACATAATTTAATAATATATCATATTCAGTCTGTTTACTTTTTAATGTTATCAAACAGATTAAGATAATTTTATGTTAAAAATAGCATTAAATCGATATTCTGTATTTGACAATGAATTATATAGATTATTTTACAAGTCTTAATGTATGTATTCAATATTTTTATTAGTTATGTGCATTAAAGTAAAACGTATAAATTGTAAGATGGGACAGTTCACTGAATCAAGTTTATTGACTGGATCAATATTATATATAAGATAATTTACGAGTGAAATACTGATTTAAATTGAATGGCAGCTAGAAAACAAGATTTCATACACAATTGTAGAGTTAGGAATACGTTTCCTAAAAATAGGAAGAAGATTAAAAAAAATCAGTAGTGGGAAAATGCAGTTTAAAGATTTGTTGTTAGATTAAAATATTTGAATACGATAAGAATAGAATCAAATATGTAATTAAAGTTACATTTAGAGAAAGCAATTTCGTAACTTATTTTTATTTAAAATAATTTATAATTTTAAATAATAATTTATCTCTGAAAACTCAATTACAATACGATTATTAAATATTTTTTTTTATTTCTCAGAAAAATTTGAAAATTATTATTACCCATGAATAATAATTAAGAAAATTACATGTTTAATTATTCAATTGTTAACTATAGAAATCTTTAAATTTGTTTTAAATAATTATTTCTGCTTTAAGAATTTAATAAATAGGGATTTTAAAGAATCATATTTAAAAATAGATATCCTCTAAAATGAGGGTCATAAAAATTATCCATTGATTCTTAAAAAAAAAAAAAAAAAGACACTTCTTGACAGTATTTCATGAAACTTTCAAGTTATGGGAAAATAGGATATTTTGATATAGAATGATTACTTATAAAATAATTTAGGAAATGATTTATATATATATATATAAGCTATATTATCCATAGTTACTAGAAATATCATTATAGATTTGCTTTCTTAATTGTAACAAAAAGCTGTAGTATTTAATACACTATTTATCATAGATTATTTAATTTATTTTGTACATATATATATATATATATATATATATATATATATATATATATATATATATATATATATATATATATATATATATATATATATATATATATATATATATATATATATATATATATATATATATATATATATATATATATAAATATATATATATATATATATATATATATATATATATATATATATATATATATATATATATATATATATATATATATATATATATATATATATATATATATAAATATATATATATATATATATATATATATATATATATATATATATATATATATATATATATATATATATATATATATATATATATATATATATATATATATATATATATATATATATATATATATATATATATATATATATATATATATATATATATATATATATATATATATATAATACAAAAATAAAATGGAGGGTAAAAGACTAACATACAATCACCAAAACTAAATCTCAACTAATGTGGGAGTAGAAAACTTTAAAAGATTTGAAAATGAACAGTGTGCCGTTTGGTAGCACGATAAAAGGGAACGAATGAAGCGTCCATATTCGGAGTTTGCTTACACCACTTTGAATAGCACTTAACTTCCAAACAATCCGCGCATTCCTCTGTATTTATCTCTTCTCATATGCCCCAGATGAATACTTTCCAGCAATGCAGTTAATAACAGCACACCCGACAGTCAGACAATTCGGGCTTCTGCCTCCACGGTGAGGAAATGAAACAGTTGACACTTTCATTTCCTACTTTTCCGGGCAACTTTTCTCCAGATTAAAATTTTCGCATTCTGAGAAGAGTTGAGTAGGTTCTTTGCTTCTTCCTTAACTTTGTCTTTCTCGGAGGGGAGACAGTATATTAAAATAGAATGCACAACGAATGTTGAATTTTATATATCTTCGAGATTTTCTTTCTACCTCTTGCTATACTTTTTGTTTGCTTACAGGAAAATCAAGTTTTCATGAAAATTTCGTCCTCATATTGAAGATATTAAGTAGTGCTTTGTTCTAACGTGTAATTTTTCATTGTTAAGTAACAAAAAAGAAGTGCCCCTAAAACTTGAGAGGCAGTATCATATTTATGCAAAAATGGTTTTGTTACCAACACGAAAATTTTACTGTAAAACTAAAATTTCAAACTTCAAAAAAATATTTATAAAGTTATAAAGATATATATATATATATATATATATATGTATGTATCTTTATAACTTTATACATACTTTATAACAACGAGCCTATACAAGTGAGATATTCTAGGATTTAAGATCTGAGTGAATGTTAGAAATTCAATAGCTCCCATTTGTAATAGCCTCAATGAAAGTAGTCTTTCATTTCCTTAAAGTAGTATTTAATCGTTGGCTGTTAATTGAAAGACAAATCAAAAATCTGATTCACATTGACTAAAATACTAGATTGATTGAACTTTAAATTCAACAACGCATTCTTAAGATGTTTCTGAATAATATTTAAAAGTCTGCGAATTATAAATAATATAATGCGTACAATAGAATTAGGATAACCTTCCAAAATATAGATTTATTTAAAAATATAATCAAATTAAATCTGGTATATGGAGTTTTAAGCATCGTAATGGGTCAGAAGCAGTGTCTTATTGATCTACTTAGCCTATGACTTCATAGTTGAATGTTTATAAGAAAAAAATATAAAAAACTATTTTTAATCGAATTTACGAAAAAGCAATTGAGATTAAATTTAATCTCAATCGGATAAATGAGCATGCACATTTGTAGCTGTAAAATATATATATTTAACAATCCGCTCTGAAATTATTTTTATGTAATTATTAAGCTTTTACAAAATAAAACATAAGTTGGTATAGAATCTATAAAACATGAATACTTCCTTATATGGCTTATGAAAACATAACACAAATACCTGTAATCAAGATAATGTTTTGAAATTAGTTTCTTATGGACTTGTTAAATCAAGGACATAACAACTAACACACTTTAGCATATATATTATTTTTAAAGCTCAACAGTGAATGATTAAATTTAATATTTAAATATTCCATTAAACATTTTCTATAATAATAGGATTTCATGAAATATAGTTTAACAATTTTTGAAATATAAAGCTTTAAATATTTTACAATAATTCCCTCTTGAATAACCTAAAGAAAATAAATCATATATAAGCATTATAGCATGGAAGGAAAAATTTTGTAATGTTCTACTTAATCTAAGTTTTAAAAATTATGAAAACAATGAAAAAATCAAAAATAGATCATTTATCAGATCTGATACTGAAATATAAAGTTTAATTTTTAAATTCCATCACAAACAATTTGTTCTCAAATCATTTATACGCAATCCTTAATATTTTACTAAATAAAGGTTTTATTGTTATACGTTAGTTTCTAATAAACGTTGCGAAAACTCTAAATAATTTTAAAAGAGAAATGTTATCGAGCCCAATCACATTCAGGCAGTATAATGGAGTGGAAGCAATGCTTCTCAGATTTTTAAATCCAAGTCTTAAAAACCACTCTCAAGAAAAATTAAGAATACATTATTCGCATTTGTCACTGAATAATACACATGGACCATCTGATGTTTTAAGCATCTTCTTCTAATCCTGTTCTTCCTGTTTTTTTAGAGTCATATCTAACTATCTACTGTATTCACACAAAGAAAGTGAGATACACATCTTAAATATTCAATTTCATTATTATATCAATGAATAATCAACTATATTCCTTGTGTCTGATAACTGTTTAGGACAACAATTTACTTATTTAAAAGATGTAAGTTAATATGATTAAGAAATGTTCACAGGGTAATTTATTCTCTTCTAAACGAAACCGCTTTTAATAATCTCATCTCCATAAGCAAATATTTGATCGATCCTCAAACTTTCAGCAACAACAGCTAATTTGGCTTAACCTTGGCGCCGTTTGCTTTTTTTCTATTGCTATTATTACTCCGTCTCAAAACCCATTTAACAGCAGCAATATGCCAGGGAAAAATGACTGATAAGAGTGAAGAAAGATCAAAACCGTGGCATTTGAAAGGTTGGCCGATTAAATCTGTCAGGTGAAGTTTTCGGGATCGTAATAAATATTGATCCTGTATTTACGGTTCAATGTTTCCGTCCGGGCTTGAAATCGAGACATCACCTTTACGGTCTAGATGGCCGTAATGCTTTAAGATTTATGATGTTTACGGTCGAAGGTTTTGGTGATGCATTATTCATGAAAATCGAAGTTTGAAGCGTCGAGTGTTGTAGCAGTGAAAAGAAGGGAAACATAAAAAAAGAGGTCTTAAGATATGACGCAATATGTGCCACACTTTCCATAAATATTCCTCAGACTCGATGAAACTCTTGTTCACTCAAAAGGTTTCTTTTCGTAAAAGAAAGATATTACTTATTCTAGAATCCAAATCACCACATGTGAATATCAAATGAGTTAAGGTGCATAACATATTGTACAATACTTAATCTCAATTGCTTTTCATATACGATTATTCAGAACAAAACTATGAAAATTAATTTTTGTTTTTAGATTACTAGTAAAAAAGGGGTAAATTTTACTTTCAAGTATTTTCATGAGTAAATTAAAATATTAATCTTAAAATTGAAGTTCAGTTTCAAGTAGTTAAAAATAATGGTCACACACATAAAGTTTTAATAATAGCATAATAGCTTTTACGAAATTTTGTTATATATATATATATATATATATATATATATATATATATATATATATATATTCAAATAATGAGAATATATTTAATTAAAACACCTGTTTGATAAATTGAATTTCAAGCAATGAAAACTTCGAACATGAATTTTAATGGCAAGTGAATTAGTTTTGCATAATTCTTACATTTAATGAGCTAGTGTTAAATTTTGGCACTTTATAATTTTAACATTCGATGATTAAAAGTAACAATATGAAAACCGTGTTTCGTTTTATAGATTAAATCTGATAAAAATATGTATGCAATATTTTTTGAATCAATGTAAATTATTCAAATTGCATAATTTTACTTACAGTGATTTTGTATTTTATGCTAATTAAATGGGCATGGCCGTTTATTTTAATACAATAAATGTGATAACAATTTCAATATCATCATTATAAATATAGTTACAATTCATATTGAAATTTCTTTTTCTAAACTTTCACAAAATAATTATTAACTGAAATCAAAAATTCCATGTTGTAAACATAATTATTTTTTGATAAGTTAAAATGATATAAAACATGAATAACATGTTACTGCTATAAATTTTTATGAAAAAAAAAAAACTGCACATGAACATTACGAAAACATAAATACTACGTTAATAATAAAAAAGGATTTTCAATGTTTAAATTTTAAGTGATTCCACAAAATTTTAAATTTTAATAAAATTAATTATCTATTTTCTAGTCTTTAGTAATTAAATACGAATATTAACATTTCATGTGTAAATACCAATGCAAAGCTGAGAAAAACATGCTGAATAGTATTGACAATGTTAATCTTTTTTATTTTATATTTAATTAACCAAATAATTATTTGAAAATTTATTTTTTACGGTAGATTGATTGAAACAAAAATATGAATTATATAATATTTTTATAAGAATAACTTTAAAATTATTCTGATAACGATGTTGAAAACCGCTTTCAAAAAATTATGAGCAGATATTTAAAATTTGAAAACTGTGTAATTCTAATATTTAGCTTTTATGTGACTTTTGGTTCTTTATTGTTTCTGTATAGAGTTAGATTATCGGCGGCAGAACTGCCGTATAATCCATCATGCAAATTTCTTCATTTTTTGGCAGCAAAGAAATATTGCCTAGAAACGTAGTTGTAACATAATAAATTCCGGAAAATGCTTATATGTATAAACAATAAACTTAAATCAGATAAATAAAAATCGCGGATAAATATTTTTGAAATTTTAAGATTTTACAAAAAAGAAAATATAAGATTATTAATTACAACCTGAAAAATTTAATGAATATTTTTAATTTATTCGTGGTGGCGTAAATACTAGGTTTGCGAAATTTAATTTTCTCTACAATTCCTATTATTCTCTCTATCTATGATGTAATCAAAAACCAAGATAAACAGATAAATAAGCAAAACTGCAAAAAAAGCATCAAATTCTGAAATTGGCATGATGGATTATACTGCAGCTGCTCCAGATTATCTAAGGAGTTTTAAAAACTGAATTTGAATATAAACTAGAAATTCTTCCTCAGCATATTTAATATTTTTTTGCATTACCTTTTCTACTATAATTATATATATTTAAAGTATTGCAATGAAAATTATATTTTACTTTCATGTCAGTTGTAATATATATATATATATATATATATATATATATATATATATATATATATATATATATATATATATAACTACATAAATTTTCTTACAATGTTTGCATTTTAATTATAATGTTGAAATCAAAATGATAATAAAATTGATTCTTAAAATTTGAATTTTAATAAATGTAATTTTATTAAAAATGTGAACTTACTAGACATTATCTCTGGATGCATTTTATATTCAATAATTCAGAATAACAATAAAAAATTTATTTGTAGATTAATAATAAGATAAATTAATGTTATAAATCTTTGTTATCTAATTATAAAGTGTTTGTTATGAGGATATATTAAGACATTGGCCTTAATTGTTTTAATTTTAAAAATCAAAGTTTCACACCTAAAGAAACTACATTGATTAAATTGCATGATACGTTGTATATTGCTTATATTATTTAAATAAATTGCATTTAATCTTTTCAAAATAATAGTAGAGAAATCTTTTTTTCTTTAATTGGGTATTTATAACAAAATCAAAACTTCAAAAATGCTTTTTTAAATTTTCATGAATTTTTTTAACTAGACAGTTTCGGTTTTGAAATATTGCATATATAATTTTAAGAATAAATAATTTAAACTTAAATTTTTAAGCAACAAAAGTATTTCACTTTGAATGAAAACAGTAGGCTTTAAAGAATCTTATAAAATGTTATTATTAATCTTAATTGCACTTGACATAATTTTTACGCACATAATTTTGGATATTTGGATAATTCCAAGTAACAATGTGTAAATTACGTTTCTTAAATGATTATAAATTGTAAAAATATAAATCGCTTATATTTCTTAAAAAAAGAATTTTAAATTTATAGGTAATTTATTATAATGATTTTAGGATTTTAACTTAAACTTATTTTATTAATTTAAATTTTATTTTAATTTGCTAAATTTTAATTTAATTTTTGTGTTGGTATTTCTCTCGATTTACATTAGTATATTATAAAGCCATCCAAAACGATATGCCTCACAGGACTCAACATTCGTATAAGCTTTTTATTCTTACAACACCTGATATTGAAGAAAGCTTAATTGATCTGAGCAAACTATTTCGGAGCATAAGAGGAGGGGGAGATAGAGTTAGTGTGGGAATATTGAAAATGGGTGCCACACGAATTAAATCAAAATAATTTCGATGATCAAATCGTCGCATGCCTCCCTCAGCTTGTTCGAAACAAAATCAAGCCTTTTTTTAACCGGATGATAATTTTTAATGAAAAGTGGATTATCTACTAAAACATTACACGAAAAAGGGTATATTGTGCAGAAAACCTCTCTTCTTCTTGCCTAGCAAAATGACAATTTCTTTACTTAAGATTAAAACTGACATTGTTTAGCTAATTTGTTTCATTAGAACTTCTATTCTTAAGACTTTCAGCAGTTCGATATTCGCTATGATTAAAAAAATTAAGAAACAATGGGAATGAAA
This sequence comes from Latrodectus elegans, assembly GCA_030067965.1. Classification (NCBI taxonomy): domain Eukaryota; kingdom Metazoa; phylum Arthropoda; class Arachnida; order Araneae; family Theridiidae; genus Latrodectus; species Latrodectus elegans. Next base: position 5,167,561 of record CM057822.1, on the reverse strand, counting down.
AGACAGCAATTTTTTAATATAATAATCTAGCAAAATATTTTACAAGTATACAGTTGTAAGGTTATCAAAAGACAGAAACATCGAGCATTTAAGGAATTATTCCTGATTAAAAAATTCTACACATATATTCATTTAAACATATTTCTAACGTATATAATTTTAAATGGTTATAAACTAAAAAATATATTTATGTACGTAAAAATATTTATTTATTTTACAAATGACATTAAAGATCACTATAATATAATTTTGATTATAGTATATGAAAGAAGTGTTTTGTGTGTTTTATTGTTTAACCACTAACACTGCCGCCAAAACTGCTTAGTAGTCAGCGTGCTTGGCGGCAAGTAGGGAGTCCTGGTTTCGTTTCCCGGTTCTGGCATGGATGTACTTTTTTTCTCTATCTATCGTGTCTTTGTTCTTTCCTTGCATAAATGAGTTGTGAATGGTTGCCTATTCTATAAAGGCTCCTATGACATATGTGTTATCACAAAGTCTGACTCCACACCTAATATTTAACAGTTGGAAAAGTTGAGCAGCGCACACCATAATGCCAGCTAGCTGGCACGCGACAAAAACAATCACTAAAACTCACTCTTTTCTTATGAGAAGGAATTCCATATAAACATATTTAAGAAAGTTTGTAGCTTATAGTTATGTAAATAAGGAATAAGTTCTCAGTGAAGATTCTAATAAAATATTTTATATAAAGCATATAAATAAAAAACTGCTTATTTTAAAACTAACAATCAAATATCAGTCTTTATTTTTAGGGCTTCAGGAGAAAAAATACTGCATTTTTTTTCTCCGGAAAAAACATAGATAGAAAAAAAATTATTTAATTCTTATTAAGTATTATTTTTTCTTTCTAACTTTAGAAATAAGATTACCACAAAATTAAAAATTTTTATAATTTGAAAGACTTTAATGATACACGAATAAAAACAAAGAAAATATAAAATAATTGAGGATCATTGACCCTAAGACATAATTAATTAAAATTTTTTTGGAATAAAAGAAAACACAGAACTAATGTCTTGAAATATATTATTTTGTTACGTATATAATTGTGAAATATTTGTTTTCAATTTCAATTATTTGTGATTTACTTGCTGAAAATTTTAAATTTAAAGTTATAATTTATGGGAGTTACTTTTTATACTTATTAATGTGATATTAAATCTTATTCATCCGATCAAACTACGTATATAAAATGTATTTTTTCTGCTTCAACACGTGTTAGAAAGATGGTTTTTAATCTATTCTTTAGAAACATGACTTTAGAAACATGACTCTGTAGGAAGAAGCAATGGTGATCTTCAAGAGAAAGATTTTAAGATCTATTTTTGGTGTTATCTTAGAAAATTATACTTGAAAGAAACGACAAACCTTTGAAATCTGTATTTCCTTTTTTAATATTAACCATAAACGGATTGTTTCTTTCCTTACAGCTGAGACCCTGAGGACGTCACTTTTTTACGATTCTGATTGATTTAAAATATCCATGATGTCAGATAACTTTTCATCTGTGTGTGATTGAGATTTAGAAGGTGTCGCGAATCCATTTTGACAAAGAATTTATTGCTTTTCTTCAAATTGCATTCGTTGAGGGGGCAGCAAATAAGGCGGTATTCACAATGGAATGTTTGAGAATATTGTTAATAAAACGATTTCTTATTTAAAGCGCAAAACATCGGATTCAGAGGACGTTTTCAATTGATTCAGGCCAGTAACACGTTGACAATAGAACAGAAGGAAATGCAAAATAAAGAAAACAAGACAAAATATCCACTTTATGTTTTGTTTAAATACGCAAGGAAGATTTAAATTTTTAAAAACTTTATGAATTAATCAGAATTTTAAAATAATAATTGCAATATTTCTAAGCATTTTCTTTTGAATCTTAAGACCACTGCCTTGCCTATTCAAAATTAAAAAATTGTGTTTGAGTAATATATAATAAAAAGCAGATTTGTAAAACATTGTCTCAAAAAGTTCGTTGAATTTCTTAAAACTATTATTATATTAAATTAGTTTCATTTGTAAACAGACACATAAATTGTTTATTTTATAGATGATGATGTCATTGTTAAATATTTAAAACTCAACAGATTGACATGAGGGGTAACGTTCTGTGAACCAGTGTTGAGGAAACAGCCCTGAAGTTCCTCAATGCAACTACTCCTTTCTATGAAAGATCAAGAGAAGCTCTATTGGCTGGCTGAGTGTTTATTTCAACTAAAAACAGGAAACCGAAAGTCTATTACTGGGAATAGAGTATGAATGGGAGACTTCTGAAGAAAGTTCGTTTTCAGAATCGACTGCTCCTGACGTAGTCTCATCACGATTATTTCCATAGATTATTTATATATCGATTTATTTTAGTTCTATGACACCCAAAGTATACGATTGTCATTTTTTCTGAAGATGAATAATACTTTTAGTTAGAAGACTAGTTTAATATTGATAATTGGGTTTTCGTAATTTGAGAAATGTGCCTAAACAAAAGGTTCTTACTAGCTGTCATCACCTGTGTGTAATGGCTTACCTGGAAATCATTATGACCTAAACGTATTTTATAGGCTTCATTGTTGAGTAAAATGGATGTATTCAATCGGACATAAATTCCGCTTGATTTTGCCAACTAGAATGACTATGTATCATATAACAATGACTTTCAAAACATAGGGCTATTATTTATTTTCATTTATTAATAATATTGAATTTATTTCAGTCTATTAATAAAATTGTATTTATTTAATCTATTGACAATACCCATGCATGCTCAAGTCTAATTATTATAATTAAATATTTTAAATAATGAATTAATTTCTATCAATTTGCAAATAAATAAAATTATTACATTATTTATTAAAACAATTTCATTTGTTCTGATATTTATTCAACTTTAACAAAATTCATTTGTATAATTTATCATCATCTTAAAGTTTATTATATGTATCATATAATAATGAGATATATAAATACCTATATATCTTAATATAATCAGAAACATAACTTTATAAATATCACATTTTGCGAGAAGCAGTTTACAAATTGTAGGTGCAAATTTTGATTCTTTCACAAAGTTATGTGAGTTATGTTGATTACATATTCCTGCTTTGAAATTATTTATTCACATAAATTAGATTCCTCTTTATGATTTTTTATCCACATTATTGTTGTTTTCACACAAGTATAAAAAGAAACATAGTGTAAAATTTATTTATACATTATAAGCTTAAATTTAGTTCTTATCTGTTTATTGTATAAAATATCAATTTAGACACGCTTCTTGGTAAAAAAGATTCCTCAATATAAAATAAAAGTGCTACTTACATGAAACTATCATTTTATCTTTAGATATCAAGCTACTAATATGAATATATTATATCAGTAAACTCTCTAGCAAATCGTAAAAGAATGTTAATTAACGAATTTAAACTAATCGTATTATTTTTGTTTTTTATAGAGACAGTGCTCTTTTATCACAGTTCCATCACTCCTTTAATATAATTCATTCATTTATGACTGAAAAGAGCACATCTGAATTTATGCATTGTATTAGGAAGGGAATTCATTTTTATATTAAGTTTATTCTCTTAATGAAATGTTCAGTGATTTTTAATCATTTCATTCATTTAAAATAACATTTAGTGTACTTTATTTTAAGATTAAATTTGATGTATTTTAAAACTTTTATTTTACCCTTTTCTAACAAAATTAGTGGCATTTCATGATAATCATGAATGCTATACGCTTAATTTAAATCGTTGTTTAATTTGAATAATATACCTTGCACATATTTTGTATGAGTTTATAGTGCAATAAATAAAATGCTTATTACTATGCAATATAAATTTTATAAGGCTCATTACGTAAAACAAATTGAGATATATATATATATATATATATATATATATATATATATATATATATATATATATATATATATATATATATATATATATATATATATATATATATATATATATATATATCAGCCAATAGTAACACGTTTTTTTTATTGAACTTGATATTTAAATGCTTTATTGAATAAGTAATGTTCAAAATAGAGTAAGTTAGATTTAGAATAATAAAATATATTTTTATCTACATTGCCAAATTAAATTACGAAGAATGAAATTTTATCAGCTAAGTTCTTTTTCGATTGGACATGTTATAACATTCTTTATTTATTACATATTTTATTAAACAAGGACTATCAAGAAAGCTAAATCAAATTGGTTACACATGTTGCTTTGCTTTCATGGTAACAAAACGTGGAATATATTTTGCATATCTGAAATCACAAATATAACCGATGTAAAATTATGAAATATCGCATACAATGTTAGGGGCATTGTAGGTCACCATTGTAGCTGATATTGCTAAAGATGTCATTACATTTCATGTTTACAGATATTGTTTAACATCCATTTTTTTTACACTAGAATATTTTATAATGATTTCTAGGACTACAGTTTCGCGTAAAGCTTCAGTCATTTTTTCTATTATCATCAAGATTTGGCCGATGAAACAATGATATATACCCAATTATCATCGAGTTTTCAAACTATTCAGTATAATATATTTCATAAGATTTTTTGTGTTTTTTATTGATAAAGTACTGTTTGTAAATATCATGCCCCTTTTCATTTTATTCATATAAGTAATGATCAGTAAAAATTTATATATATATATATATATATATATATATATATATATATATATATATATATATATATATATAATGACTAGACAAAAATTACTTCATCACAATAACTTTATATTTTAATAAAATCGAAATATATTTTACATTAACATTAAAACTATTTGAAATTTGTTTCTACATTTTCATATTTAAGCTTTTTATATCAATATGAAGTTCAAATAACGTAATGTCCAAGGTAACACTTTAAAAAGCTTGCTTAAATTGACGGAGAAACATAAATATTTCAGTGATTTTAGATGGAAAATATATTATCAGGCAATAAATAAATATATATTTAGATACATCAAGTTTTCTATAAATTACTTTTTTATACTTTAAATTCATCTCACGGCCAAAATTCTTTTGTGAGAGATGTTAATTTATTTTGTTGCATACTTTTGAAAAAAGTAAGGGAAAACGATAGTAATGTTACACATTTGCATTCTGTTGCCACTTGGTCACGTTCATATCTCATAGGCAATCCAGATTAATAATCACTCAAAGTTTTTCTTTCCTGTTTTGAGAAAAACATTTGTCTTTATAAACATTATGTTTAGAACTTCACAAATATTTAGTTCAACTGTTGTAATAAAATCCTATAATTTTTAATAACTATTTTAACACTAATTATACCATGGAATTATTTAAGATTATTCTTAGCAATTTTTAGTTTTTTCTATTAAAACAAAATAAATTCATATTGTTCTAAAATTTTATTGTAAAGGAAAATACTTTTTTCTATAAATATTATCAAATTTACTTCAATATTGTAAAGGAAAATACTTTTTTCTATAAATATTATCAAATTTACTTCAAGATATTGGTTTTTAATATTTCATCATTCGACAATATTTTTTTAATTCAGCCGTTATTAAAGCAGTCGTTATTTTTAGTTAAATTAATAAATAAAAATAAAGACAATATTTTATGATTGTGCGTCTCTTAAATATATTAAAATTATATTGGAATATATTGGGATCTGCAAGCGATACAATCAGTTTGCCAAAGTTTATAAGGGATAATCTTAATTAGAGAAGAGCGAAGTTGTAGGGAATTAAATTAGAGTTTTATGAATTTTTTTTAGATACATGAGTAGATATGTCTTACAATTTATACTTTAGAGCAAATATTAGAGATATTGTTCCATCACTAAATATTCCTATCAAATTTTCTAATTATTCTTAATTTTTTATTAATATTTTCATGGCCGTTTTCATAAAAATGATCTGTTTAAAAATTGTTTCAAGAGAACCAAAGCGTAAAACTCAGGTTTTTATCTGAGTTGCTATGATGTTGTTTCAATATTATTTGTTAAATTGCTCCCTTTCAAAGAAATCGCATTTGAACAACCACCATCATTGAATTTTTTACTTTGCTTAAGTTTATCTTTTTAAGAACTTTCGTAAAAATTCTAAAATTCCGAAATTTTTAATGAATCACATGTCATCTAGATTCTTCCTTTGAAATTTAGACGAACTTAGACGTTTGTCACATGAAATTTGATTCAAAATAACACATCGAATATCGAGTATATTTAATTTGCAGGAATATTTTATAATTTATTCTATGAGATATTTTCCTTCTTTTAGTTTTTAACGAAGAACATAAGCTTTATTCTTGAAATGATGTGATTTATTTTTATCAACATGTGTTCCAGTTATAAATATGCTACTGTATAATCCCTAGCTACTAGAATTTTACCCATTCAGCATTACAAAGTCCAGTAGTGATGACACGTAATATAGTGGGGCACCCATTGGTTGTTTTATTATAGCCTTCAAAGTGGAGTTTTGAAGTTTAGGAACAGAGACCAAGCAGAATATTCCGAGACTTCATAACAGGGGCTAAATATATAACAGAAACATGGTTTCAAAACTTTGCTGCCAGTACTCCTTGAGATGTAGCATTGATATTTTGTTCTTTTTGCTGCACCAACATGCTTACTTTAGACCTGAGTTGGACTTCACAAGTTACATGAAAGCATCTGTATGAAACTGTAAGTTATTTAGATGCAATGCCTAAGGAGAAGACACCAATAAATGATCTGCCATCTGAAGATGTATCATTTCACGTGGAGTTCTTTGGGGCAGCAAAATGTTTAACGTGTTCCATCCACCATTAGAAACATAACAGTCATTTAGTTACGTCGGGATTCATGATCATTGCTTTCCGATAACAAGAACAAATACTGATAACCACCAGGCCACCACGTCACCATGATCTATAAATATAATTTTTTGGTTTGTATAGTCTATATTATTTACATAGCTACTTAACACGATACTTTAATACTCTTTTTCAATGAAAACTTTGTTGCGTCTATTTGCAACGTATTTATTTATATTGCTTTTTAAAATATATAATTTGTTAAATTCCGAGAATTACACTTTCAATTTACTGGTATCACAAGAGTTTGAAATATATATTGCTGTCTGGTGGTTTGTAATTACACACACACACACACATATATATATAAATATTTGGAGAAATGCTAGTGTGATGAACGATTCATGTGACAGCATGTTTTTCATCATTGTCAAATGCATTGAAATATTTAGAAAATATTCTAAAAGGTTCTAAATCAGTATAAAATTCTCTAGATTTTTAATTAGATACTATGCCTTTAAATACTCAACTTCTGCTACAGTATTTATATTATCATAAATATTTTTGATGCATTCAACAGTTCTATTTCTGATAGGAATGTTTTTACATTAATAGGTCGCCTGGATCCACACCGATAAGCACACACTGTTGACTCTACACGAGAAAGTCATCACGCGCAATACGCGCTACAGCATCACCCACAACAGCCTCAGGACATGGTGGCTGAACATCAAGGACGTGGAGGAGTCTGACAAGGGAGAATTCATGTGCCAAATTAACACCTCTCCCATGATGAGCCAGAGCGGGTACTTGAACGTTGTTGGTAAGTGCTGAAGCATTCCAATACCTGAAATTACATTTTGATCTGTATGCCGAACTTTAAACATGGTCCAAAATAGTGAATATCACAACAAATACTTCATAGTACGAAGTGAATGCGTGTAATTTATGAGTATTAAAGGTATATTTATCATAAGGCTTCATTTCTCAACGCCCTGCCATTAGGAAATTTTACCTTTTTTAAGCAACACAAAGGCTGGAAATTATGACACTTTTACACTGTTAGGTTCTAAATATGGTTTTCATTTTGAATCCAAATTTCGGTGATTCTTCGAAATTTAACCCCTTATCCGTCTGGGATTCTGTGAAGAAAGTCATCAATTTTCCTTCACGGTGGCAACATAGTTTTGGCTTTCTCTGCAATACAAGTTTTTCTCCCTTTAGCACTTGTCAAGAATACAAAAGCCTCTAATTGTTGATGAGACGTATTTCCGCTCTACCCTGGACCAACTCACAATAATCACACTCTAAGAACTTACAACGAAGAAGCCCATCAATCGCTGTCAGCTGTAGAAACCCACATGTGCTCGCAGTTTGCTTTGTGAATGTTTTGCTCAAAAATTTCAAGTTCTTATTGTAATTTTTTAGTACACAAAATATGAATATTTTTTATTTATTTTGTAAATTATTATTAGGAAATTTAATTTATTTCCAAGCAGTTTTTGTAATTTAAAAAAAATTTTATTCAATAACTTTTTTATTAAAAATCAAAAAAAATATTTTTAATTTCCCAGATAGTTAAAAATGCATTGATTTTAAATAGCTGTAATAATAAGTTAATTTGCTGTTTATCTGTAATTGGTAATCATTGCATATACTTTTCAAAATCAATATTATATTTTTTTAAATCTTCATATAACTTTCAAAATCAGTAAAAGAAATGCTTTTGTTGCTTTAATATATACAGATTGAATATTTATTTACTGTATATCTTTAATAATTTAAAGAATAAATAGCTAACTTAAGTAATTAACAATATATTTTAAAGTATGTAGTAAGCTACTGACAACAGATAAAATTTTGAAAGCAAATTTTTGAAATTAAATTCCTCGTATCGAAAGGTTTCCGTTTCTAATTATGTAAAAAATATCACTCCATACAAGAACCCGTATTGTTATTATATATCTTTTAATATTTCTTAAATTGTTTTACAAAAATACTAATTCGTCTCTCGTATGAATATTTGTTTTTCAAAAGGAGAAAAATGGCAAAAATATAAAACAAGGCTGTTGTTTACACAATACTTTTCTAATAACTGAATATTAAAAATAGAACTTGTCAATTTCACATTTTTTCACATATTCAAATTAGCCCTGCATTAAATATTTTTTTGTCTTCTCAGAATTATAACTGCTTTGACATGCGAATCATTATAAGCTATAAATTAAGAGAAATATTTTTTAAAGTTCTTTTTAGTACAATAAGGATTTAACTTCATTCTTCTTCTTATGGTTATAAATAAAGATATTTAGCTACGTTTGATTTGATTACTAAAATATTTTTAAATAGTTTTGATTAAAGAAGTAAATATTCACAAAATTTATTTTTATAAACATAAATTCACAAACCAGAAATGAATACTTTGTCTAGTTCGAAAGTATAAATTTTACATAAAGTTTAACCTGTTAAAAATACATATAGTTTATAAATTTATCACAAGAAAGAAATTTATTTCTTATGTTAGAAACATCTTATTCAAAGGTCAAATTATTTAGCTTTAATATCAGAATTAAGTCATTGACTTTTGCTTTCGAAAACATACTAAAAGAATAAAAAAATCCATAACAGTGGTTACTTGAAATATTCTGCTTCCAGAAGGTGAAAAGTTAATCTTTAATGCAAAGCTGTTAGATATTGAAGTATATGAGAAAAAAAGCTTAATACTTAAAATGTAATCACTAAATTAGTAAATAAAAATATTTTTTTACATAATAAAGGAACTTTTATATTTTCCGGAATTTGTAAGTAACTTTAATTTTAATTTAATTATTTTAAATTATACTTAAAAAATATTAATTTAAAATATCTTTAATTTTACAAAAAAATAATTGAAATAATTTGAAAACTCACAATAAAGACATTAAGTAATTTAATATGTTTTCCGCTGTTTTCCTTATACGAAAAAATATTTTTGATTACTAAATTCAAACATTTTTTAAGTATTTAAATTTGATCATTAGTTTATTGTGAAATTATATTTTATTCCCTCTGAAACAGATATGCATTTCTTAAACATGTAAGGGGATATTTCTCGTAATTTTTCTGAAATTAGCAATCCTTGATGTATTTTAATATCATTTGCCAGTCCTATAGCAAAATGTGAAGTGGATAAAAGTTTTAATCAAAATTAAAATTTTCTAGCTAAAAATAATAGTTTTTTGTAAAGTTATAGACCTTAATCGTAACAAAATAATATAATTTTATGTGGAATAAAGAGTAACATAAATCCCAATCTAAAATTCGAAGATAGTTATGTAAGAGGATTTATTCCTTTATATTTTGTAATTACCTTGATCCATCGTATTTTAGCCAATGTTTGAAATATGTGTATTGAAAATTTGAGTAGTGTGAAGCTAACAACAATATGTAAAATTTCAAAACATGTTTAGCCAAATTCTCGAGTAAACAGAAAATTAATGCACATATAGTTAATTTTAAATTATTTACAAGTAGAATGAAGATTGCAAAATGACCAATTTGTGTTTCTGATTATATAAATTTGACATCAGGATTGACTAATGCCTAACTAGTGGAACATGAGAATTTTTTCAAATTCCGTGGGAAACCGATAAATGTAATCTTAAATCAAATATAACACTGGTGTAGAGGATGCACATTTCCAATCGAATTAGCTTGGAAACATCTGTTTCACGATGTATTCCAGGTGAGCGTGTCAATAAATCACATTCAGAAGGCCAGAACAAATTATTGAAATGCCATAATGTCACCTCCCTATTCTTGTTGGCATGTATCTACACAACTGGCCATTAAAATTGCTACACCAGGAAGAAATGCAGATAACAAAATGATATTTATTTGGCAATTATATTATACTAGAAATAACAAGTGATTAAATTTTCAAAAAATTTGGCTGAATAGATCCTGATAAATCATTACCCAGAACAACCACCTCTGGCAGTAATAACAGCAGTTATACGCCTGGGCATTGAGTCAAAAAGATATTGGATTGCATGTACAGGTACAGATGCCCATGTAGCTTCAACACGATGCCACAGTTCTTCAACCGTAGTGACTGGCGTTTGGTGACGAGCCAGTCGCTCGGCAACCATTGACCAGGCGTTTTCTATTGGTGAAAGATCTGGAGAACGTGCTGGCCAGGGCAACAGCTGATCATCTTCCGTATCAAGGAAGATCCGTACAATATCGGCAACATGCGGTCGGGCATTATCCTATTGAAACGTAGGGTTTCGCAGGGCTCGAATAAAGGGTAGAGCCGCGGGTCGTAACACACCAGAAATGTAACGTGCACTCTTCAAAGCACCGTCAATGCGAACAAGAGGTAACCGAGACGTGTATCCAATGGCACCCCATACCATCACGCCAGGTGATGGGCCAGTATGACAATAACGAATTCACGCTGCCAGGGTGCGTTCACCACGATGCTGCCAAACACGGATGCGACCATCATGATGCTGTACACAGAACCTGGATTCATCTGAAAAGATGACGTCTCGCCATTCTTGCGACCAGGTTTGTCGTTGATCACACCATTGAAGGCGCCATTGTCTATGACGCAGCGTCAAGGGAAGCCGCAGCCATGGTCTCCGACCTGAGAGTCCATGCTGATGCAAACATCGTCGAACTGTTCGTGCAGACACTTGTTGTCTTCCAAACGATCCCGTTTCTTGACTCACGGCTCGAGACGTGGTTGCCAGATCCATTACGGCCATGCGGATAATATGCCTATCTTCTCGGCTGCTAGTGATAGGTGGCCGTTGAGATCCCACATGGCTTTCCGTATTACCATCCTGAACCCATCGATTCCATGCACTGCTAACAGTCATTGGATCTCGATCTACACGAGCAGTACTGCGATAAGATAAACCGCAATCCCGGTACTCTACAATTCGACCTTAATCAAAGTCGGAAACGTGCTGGTACGCAGTTCTCCTTCTTACACGAGGCATCACAACAACTTTTCATCAGGCAACAACGTTCAAATCCAATTTGTGTATAAGGATCCGGCTGAACAATTTACTCATTTAAACACAATGTAGGTGTCGCTACTGGCGCCTGCTTTGTCTGAATGAGCTGAAAAGCTAATCTTTTGCATATCACAGCACCTTCTTCCTTTCGTATAAATTTCACATCTGTAGCATGTCAACTTCTTGGTGTAGCAATTTTAATGGCCAGAAGTGTATATATCTATATCTATCTATATCTATTTATATATATATATATATATATATGTTGCAATATGGTTTTGCATTGCCAAATGTGGTTTGGCATTGTCATCCAACAGCAGAACGCCAGATGTGATAAGGCCATGCCGCTTTTTCCATATCACCTCTTTCAATTTCGACAGGGTGTCACAGCAGCGCGTAGCATTGATGATTCCAACCGGCAAAAATCCAGCAACAAAACTGCTTGGGTGTCCCAGAAAACTGTGAAGAGCACTTTACCTGCAGAGGGAGTTGTCTTGAACTTCTTTCGGACAGGTGATGACGGATGTTTCCACTCCATAAATGCGGCCTTCGATTCTGGCGTGAAATGGTGGACCCACGTTTCATCCCCGCCACTGTCCGAAACAGAAAGTCATTGCCATTTTCATGGTAACGCACGAGATGTTCCAGACTGACCACCATGCGTTGTTCCTGGTGTGTCGAGGTCAATTGTCGGGCAACCATTGTGCCGACATTTTTCTGTATCGCAGAATGTCGTGCATGATGTTTTGAACTCGTTCATGTGAGATTCCAAGTTCTTTTGCTACTTCATCAATGGTGATACGTCGGTTCGCTCTAATCATCCAACTTCCTGACATTTGCATCCGTAGTGGCCGTGCACGTCCGTCCAGCTCTCGGTACTCCACTTGCTTACATCCATCACTGAATTTGCACACCATCTCGGCATCAGTTGCTTTGACATCACACCTGGCCCACAGACTTCCACGAGGTGGTTATGAGTTTCTGTTCCTGATACTGCACGTGCCCATTTATAGCGGATAACCACTTTCACTTCCTTCTTTGACCTCGTATACACACACATACACACAAACATATATATGAGTGCTGTTTTACTCTCAGAAGTTATTCTAGTAGCTAATTGTATATGTGAAAATACTACCAGCTTACGAATATTATGTCGGATTCAAGCAGTGAAAAAGAATTTTATTTTAATATAAAGATAACTCTTCGGACACGGACTGTCAATTCGATGATCTTTCTGGGGCTCACATTTGGTACCCAGTCGACAGTTAAGCAGTTCCACTTTTTTGACTCTCTTCTATAAATTATATTATTATTTAAAATGAGATAATTAGTAACAAGTTATTCAATTTATAAATTAAAATTAGGTACTTTGTGAAATTAAAAAATACCGTGTAAGATTACAAAGATTAATTATTTGCAGAACAAAATATATAATCTAATTTTAATAAAATATAACTCTAAAACGTGAAAAAACTTTTTATAGCTGCATTTTATTAAAATTAGAATATATATTTTGTATAAAAATTATGACAGATTTGTTTAAAATACTAAATTCATTCAAAAGTTGAAAAAAAATAGCATCTAATTTATTACGTATTCTATTCCTTCTAATTTTAAACAAAATGTTTAACATTTTAAAAGTTCATGTTTTGAACAAATCAAGTAAACAAATTTCTTATATTTTAACCTTTTCGCTAAGTCACTTTCTTTATACTACGAAGTTAACAATTAAGCAAATATATATATATATATATATATATATATATATATATATATATATATATATATATATATATATATATATATATATATATATATATATATATATATATATATATATATATATATATATATATATATATATATATATATATGTATAAATATATATATAATAAAAAAAGTGAAAATTAGTATTATATACAATGCTTATAAACTTCAATTATTAGAGAGCCTTTAATTACTAAAATTAAATGCGTATAAATATAGAAAAGTAAAACGTAAATAGATGTTCCTTCCTTGAAACACTTCCGATTTTCGCTCGCATTAGTTAAATCAATCATAAAAGTTCAGTAAATAAGTTCCCCAGCCTACGATCTCACGGTAATCCGTGAATTCTGGCGGTTGAATTTGAAGCACAATGCAGTGAAGCCTGTTGCTCCCACCAAGGGGCTCGGTATAGGCGGAAAACGCACAAAATTGTTTGCCCGAGTTACCTCGGGATAGCCGGTTAAAGGGTTAAAATCAGGTATTGAGCAGTATACTCCTAGGCTTGGCTTACCATCCTCAGAAATACAAGTTTATTGGGAAGACATTATGACCACGACATATTTTTCACCATTTGTGACATTAGTATTTTAAATCCTTAGTGCCCCAACCATCATTAGTGGCAAGTATGGTTCCTTCTTTAAGTCAAAATTTTAGTATACTGCATTTCAATAATGAGAATGTATCTTTAATCGAACAGGTCACCACGATCACTGTTTGTCAGAAAATATTAAATGAAAATTGATGGAATATACTTATTTGAGAATCCTTGATCATTAAACATTTTTCTTATAATTCATCACATATGTAAGACAAATATCTATACAGTACAATAATGCTTGATACATAAACATTCGATCATGATTGAATGCCAATATTCACCATCACAACAATGAGGCCATATTAGGGCTCAATCAAAGTTGTTATCTGAGATAGTATGAAAGCATTATCTTTCTCTAGTACAAAACAATGCAAGTTTAAGATCTAGATAACATTCAGGCTACCTGAAGAAATAGACACAAAAGGATTTTATTTATTACCATCCATGTCGTTAATTTTACAAAAACTTAACACTTGTCAAAAAAGACTTGCTTAACAGTAAGCAGAAATGATATTAACAAAGCTTAAAATGTATTTTATGTGTCATTTTAACAAACGGTTATTTTAATTTAAGGTTACTTATTTCTTCTGAAAATTGAGAAATTTAAATTTAAAAGAAAAATTTGAGAAATTAAAAGTGTAACGTTTATCTCCAATTGTTGAGCAGTGTATAGAAATGAACACGGGATATTTAACTCTACAAAACACGTTTTTTTATAGTTTGTTCACATTGTTCTAGAGTAAACAAAATGATTTTATAAAGAAAATCAAAAATAATCAATTTAATCTTAAATTATCAAAATTAATTTATCAGTAAAAAATTATTCTCTGCATAAAATAACAATTTTGAAAGATATGGTTTGAAATAAAAAATGAATAATTCAAGGCTACCATTTAAAATATAATCAATATATTAAGTATCTCTGAAACTTAAAAAAAGCATCTTTATAAATATTTAAATTTAGTATTATTAAAGACCAGCTTTTATATACATGATGTCTGATATATGAGGTCTTTATTAAGCATATAGTTATTCATGTATTTTAAAATGAAAGTGAACACAATAACATTCAATTTGTCTTTGAATGACTCATAAATATTTCATCAAACAATTTTGATTTTTAAATGAGGCTTAAGGTTAGCTTTGAAATAGTATGAATTCAACATAACTTGGAGAAAATTATTTCGAAACAAAGCATTCAATGAACTGTTCCAACACTTATTGTGAAAGAAGAAAATTTTGAAAGATTTAAATTTCAAGCAAAATTTAATATACATTTATTCAACTGATGATATCCAATTTATTTAAGCAAGTGAAAGAAAATCTTTTTATTCATTGCAGCAAGTGAGCAAGTTTTTCTAATTTTTTATTGCTTATTGCATATAATTATGTCTTAAGTAAGAAGAAACCAAAAATTATCCAGTTGAATAATTGTAAACATTTAAACAGCAGAGATTCCAGTGTAATTATATCATTTTGATAAATTTATATTTAAAAAGTAGTATTCAATGAGAAATTTACGATTATTCAATTGCTTTTAGAAAATAAGGTAAATTACTTGTATATCTTTTGTAATTATAAAAAACACAATTTATTTTATTGTTAATATCGTTTCTATTTATTTGAATTAATTTAATATATAAAGTTCGGGTGTATAAGAAATTATTAGCCAAAATTTTCTATATTATTGCAATAATTTTTTCACCATTTCATTTTAACTTTCTTATTGATTTTATAAATTTAACATAAATATTTATTTTCAAAATAAATAAACTTACAATCATTTGTTAATAAACGAGATGGTTATCAGCTGAGTACTCCTCTAATATATCTGGCTTCAATTAAATATATATCAGCAATTTAATTAATTAGCGAATAAATTTGCAATTATGTGATAGAACAGTATATCATTTTCATTTTATATCTTATAAGGTAAGAAAGATCTATGTACAAATAATATCCTTGAAAATAATTCATTTATGTTTCTTAAGAATAAATAATTATATGATCAAACTTAAGTTTATAATGTAAAGCAATGATTAAGTATATTTATGAAAAGTACAAAAACATGGATATACAGTATTTTATCTGTAAAAGAGGATTTTGAAATAATACCTTGCCCTTTTTATAACTATTTCCTCAAACACATCTGTTAATGAAGTAATTACGAGAAGTCTAAGACAAACTTACCATTTACGGTCACTTTTCTGGGTAATTTGATTCTAACATCATTTCCTGCCAGTTTATTTAGTTTATGTACTTTGCGTTTACTTACTAATCAAATAAAAATTGAAAATATAATTATCTCACGATGAAAAATTGATTAAATTAAGATGTTTTCTTGATCCTAAAGTAAGTATCGATTTACCTTTGAAACTTTTTCGTAAAGGAAATGCATTTTCCTTGAACTTTCAAAGTATTTATCCAGCGTCACTTTGACAGTTTTGTACTTAAATTTCTATTTTAATAAGATTAGAATTATGTTTAAAAATTCATTTACATTTCATATGAGGACATTATATTACGATATAATCTTATCTTAATTTTACAAATATATTAAAATTACATCTTATAAGGTGAGATAGATTTTCTTATAAGTCATAATTTTTTACGAAATATCGAAGTGTAAAATTAAAATGTCATCAAAATGTTCATTTATCTATTTTCCAGAGCATGTTTTATTTAATGGGTTTGAAATTTTTGAAATAGTCTGAGATTATTCCACTTATATTATGAACTTGTATTGTGTGCTGCAAAAAGATGTGTGAGATTTGCTTGGGTATTTGTAGCACACTGAACCGTTGCTTTATGGGGGAAATTTCCAATAAGTAGGCTTTGTCCACATATTCCAAAAGATAAATCACGAAAAGTTCAAAAGTATTAGCAAACGGAAAAGACAAACTTTGGTGCATCTTTATTTTGCAGAGGATGAATACATTAACTTCCATTTGAAAGATTAGAAAAATTTCCCTAAAAATCGTGAATAATTCCTTTTTTACTTCACTTATGCTTTATTTTACCGAAGGCAGTTCTGTCGAAAAAGGATAATCTTCACAGATTCCAACCATTCTGTTCTCTGTGTGCTGTAGAGTAGTGAATACCGTCTTATGCAAAAATTTTGTCACATAGTTTTGTACGGTTTTTGATTTTTTTTTGGTGACCTAAATCATCAAAAACAAAGAGAAGAAAATAGATGAAGAACACTTTTCTTTCATTGAAGTTTCCACTAAATTCAAATTTTCTTTGACGTTAAATAAACTCTAAATATTTTATGTTCTTTTCATTCTCTGGTGATATGTGGTGTAAAAGAAAAATTCCAGTTAAACTTAATATTAATCAATGAACAATTGTCTCTTCACAGTAGCATTTGCTAAAATGAAAAAGTTGTCTGGAGCAAAAATGGCGATAGATTACTCTATTACAATAGTCACCAGAACTAAAATAAATTACTTGATTGAACTTCTTTTCATTGGATTCAAAAAATATTAACGGAAATATTGAAAATAAGAAACGAGTTGTGTCTGTCCTCTACAGTATAAACTCTACTTGTTATTCTTTACGATGCAGTAAAATGTTTCGAATCGAAGAGTTTATCAAATAATTTCTTCCATGCAAAGATTCTTTTTTATACCTCTCAAAAATTAAATGCTTTGAATAATTTCTACAATTTGTAAGTTATTCTGTTAGTTTGATATGTTATATTTTATTTCAAATGCAATATTTTTAGCGAATTTAATTTCAGTGTTTATTGTGTCAATATATTTCAATAAACCTAATTTTGCGTTGAAGGTTCCCACGTGTTACTGTATCTCTCGATGATGTATAAAATATATTTATATAAGCAATAATATATAAATTTAAAAGCCGTATTTTATTATGTATCCTTACTGATAATATTGCAAGTAATCTTATTAATATTAATTAAAAAATATCTTTAATTTTATATGTTAAAATTAAACAGTATTCATTATGAATCATTTTTATGAATTTATCATTAAAAATTTCTACGCTAAAATCATGAATCATTTCTATTAACATATATTTAAAATGAAACTTCAATTGCTGCGCTTTCATCAAAACTGAAATTTTTAATACAAAAATTAAATGAATAAATCTGCAATGAATTGGAATGCAAAAATATGTTTTTATAATATTACGTATTTCATTTTAGATTGATCATGAGTTTTTTAATGTAAAAGAACCGCCCGTAGAATTACTTTATATAAAATGTA